>BLSH010410460.1:39506-58773 GCA_018402905.1 Glandirana rugosa | reverse complement strand
CTGCGCAGGGGACCTCTATCACGGAAGGGCTTTGCATGCACCCGAGCCATCCAGACCCTTCAGAATGACTATCTCAGTCTGGAAGACCGGGTACAGAGACTTGTTACCCCAGCATCCACCGTAGTCACGTTGCCAACTGAACCCAAGGTGCCAATGCCTGAACATTTTTCCGGGGATCGCGGAAAGTTCCGGACCTTCCGCACCTCTTGCAATATGTACTTTGCCCTTCAGCCTCGGACATTCTTGCAGGAAGACGTCACGGTGGGATTTGTGGTCTCTCTCCTTCGGGGAAGCCCTCAAGTTTGGGCTCACCGCCTCCTGGAGCGGAAAGCCCTGGAGACCTCTAGTTTGGACCAGTTCTTTCAGGCCATGGCCCAACTCTTCGAGGATCTCTACCCGACGGCCACAGCGGAGGCCGCCCTCCGAGCTCTGAAGCAGGGCCATCGTCCAGCGGAGGACTATGTCTCTGAGTTCCGGCGGTGGAGTGCGGACACCGCCTGGAACGATGCGGCCCTCAGTAGCCACTTCCGGCTGTGTCTCTCGTAGTCACTCAAAGATGAGCTGGCTCGCGTCGGGTCCCGCACACCCTCGACGCCCTGATCAAGCTGACTATTCAGATTGATCGCCGTTTGCGGGAACGCGCGGCCGAGAGATCCACCGAGCCATGCCGCTCAAATCGGACACCACCCGGACTGTCTGGCAACCCAGTTCCAAGCCCCACCAACCTGCCAGAGGATCTGATGTGCCTGCCTAGTGTTGAGACTCACCTGGTGCTGCCAATCTCCTTCCGGCTCCCCAGCGGGACCGTTTCAGTACAGGCCATCATTGATTCAGGCGCTTGCAGCTGCTTCATTGACCATGCTTTTGCAGCACGGCATCATGTTCCCCTCCGACCCAAGGAACATCCCATGGTCGTCCGACTCGCCGATGGGTCTAGTATAAGGTCCGGTACGGTCACCCAGGAGACCACTCCTACATACACTCTAGCAGGTGGGGGACATGCCGAATTTCTGTGTCTGGACGTTATTGCTTCTCCTCTATACCCCATTATCTTGGGACTCCCTTGGCTCCGGATCCACAATCCACAGATTGACTGGGCTACAGGCAAAGTTGCCTTCCCCTCTTTCTATTGCTTCCACCACTGCTTACCTCAGCAGCCAGAGAACCGTTCAGCAGTACTTAGCCTGAACTTGGACGTTGATCCAGAATCTCGTGCGATGGTCCCCGCACCTTACCACGAGTACCTGAACGTCTTTAGTAAGAAGGGAGCTGATGTCCTCCCGCCGCACCGCTCTTATGATTGTCCGATCGACCTCTTACCTGGGGTCGTAAAATGACAGAGTTGCTTTCCCAATCATTCTGGTGGTCACGGCTGAAGGAGGATTGCCAGAATTACATGGCTGCTTGCCCTGTTTGCAGCAGAAACAAGTCTGAAAAATTCAAGGCCTGGGGACTACTTAATCCGCTACCCATACCAAAGTGGCCATGGTCCCAGCTTGCTATGGATTTTGTAGTGGAACTACCACTGTCTTCTGGATGCAACACCATCATGGTAGTGGTGGACCGGCTTACTAAAATGGCCCATTTTATCCCACTAAAGGGCACCCCCTCTGCCAAGGAAACTGCAGAAGCATGTATGAAGGAGGTGGTTCGTCTGCATGGAATCCCAACCAACATTGTGTCTGATAGGGGTGTACAATTCACTTCCCACTTCTGGAGGTCTCTGTGTGCTGCATTGGGTATTAAGTTGGCCTTCTCTTCGGCCTACCACCCCCAGTCCAATGGGCAGACTGAGAGGACCAACCAGACCCTGGAGCAGTACCTGCGGTGTTACTCCTCTTATACTCAAGATGACTGGGTCTCCCTCCTGCCTGTAGCCGAATTCGCCTATAATAACTCTGTCCATTCTGCCACCAAGCAGTCCCCTTTCTGGGTGAACCTCGGCTACCACCCTACTTTTCTGCCCGACTTGGCCTCTGAGAGCTCCGTACCTGCAGTACAGGACATGAATCAATTCCTGGAAAGGAATAACAAACTCCTGCAGGAGACCCTCGCTCAAGCCCAGGCCACCAGCAAAAGGAACTATGACAGAGGAAGAAGGGGGGAACTGGAGTAGCAAGTTGGCCAACGGGTCTGGTTGTCTACCAGGAATCTGAGACTCTCCTGCCCTTCTAGGAAATTGGGTGCCAGGTACATAGGGCCATTCCCTATTAAAAGGAAGATAAATTGGGTGGCTTACGAACTAGACCTCCCGGCATCTATGCACATCCATCCTGTCTTCCATGTTAACCTGCTGAAACCAGCTGTTCTGGACACCTTCCCTGGGCGTAGCTCAGGGCCCCCAGTGCCGATTATGGTGAACGAGGAAGAAGAATTTGAGGTGGAGACTATCCTTGATTGCAGGAAGAGAGGGGGCAGCACGCAGTTTTTGGTCAAATGGAGGGGCTACGGACCAGAGGAGAATTCTTGGATTCAGGAGGGAAATCTGCATGCAAACGAGCTGATCAATGCTTTTTGGAGGAGACACCCGAGTAGGAGAACCCGTTTGGGCATCCGGAGGCTGCCCCTTGGGGGGGGCAATGTTAGAAGACTGTGCTGAGGGTTTGTGCATTTCATTGTTGTTTCCTCGCTCTCCCGGAAGAGGTGGGGCCGGGCAGCCCTATTTAAACAAGTGTACTTCCTGCATCTAGTGCTGCCTGATCTACAGAGTGTACCCGTCCTTCCTGAGCAACTTGTGCCTGTTATCTGTTTCTGTCTCCTGTTCCTGTGACTCGGCTTGGCCGACCTTGTCTGAACTCCGCCTGTACCGACCCTTGGCTTGCCTACGACCATCTGATTGCCTGATCCTTCTGCACTTCTGCTGTCAGCCTGTTAACGAACTCTTCCTGTACCCGACCATCCGCCTGCCTGCTCTTTGCTCCTTTTGTACTTCCTAGCCTGCCTGTTGCCGACTCGGACTGTACGACCACTCTTCTGTCTTGCACGAGTCCCAGTGGACCTACACACCACCAAGTGTTCCTGTCCAACCCTCATGCCCCTCTGCGCTCCTGAACTCCCTGTTTGCTCTATTAGGGGTTCTCGAACCAGGGCCGCAAGAGAGGTTACCCCTGCAGAAGTCAGACTCGTCCTCCAGGTACGTGACAGCTGGGCTCCGGATGGGATCAGTGGAAATGATTGGATGGGGACTGTCTTGCGATTCAAAGGACCCGTAGGTGGCTCCCGGCGTTTCCTGATACACATTCAGCCTTCCTTTCCGTCACTTCCGGTTCCGGCACCATGGAGATGCGATGATGGCGACGAGTTTGCAAGGCCTCCTTTCCCTCCTTTCATTGACCCTCCAAATTCTTCTCCATATTCTTTATGAATATATACCTATTTTTTTTTTAAGGCTTTTGGAGCGAGGACGAAAAAAGGTTCTTTTTTTCGTCCTCACTCCAAAAGCCTTAAAAAAAAAAATAGGTATATATTCATAAAGAAAAGAATGGAACTCCGTTTGGATTAAGTAAGTATCGCCCTGTTTGGGTTCAGCCACTCCTGATTCAGATGACCCCCCCCCCCCCATATAGGTTATAAAGACTCCTAAGGAGGAGAATTTGGAGGGTCAATGAAAGAAGGCCTTGCAAACGCGTCGCCGTCATCGTATCTCCACGGTGCCGGAACCGGAAGTGACGGAACGGAAGGCTGAATGTGTATCAAGAAACGTCGGGATCCACCAACAGGTCCTTTGAATCGCAAGACAGTCCCCATCCGATCCTTTCCACTGATCCCATCCGGAGCCCAGCAGAACCCACAGATGGTGGATGCACAGCCAGCAGTGGCTTAATACTGCAAAGCTTCTATACTTACGACCTTTGTGAGTAGTTTTTAATCTTTCAATAAATTGTTATTTTTTATGGGTACACTTAGAGGAGCACCTTTTCTTCTTGTGTTTCTTTTTACTTTAGAAGATCGGTTTGCTTCCTAAACTTGCAGCCCTTCGGAACACAAGACACCAATTGGCCTTTATGGACTTTATGTCAGAACTTTTATAATAATGTACAACTACCTATATGCTGGTGGCAGAACCTAGTTACCCCATTTTTTATCCAGTGCGCTTTCAAGTGAATTGCTCTGCGGATGGTTCTGTGACAATTATTATTACTATTTTTTTTCTAGAGCTCACAGTTGTAGAACTGAATTGTTATGTCTGCCCAAATGCCTCTCTTTTGTGTTTGTGTGTCATTTTCTAATAGTAATTTGACAGCAATAAACTGTTTTTTCCAAGTCATCGAAGGTAAAGTCAGAGTGTTTTGTCAAGATATTAAGATATTTATAATCATGGAGATGTTAACACTGACACTGGTCATAATCCTGTTGAAGAGACAAGTGCTGAGCTGGTCTTGATCAGGGTTTTTGAATTTTGGTCTACAAATATGACATTGGAATGATCATCTCTGAATTCATAAGGTTGCAATCTAGACTTTACTTATCATAAAGTGGTACTAAAGGCAAAATAAAAAGGGCATATATAATGCAGTATGTCACTAGAATTAACACTTATTTGTTTTTCTGAGTCTCCACTGTTACTTATTTTTTAACTTCTTTTAACAGACCAATAGCAGTTAGTTGGCTGAGAACAAATCATTTAACACTGGCAAGGGTGCTTACAATGGTCAGCGTTTATTATTGTATGTAAAACCTTTATCCCAAAAGGTAAAAACTGTTTCTATAACTGCCTAAACAAGTCTTACCTAGAGTTCAGCTTTAGTTTGTTATTTAATAATATCAAGTGCATCCAAATCTAAAAGTCTATCTAGCATATGCTGCTATCCAAGGGTGATTTCCTTGTCCCTCCATAGATAGAGTAGCCACCTTAAGAAAGGAAAAGTGTTACTGACTGGATCACCAGGGAAAATGAAGACAAAAACATTTAGACGTAAATAAATGCAGCAAATTTACACTGCACTGCAATAAATATGTGTTTTTTGAGTTTAAATAGGCTTTACATTAGAACAGTAATGTGTCACCTCATGGCTGTTATGTTCAAACTTTTTTTTTGGCCCAGCTTGAAAGGAAATTTATCAAGCTTCTCTGTTCCTTTCTCTTCACTGCGGCTATCACATGGCGAGGCCTACTCTCAGCAGAACCTTCGGAACACCCATTACAGGCCAGGGATCACGGGCCCCTGAATGTGTAGCAAAGTACTTGAGTGCTAGCCGGGCGTTTGATGGACTACAACTCCCAGCCCATCCCTCTTCCAGGTCCCTCTGACCTGCTTTTCTTCAGTGACTCTCCTTTCCCTGAACTGGCTCCCAAGGCTTCTACAGACTGTCCACTATTCCTCTCCCAGCCTGCTCCAGCACTTTCTCTTACAGCTCCTAGGGATCGTCACTCACCAAATCAGTGGATCACTTTAAGGTCTCTTACTGTGTAGCACCTCCGCTGTTCTCCTGTTCCCCTGTGCGACTCCAGGAATCAGCTCCACTCCTGGCTGCACCCAAACCTCCAGGCCCCAAGGTCACCCTTCTCAGACTGGGGCGACCTCCCGAGTATGGACCTCCACAGCGCCTCTGCTACATATCCAGACTTCCATCTGACACTCTCCTCCAGATTGGGCTGACTCAGAGTATTTAAGGAGGCCTGCCACCTGCCAATCCTGATTAGGGATTGGTCAAGGCTCCTTAGAACATGCCAGATGGCTCCACTTATCTCCCAGCTCTCTGACCAGAAACCCTCCTCCAGGTTTCTAGAAAGAAGTGGAAGGTTCTGGTGACCTCACCTGTCAAGTCCACTCAATCCTCCCTGAGCCATTCCTCCTGGCCCAGATCAAAACATTCAGGCCTGCTCTTAGACTCAGGCCTGACTAAATTTTATCTCACCTAGCAAATTCTGTTAGAAAAACGAAGCTACACTATGGGGGCGCTACATTTAAATATGTTTATTTATTTTGTGAGAAAACATGACAATACAATGATCGAGCAAAGGTTTCGAAATGAACCATAACACTTTCGCCGTACAAAATGCAAGGAGGCATATAACACAATTTTGATACGCTAGGCCAAAATATATCACACAGCAGAATAACTGCTAGCCAAAGATAAATGTAAAGAAACAGGATCTACCAATGGGACCTGAGGAGTGGAAACAGATATATTGGCAACCGGATAAATGAGACAAACAGATAAGAAACACAACACTAGAGACTGGAATGTCTAGGATGGGTAGGAAAGGGGGGCTGAAAGTTTTGTATTTTAAGTTTGCCCAGTCTGTTGGCCACATCTGCTCGTAGATACCAGTCAGTGTAGCGGAAAGGCTTCATATGAGTGGCAATCTCCTCAATAGAAAAGGAACGTTCCATGTAGTGGTGCCACCTGGTGATGAAGCGTCTCATATGTTTTTTGTTTTGGGTGATAGTGTCCAGCGTCTCCATAAAAAACAAAGTCTGAAGCACCTCCAGGAGACATATATGGGCCCATTGAGGGAGATTTTTATGAGTGGAAGTTGGTGGTAAAGCTACCAAGGTATCACAACTGACCCAAAGCATGGAGTCTTTAGGTACAGTGATTTGATTTGCCAATATATTTTAGAACCTGGTCCCAGAAGGAGGTGGCTGGACAGTCCCAAAGCCGGTGAAATAGAGTTGGCCTGGAGATAGCACACTATGGGCAGGAAGAATGAGAAGAGTCTGTTGCGATCTTGATTCGAGTCTCTCTCCATGACTCACAAATCACCAGTGATCGGACTTTCTGATATCCTGCTAGAATCATTTCTGGGGCATCTTCCTTAGCTAGGACTGATAGCTAGTCTTTAAAGGGAGCAAGGCAGTATTTAGTGGTTTGATGCGTGAGAAGGTGCAAGTAAATCTCTGTTATTGAGTAGTGGTTGTGGCTAATCATAGCGTCAATGAAAGAACCTTGGAGGGGGTTCTGACGTGGGCTGAAGCAGGTTTTGAGATAACTGGTAAGTTGGTAATAGTGGAGCGCCTGGGATGGTAGAAGAGAGTAATGCATAGCTAAATCCAAGATGGGCCTAAAAGTCCCTTGGGTAATGTCCATAACCTCCTAGGTAGTAGAAAGGCTGTAGACAGCCCACTGGGCAAATGCTTTATGTTCTAAGGAGGGAGGAACATTGAATTGCCACATATGGCCAGGTATCAATAAATGGTGCAGGGAAAACCGAGGAGTCTCCGTACTTCTCTCCAGGCAATAGTAGTATCTCTAATTAGCAGATTGGATCTCAAAGAAGCAGGTAAATAGCATAACTTAGAGTAAAGGACGGCTTGGAGATTTCTTTGATAACCAGTCAATACCCTGCCTTAGCAAACAAGAGAGATTATGAAATCTAAGGTTGGGCAAACCTGCCCCACCCTCGCTCTTTGGTGAGACATCATTTTTGAAGTGCAATTTGTTTTTTTTTACCATGCCATAGAAAAACAAGCAGGGACAAATGATTTTTTTTGATATCTGAATGTTTCAATAGGAGAGGAAGGGTCTGCAGGGGGTAGAGTAGTCTGAAAAATGAGACCATTTTAAAGAGGTGCCATCTCCCAAAGAGAGAAAGGGGAAGGGACACCCATGGTTCCAACTGCCTTACAATCAATGGGAGGTAATTAGGTTATATAAGGAAAAAGGTTCCCTACCAATGCGAATGCCAAGATAGGTGATGTACTTTTTGGCTACAATGAATGGGGAGGAGGCAGTGCACCCTGAGGAAACGGACGGGTTGAGAGCTAGAATCTCACTCTTATCAAAATTGATCTGTAAGCCCGAGCAGGCACGGAAGGTTGCAAACAGTTCCTGAAGCATGCAAATGTCAGAAGAAGGGTTGGTGAAAGAAAGGAGAATGTCATCGGAAAACAAGGCCGAGCAAAAAATATGATTCCCACTCGTGATTCCGCTAATCTCTGACAGTGAATTCAAGATTCTAGACAACGGTTCTATTGTGTTAGTAAAGAGAAGAGGGGAAGTGGACATCCTTGCCTGGTGCCCTTAGAAAGAGAGATGTCAGAGGACATAAAGTCTGAGGTGACAAGGCGGGCTGTTGGAGAGGTGTACATTTTTTGGATAAAGCTGAGAATTGCTGAGAATTGGGCCAAACATGCCAAAGGCTTTCATGACCATGAACCAGGAAAAGCTAATGTTATTGAAAGCCTCTGCATGGAGTTAAATAATCACAATATCCTGGTCAGGGTGGGTAATAGCATGCTCAAGAGCCAACAAAACCTTGCGAATATTCAGAGTAGCTGATCGGCCTGGCACAAATCCCGTCTGAGCCTGGTGGAGGATTGAAGGAAGAAGGCGGGCTAGCCGGGGGGCAATGATTTTAGAGAGAATTTTTGTGTCTACGTTAATGAGAGAAATGGGTCTGTAGGAACCCGGAAGTAGAGGATCTTTTCTTTTTTTAGCTATAAGTTTAATGTGTGCTTGGGATCCAGAGGGTAGGTATGGGCCTTCTGCCCATATTTCCTTGTATACGTGAAGTAGGGTATTTGTGATATAATCTGATGTCAGTTTGTAGAATTCGGCGGAGAACCCATCAGCTCTCAGGACTTTGTGAGGTATAGGAAATAATGCGCCCTCTGAGAAAGGCGTTTCCGGCTTCCCAAAATAAGTTTGGGGTACAGAGATGCACCCCATTAGTCTCAACATAGAGCCCAGGCAAACCTCAATGTGTGTTTGAAATCATCATTGTCAGCTAGATAGGAGGGAAAGCACCAGGTGGAAGTCAGCAGGGGGGACTTAAGCCCAGAGAACTGAATACTGATGTGAGAGTGGTCTGAAATGACTGTATCTCCTATGTCAGCAAAGGTCACTAGAGGAAGCAAAGTCAAGGAGCAGAAAAAGTAATTGATGGGTGAAAAGGAATCGTGAGGATGGGAGAAGGTGTAGTCTTGATTTGTAGGGTGGTATGTGTGCCATACATCTGTGAGATGGAGCATAGAAATTGAGTGAGTGAGCATGGAAGGGGCTTCTGCATGTGAGGTCTGTTGGGTAGGCCCTGTTGTGCAATCTTCTGAAGGGTGCATAACTGAGTTGAAATCTCCGCCAATAAGATGACAAGGTTCATGGATTTGCATGGCCCAAGAGATCATGTCCTGATAAAATGCCTGGCTTGGAGAATTCACAGAATATACATTTGAGATAGCTATAACACGAGAGACAATCGTGAGATGCAGGGTATGTCTGCAACCAATCGAGTCAGCTTCTATGGATCGAACAGTGTGAGATTTTTGTGTATCAGGATAGCAACCCCCGCTTTGCATCTTACAGCTGGAGAGCCATAGACATTACCCACCCACAGTTTACAAAGGCATGTGAGATTGATTGCTTCCAGATGTGTCTCTTGAAGAAGAGAAACACCTACCCGCAGGCATTTAAGATGTCGCAGAATTTACATATGTTTATTAAGGGAACGTAACCCCTTGACATTCCATGAGATTACCTTTAAGTGATCCAAAGTATCTGAGGGAGCCATGGCTACTGTAGTGAGGAATAGTAGTATATCCCGAAAAGGGGTAACACCGCATCAGGCATCGCCCCGTCGGATCCAGTATCAGAACAGTATTGGTAGAATCCTATTAAAGTAAGAAAAGACATAGCAATAAACCATAAAAGTAGAATATAAGAAACAAGGAGACCAAGCCTCCCACAAAACATCTGGGACTTCTCTTGTTTCCCCGTGGAGCACACTCCCATGGTGCTCCCTCCAATAGAGGCTACCTCTATGAGAGAAGCCTGTGGTAACCACGAAGGGTAGAGGGAATAAAAGTAGATGGGGGAGGGAGGGGAGGACAAGGGGGAGGGAGGGAAGGACAAGGGGGAGGAAGGTAAAGAAAGGCAGCAGGGGGTAAGGAAAGGGGAATAGGAAGGGAAAGGCAGGAAAAGCAGGGAGGCAGGAGGAAGGGTGGGGTAGAGGGGGGTGTGAGGTGAGACCCAGAAAAGGGAATTCCCAGTGTGGCTAGATGGTTAACTAGGGGAGGATGAGACTATATGTGCAGATGTTAGGGAGGGGCATGAGTCAGGGCCCTGTTGCCCACACTATGAGGTGCCTAGGTGGGTAAGGGGGGGCTAAACTCAGCACCCAGGGATCAAACTACAGGGTGAGATAGAAAACATTAAAACTCAAATAAGAGTCGAAGCAGACGCGCTTGTAGGGAGGCTTCTGAGGGCTATGTGAGTTCTGAGAGGACAACGCAGACCTCCTAGGAGAAGAGGAGTCCTGTGAAGGAGATGAGGCCTCTTAATCCATAGGTTAGAGTTGAGTCGAGTTAAGATAGTGTTCCGCCTCTAATGTAGATGTAAAGGGGATGAGGTCTCCAGTCTCTGGTTGAATGTGCAGGATAGCAGGGTAGGCCAGAATAAATTTGACATGGTTGTTGACAAGAGATGAGCAAACAGAGAACGCCCTGTATTGATGCATTACCTCAATGGAGTAGTCCGCAAAGAGCAGCAGCTGACAGTCATCAAGGGATAGGTTGCAAAGCCGTCTAAACTTCTGAAGGATAGCATGTTTGTCTGTGTAGTTGAGGTTGACTGGTCTGGGCTTTGATCGAGTTTCCGAAGGCTGACCAATGCGGTGAGCTTGTTCGACTATGCATGGTGAGCATAGCCCCAGCAGCTCTGGGATGCTAGTGGAGCAGATATTAGCAAGCATGGCTGGTGCGTAGGATTCTGGGAGTCCAATAATACTCAAGTTATTGTGCCTCGATCAGTTTTCCAGGCCTTTGACCTTGTCCTGCAACTCCTGGCATGTTGCAGAGAGTCTGTCCATCCTGGCTGAGAGTGCAGCAGCATCATTCTCAATGGTGGAGATGCACTCTTCTGCATGTGTGATTCTGAGGATTTGGGTTTGCAAATCCCTGTGCAGCTTCTCCAGCCCTTTAAGGACTGCCTGATCAGCGGCCTCAGTAACCATAGGGGTGAGGAGAGCTACCACCACCTGAGTATTCCCAACTGGAGATGCAGGATCCATCTGAGCCACATGATTAGGAGGTTGGGGCTGTAGGCATGATGCAGGAGGCGAGGGCTCTGTGAGAGGTGCCATGTTGGCTGCATCGAGGGCCGTGTCTCCGCCTGGTGGGCGGGGAGCTGTGGATGGGTGGAGAAAGGCTCACTCCAGAGAGCAATCCATGAATGTCTCCTGGGGAAGAGGGGAGGCAGTAGGGAGGAATACCTCGGGGTTAGCTGGCCAGGAGAAGGTTTACAGAGGACCACGGTGGGAGGAGAGTTCTCCTAGCTCCTCTCCGTGCGGCCCCGGAATCGGAAGTGTTAAGCGCCATTGAATCAAAGTTTTATGGCACACAGCATATCAGTGGGCATAATGTGTGTTTTAACTCAAGGCAACTATAGCTGATGGTGTGCCCACATTCTCTGGGCAATATTGCGGGACACAGGGAGTTGGGAATTTTGCAGGTTATGCCTTGTGGTTTTTTTTTTGGTTCCCTCTTTCTCATTATCACCCCCCCTTTCCTTTATTTTCCCTTTTGGTACACCTAAACTCAATTGAACAGATTTTGAACAATTCTGTCGCTGTACCACTACAGGATTTGCAGAATCTAGTACATTGGAGTTCTCATCCCTGCATGTAATGCTTTTTTCTGCTTCCTGCCAAATGTATAATTATTTCTTACATGCTTAACCAATCTTAATGCAAGATCTTGCATGGTTACGGTAGCTTTCACTATTCATGTGTACAAGATCTGTCTCAATTGATCTTTCTGTAATGTTCCTTCATGTATATGAGCAGTATTGTTTTTATTATGTTTCATTGTATACATTATTTAAAAAAAAAATGAAAAGAAAGAAAGTTTTAAAAAAATGTGTGGGTTACCAGATAGAAAATGTGTGATCCGTGAATTCTGTATTGTGCCTTTTTTCCTTTGTGTTTTTCCCATAGACACAAATCGTTCACAGCTTCCAAAACGTATTATTACTTTGAAAGGTGTCCCGTGTATAAAGACAGCATACAAATTTATTTCAAGGTTAAATCCAAGCTCAACTGATAATATAGGAGCCAGACTTTTTGTAGAAAGGTCTTACCTCCTGTGAGATGTAAGAAAACCTTACGTAGGAAGACTAGGGATAAGTGAATTGATTCCTAACAGTCAGTTTGTGGCAGTTCAGGCTATTTTTTAGGCAGATTATTAGTAATCTGTGTCACATTGATTTGTGCCATTTGGGTCACTCCTATATGTAAAATCTCTGCATGTAGGAGCACATTAGCGCTGCATGTGTTGTGTAGTGAGGAGAAGATGAGATAGAAAGGATTTCAGCAATTAAACATCATTGACATGTACTATTCCCATTAGCAATACAATTTAACTTTAGAGAACAAAATGCAAACTACCATAACATTTATGTTTGGTATGGTTCTTTTCAGTGATTTACAGGTTCACCCAGTTTTGCATTTGGGTTCAATGATTTTTTTTATTATTTTTTTCATGAAATACAGAGATGTGCCAAAATAATCAACATTTATACATTTCACGTATTACAGTAACTTACGTTTAGCAGTAATTTTCTATAGTAAACTTTATAAACCATCACTCAAGATTATTACATAGGGTTGACATACAAGCCGTCTGATTTGTCCTCAGCTATGAGTTCACTTGTTTTTGTCCTCTAAGCACCCCTATGGGACCAACACTGTGCCTAAGGAGGTTCTACATGTAAGAAAGTTCTATAATACTGTCCCTCTGTATCTTGAAATGACTGCCCTGGTAAGGTCTGTTTGCTCAATATCACTCAGAGCGTTGATGATATAACATCAGCACAGAGCTCATGTAAGGGGAGGAAAAGAGGAAGAGGGGAAGAGGGGGAAGGGGGGGAAGGTGAGAATGAAAATAACAAAATTACAATCATGCATGTGCTTCTTAGGAATAGTTTTACTGGTTTTTGCTTAAGCCTTGTTTTTGGCACCATGCACACCATGGTGTCCATATATGATTCACTTTCTTATTTGAGTGATTGATTGTTGACATCATTTTTTAATATTGATGATGTGTGTGAATAAATTTTGCTACCATTTTGAAGGGTGGAGGTTCCGGGTTTTTCCAGTATTTGGTGATGCCATATTTAGTCACTAGAAGTATGTATGAGGTGATTAGCCTGAATTGCGGGGGGATATCTTCCATTTTTAAATTTAACAGTGCTAATTCAGGAGAGGGAATTGCGGTTTTCCCAGTAACTTGAGAGATCAATGAGAAGACCTCTCCCCAGTGTTGTGTCAGTTTTGGGCATTCCCATAATACGTGCAGGAGGGCTCCACATTTCCTCCAACACGGGGGGGGGGAGATTTGGTTATCAAATGTGGTCAGCCTAGCTGGAGTCATGTATCTCCTTTGGAAGATATTTTGGGCTGTTTGCCATAGAGCTGGGCATTCAGTGGCTGCATACGTGTACTTTAGCGCCTTGTGCCAATTGTCCGTTGAAAAGGACTTACCTAAGTCACCCTCCCATTGGGTATAGGGTAGTGAGTGAGTGAAGTGTGTTTTTTCTTGGAACGTGTTGTAAAAAAAAAATATCCCTTTTTTCCCTTCGGAGTCCTTTGATAAGAAGGTGTGTACTGTTACGGGGATTTTAGTCCAGAGTTGTGGGTTGTTTTTCAAACAATGTGCTATTTGGAGGTATTTGAATTGTGAATTCTCTTTTAGGTTTAACTCCTCTTTTAGGTTCTGGTATGACTTTATTTTCCCATTTATCAATAACTGGTGTATAAGTGCTGGGCCCTGTTTTACCTGATTGGGAAGTTGCAGGGAAGGAATCAGCTCCCTAATGACGTCTAGTGTGAGGTTAAGATCAGTTGTCATGGTGTCTTTCCATCTTGTGTTTATCAGCTTGTGGCAGGCTTTTACTGTAGCTATAATTGTTAGTGGGAGGGACCTATATAGCTTATCTTTGGGATGGATACCGCATAACCAGTTCTTCAGACGTTGGTTTGGAGTGTTTTGTGTTTCTATAACCCCTCATCTCGTTGCGGGTTTTAGGAAGAAACCACTCTCTTGCTTGGGTTAGAATGCTGTCCCAGTAATAATCTGATATGTCCACCAAACCAGAGCCCCCAGCTAGTTTATGTTTAATTAATCTATGGTTGGCTATTCTTGGTTCCTTTCCTGCCCATATGTACTTTTTTAGGGTAGTCTGGAGAGAAGCTATATAGCTTTTTGGGATTGGTATGGGAAGAGTACGGAATAAGTATATAATTTGGGGAAGGACGGTCATTTTGAACCCAGCTAGCATACCTAGCCATGAGAATTCATGTTTGCTCAAACTAGCAAGCGCTTGACTGAATTTCTCCTTGTAAGTTAGATAGTTCTTCTTGAATAGGTTTGTTGGATTTTTGGATAATGTTATACCAAGATACTCAATACCACTTTTAGCCCATTGGAAGGGGAATTGTAGAGATATCAGGTTCCTAGTTATTGCATCAAGCCCTAAATCTAGTAGGTGAGATTTTGATGCGTTGGGTTTGTAAAAAGATATGTGGCTGAATTCTTGTAAAATCCTGTATACCATGGATAGGGACGTGTAGGGGTTGGATAGTATCAAGATGATGTCATCCGCAAATAGGCTTATTTTATGTTTATATGTGCCTACGTGAATTCCTGTAATTTGATTAGTACTTTTTATGTATTCGGCTAGGGGCTCTATCGTCAGACTAAATATTAGGGGGGAAAGAGGGCACCCCTGACGGGTACCATTAGTGATCGGGAACGGACGGGACAGCATTTCCCCTACATACACTCTAGCCGATGGGGTGAAATATAAAGCTAGTATGGCAGATAGGATTGTGTCCTTAAACCCGAATTTTAAAAGTACTTCCCTCATTTATCCCCAGTGCACCCTGTTGAACGCCTTCTCTGCGTCTAGAGTCAGAAGCAGAGAAGGCGTTCCACTTGATCTGGCCTTGTGTATTAAATTTAGCAATCTCCTAGTAGCATCTGATGATTGCCTTCCTTTTACAAACCCAGTTTGATCCTTATTGATAAGGCCCGGTAATAAGTTGGCTATTCTTTGTGCTATAAGTTTAGCATAAATTTTGAGGTCTGCATTTAGCAGAGAGATGGGGCTTTACTTGGCTTGGGAGTGTGATAATCACTGCTGTGAGCATTTCAGAAGGAAGGGTAGAGGAGGAGGCAGCTTTGTTAAAAAGATCACAGAGGTATGGGCTTAGGGTAGAGTGGAATTGTTTATAATACTTGCCCGGTAACCCGTCTGGGCCTGGTGTCTTATTGGGGGATAGGCTGTGGATCACCTCTTCTATTTCCTTTTCAGTATATGGGGAGTTTAAAACTTTTAGTTGCTCTTCGTTGATAGAGGGGAGATCTATTTTGGATAGAAATTGGGTGATGGCTGCCAGAGATGGCTGAAGGGTATCTTTGTCTTCCTTGATATTGTAGAGAGAGCTATAGTATGCACTGAATGCATCTGCAATGTCTTGTGGGTTTATAACTTTTTGTTTAGTAGTAGGGTGGATCAGATTTTAATTTTCTGTCCTTTTATTTTATTTGCCATACGTTTCCCTGCCTTGTTAGATGTATAGTAGAAAGTAGCCCTTAGTTTGCGATATGATTTTTCTTGGATTTCTAGCAGCAGAGCTCTCAGCTCCTGTCTCCTAGACAGAGGTTTTAGTTGGAGTTCCTGAGAAGGTTTAGTTTTGTTTTGGTCATCTAGTTGGGAGATTTCCCTTGTGATTTCCTCTACACGCTGTGTCCTCCTCCTGTTTGCCCTTGCACATTGTTGGATAAGTATACCTCTAATATGGGCTTTATGGGCCATCCATAAAGTGGCTGAGAAGGGCATTGATCCCTCATTTAAACTAAAAAGTTTATTTCATCACAAATGAGTTGTGAATACTGGGGGGATTGCATGATATAGGAGTTAGCTCTCCACAACTTGGTCGCAGCTTGGGGGGCATTGAGTACAATGTTGATTCTCACAGGGGCATGGTCAGACCATGTTATTGGGTCTATGTCTGCTGATGGAATTCTCTGCAAGGACCATTTGTCCACCAGGAAGTAATCTATCCTTGAGTAGGTGTTGTAGGGAGTTGAGTGAAAAGTGTAATCGCGTTCTGAGGTGTGAAGGCACCTCCATACATCATGCAAATCCTGGGTTTTCAGAAAGTTAGACATTGGGGAAACTAGCCTGGGGGTAGGGTTTGTTTTGTCAATTGTCTGATCTGATACAATATTAAAGTCTCCGCACATAATCAAAGCACCTTTTCTGATGTTGTTCACCTTCTTCATCAATTTGTTCAAAAAACGGATGTGGTGCATGTTAGGTGCATATAGGCACACCAGAGTGCAGATTGAGGAGTTCACTGTACACAATAACATTAAAAATCTGCCCCTTGAGTCAGTAACTTTGTCCATAGGGGAGAAGGAAACATTTCTGTGAATGGCGACCATCACTCCTCTCTTTTTAGAGTCCTGATTCGATGCCCAATGGATGTGTGGGTAGTATTTATTTCGGCATAAGTGTGTGTCTCGGTCTAGTAGGTGGGTTTCTTGTGCACAAACAATGTCACTTTGCGCCTGGTTGCCTGTTCTCCAAAGGGAGCTCCTTTTGGCAGGGTGGTTGAGCCCCTTTACATTAATAGATAATATCCTAAGTAGAGTTGATTGAACCTCTGGAAGTTCAGGTTCTGCAGGTTCGGCCGAACTTCGGGACAAAGTCCGGGTTCGGGTCCGGAGTTGACCCGAACTTTGACCCAGAACGGGAACTCCATTGAAATCAATGGGGACCCAAACTTTTAGGTACAAAAATGGCTGTAACAAAGTCATGGAAAATCCTAGAGGCCTGCAAAAGGAAGGAAAATGGAGGTAAGGGTCAGACAAGTGCCCTACAAAGAAATGGGGATAGGGAAATAACTTAAAATCATTTTTAAGCTAAAATCACATAAAAAAAATCAAAAATGGAGGTGGATGTGGAGTTGGAGGTTGAGGAGGTGGTGAAAGTGGTGGTGGAGGAGGAGAAGGAGGTAGACAACACTGTTTTTTTTATTTTTGGATTTATTTATTTTTTTAAACCAGCAATGTAGATGCACTTTTTAATTTTGTGCAAGAAACAATAATCTGTCCCTTTAAGCAACAGTAGGAACCTCTCCCTATAGAACTAGGAGATGATTTTAGATTCTAAAATCATCTCCAAGTTGTACAGGGAAAGCCTCCAGCTGTTGCTTTAAGGGAAAGATTATTGTTCTAAAATCATCTTCAAAGTGTGTGGGAAAATCCTGTTTCAGCCGCATAGAGCCATATTACCGTTCTAAAATCATCTTCAAAGTGTGTGGGAAAAGCCTGTTTCAGCCGCATAGAGCCATATTACTGTTCTAAAATCATCTTCAAAGTGTGTGGGAAAAGCCTGTTTCAGCCGCATAGAGCCATATTACTGTTCTAAAATGATCTTCAAAGTGTGTGGGAAAAGCCTATTTCAGCCACATAGAGCCATATTACTGTTCTAAAATCATCTCCAAAGTGTGTGGGAAAAGCCTGTTTCAGCCGCATAGAGCCATATTACTGTTCTAAAATCATCTTCAAAGTGTGTGGGAAAAGCCTGTTTCAGCCGCATAGAGCCATATTACTGTTCTAAAATGATCTTCAAAGTGTGTGGGAAACGCCTATTTCAGCCACATAGAGCCATATTACTGTTCTAACATCATCTTCAAAGTGTGTGGGAAAAGCCGGTTTCAGCCGCATAGAGCCATATTACTGTTCTAAAATCATCTTCAAAGTGTGTGGGAAAAGCCTGTTTCAGCCGCATAGAGCCATATTAGTGTTCTAAAATCATCTTCAAAGTGTGTGGGAAAAGCCTGTTTCAGCCGCATAGAGCCATATTAGTGTTTCTAAAATCATCTCCAAAGTGTTTGGGAAAAGCCTGTTTCAGCCTATTGAGGCATATTAGTGTTCTAAAATCATCTACAAAGTATGTGGGAAAAGCCTGTTTCAGCCACATAGAGCCATAGTACTTTTCTAAAATCATCTTCAAAGTGTGTGGGAAATGCCTATTTCAGCCGCATAGAGCCATATTACTGTTCTAAAATCATCTTCAAAGTGTGTGGGAAAAGCCTATTTCAGCCGCATAGAGCCATATTAGTGTTCTAAAATCATCTTCAAAGTGTGTGGGAAAAGCCTATTGCAGGGGTATGGAGCCATATTACTGTTCTTCCAGCCTCATAGAGCCATATTACTGTTCTTCCAGCCGCATAGAGAGCCATATTATTGTTCTAAATTTTGCAATAGGCTTTTCCCACACACTTTGAAGATGTTTTTAGAACACTAATATGGCTCTATGCGGCTGAAACAGGCTTTTCCCACACACTTTGAAGATGATTTTAGAACACTAATATGGCTCTATGCTACTGAAACAGGCT
The DNA here is from genome assembly GCA_018402905.1 of Glandirana rugosa. NCBI lineage: Eukaryota > Metazoa > Chordata > Amphibia > Anura > Ranidae > Glandirana > Glandirana rugosa. The sequence continues at coordinate 40,425 of BLSH010410460.1, read as the reverse complement.
TTTCCCACACTCTTTGAAGATGATTTTAGAACACTAATATGGCTCACTTGGTGAAGAGCGACAGTGGGGAAGGTGTCACCCATAGAGTTTTCATTCTCACGGTTGCCTTTATGACTGAGATTTCAGTGGTTCCTGTTTCTAACTCTGTTCCCAGAGTTGGTAGAGCTCCATTGTGGGGTACTCGCTTGGGTTTGGCTCCTGAGTCTGGTTGGGACATTGGTTCCGGAATTATCGCCCAGGTTTTCAGAAGGGACAGGCCTTTCTCTAATGATGAGACCAAGTGGGTCTCCCTGTTGTATTTGATGCTTAGCTTTGTGGGGTGTTTCCACTTGTACTGGATATTGTTATTTCGAAGCGATTTAGTGATAGTGTTTAGCTGCCTATGTTTGTCCAACGTGAATTTAGACAGGTGTGCAAAGATTTGAATATTCCCGTTTGGGACCGGGAGTTTCCCAAGTGTACGGGCCTTTTGCAGCACTTGTTCTTTAGTGGGGTAAAAATGAACCCGCATGAGGACGTCTCTTGGTATTTCTTTGGAGAGGAAGGAAGGCTTCAGTAGCCTGTGGATGCAATCTATAATTAGTTGGATTGGAGTCAGTTCTGGCACAAGTGTTGTAAATAGGTCCATCGCTGGTTCCAATTGCTAGAATAACTAGACTTACTTCTCCCCCTCCTCTTGTTACTTAATCCCGGTTCGACCGCCTGGAGCTCCTGGCGAACTCCTCTTTGTTACAATTGGATTCCCCCAGGGGCTTTTATAGCGGGTCGTTCTGGACAGGTTTAAAAGGCGCCTGGATAAATGTTGTGAACACGGTCTTGACTGAGGTTAGGTTGATTAATATCTAACGTAGGTGTCCGATGACTTCGGAAGGAAGGAGAGGTTTCTTTATGGTTCTCTGCAGGAGTACGCCCAAGTAAA
>BLSH010410427.1:937744-952680 GCA_018402905.1 Glandirana rugosa | reverse complement strand
TGGATCAGTTCTCTCATTTACAATAGTTTATTCCCATACTGTTATAATATAGCATAGGACATAGTTTTAGGGTAATAATAAATATAAAACAGTGTTGTAAAAAAAAAAAAAAAAATAATAATATCTGCAACATGCCAATGGTGACTAAAGGCACCAAAACACTGGGGGAGATTTAATAAAAATGGAGCCTGTAAAATTTGGAGCAGATCTGGTGCATAGAAAATGATCATCTTTCAGGTTTTAGGCCCCTTTCACACGGGGTGGATCTGCTCCGCTGAGCCCGCCTGCTCAGCGGGAGATCTCTCCGTTGATCTCCGCTGAGCCAGCAAATTACAAGTCTGTCTCTGCTCACTGTGCAAGGATGGACCTGTCAGATCCCCGCTGTTCTCTATGGGCAGATCGGATGAAAATGGATCCACCTGTCCATTTTCATCCGATCCCATCCAATCTGCTGGACGGATGGTGAACGTATCACCCATATGTCTATTTTAGAGGATCTTGACGGATCAGATGGCAGACGGGTGTCAGCGGACAGATCTCCGCTGACGTCCGCCTGCCTATAGAGGTCTATGGGTGGCTTGCTCGGATCCGCCTGAAAAATGGAGGATCCGAGTGGTCCGATCATGTGAAAGGGGCCTTATTGTCAAAGCTTAATTGAACAAATAGAAGTTAGAAGCTAATTGGCTACTTGGCACAGCTGTTCCAGATTCTGAGTGCTCCAGTTTTAGTAACTCTCCCCCACTGTGTAGAGTATATGACTAGCTTTCAAAAATTGTAAAGGAAATGTACAGTCTTTACAAGGATTTGTTATTAATGTTTTAAAAAAATGTTTAATGTAAAAAAAAAATGGATTTAAACATCCTAATACTTTGTAAATGTATATGTACACTGGAAATCATAATAGCTCATGACATACACAGGCTTTATATATCTCTCTAACATGCATGTCTATGAGTTGTCCAACTCATTGAAAACAAATCACTCCCTTCATGGTTAATATCTTATCAGTGTTTAACTAGAAGCCTGACGCTGGTCATTCATGGGTCAGTTTTTCATATAGCCAGCGGGTTGAATGGACAAAACTGATCTGATTCCCCCATCTACACATTCGATGTGGTGCAGGAATTCTCCCCACTGTGTCATTGTATTCCGACAGTGGGGAGACTTCACCGCTGTCAAAACACACAGATCAGTGCTGCAACCTATTGCCTGCAGTGCAGTGCATTCTGACAAGGTGAATAAACAGAAGTCAATTGTAGATCAACTTCTGTTCAACCGCAGTGGCCACCCATTGATCAAATTTGGGTTGGTCCCTGCTGAACCTGCTGAACTTTGATTCATGCATGGCCAGCTTTAGACTGAGTTACATAAAAACTACCGCAGTGAGGCAGGGTAATTATAATGGATAATCTACTCTGCCTCTGAGGATAATCCATAAATCTCTATATGTATTAGTAGAACAAAAACCTTGAAAAGCAAGAATATAAAAAAGGAAAGTCACACAGATAAAGGCTACAGTAATAACTGATAACATATGTTCACTAGAATACATTATATGTTACCTTTAAAGCAAAGCAGACACAGACAACAAATGATCCCAGTTGTTTGGTTTAAGAAATCAGCTCATTTACATATAAGTAGCTCTTTCAGCTACAGAAATTAGGACAGCATCTTAAATAGTTCCAACATTAAAAAGTATAATAAATGTAGTTCTTGGTTGCCTTCTTTTGGTGTATTTATTTACTAAAAGTCTCTTTATTTTTACTACTATAATCACTATATTACCAGAATAGACACACAGATAGATATGTACTGTATATACACATATTTGAATAACATAATAGGTATATGGTCCATGTTTTAACCACTTCAGCTCCGGAAGGATTTACCCCCTTCCTGACCAGAGCACTTTTTGCTATACGGCACTGCTTCACTTTAACTGACAGATGCGCGGTCGTGCAAAGCTGTACCCAAACAAAATTGGCGTCCTTTTATTCCCACAAATAGATATTTTTTACTTTTTGCTATAATACATATCCAAAAAAAACAAACAAATGTATTCATCAGTTTAGACCGATTTACTAGTAATGTCGGTGATCTTTTTTTCGGGACTGCAATATTGCGGCGGACATATTGGACATTTTTGAAACTTTTTTGGGACCATTGACATTTATACAGCAATCAGAGCTAAAAATAGCCATTAATTACTGTATAAGTGTCACTGGCAGTGAAGGGGTTAACACTAGGGTGTGATCAAGGGATTAAGTGTTCCCTAGGGGGGTTTCTAACCGTGGGTGGGACTGTAGTGACTGGGGGTGGAGAGAAATCTCTGTTCCAGATTACTTGTAACAGCAGATCCCTCTCTACTTTTCTGTCAGAACGGGGATCTGTTTGTTTACGTGAACAGATGTCCATTCTGGCTCTGTGAGGAGCGATCGTGGGTGGCCAGTGGACATTGCGCCTGCCCGTCACGTACATCGGCTCCAGAGATGTCCAGCAGCGTGCCCTCACCCCCTACAGTCTCTTAAAGTGCTATGGCGATTAACGCAGGAGAGCCACCTGCCGCCGTAAAACAACAGCAGCTGGTCGGCAAGTGGTTAAAGATTGGTTTTAGGGTGTGCTGTAATAGATGCTCAAGTTAATCTAGACAATGTAGGGGCTTTACTAAAACAGGTGCACACAGAATCTGGTGCAGCTGTGCATAGTAACCAGGTTTTATTGTCAAAGCTCAACTGAGCAAGCTAAAGTTAGAAGCTGATTGGTTACTATGCACTACTGCGCCAGATTCTGTGTGCACCAGTTTTAGTAATCCCCCCTCCCCCCAGGTATTTTGTTGCTCTACTTCATATAAAAACTGTCTGTTGTACCCCTACATTATCTAAATTAAACATTACTTGCGAAGATTTGCAGCCAAAATTCGATAGATGAATGGGATAAGAAATGTTTTATGTATGTGACCTTTGTTTTGTGTCATAATGGAAAGGGTTGATAAAAATATATATAAATCTAAATATACTTGTATTCTTTTTTGTGTTATCCTGCACTAGGATTCAGGGAGGGGAAATAAAATGTAAAGTTAGGTATTGTAGTTAATCTCAAAGAAATATTGTTTGTAAAAAATACATAGATGGATTGCTGTACAAGAAAACAATCTGTTTGGTTCAGTTTTTTTTCTCTGCTTGTGACATGACTTATATATTATGAAAATTGCATCTTCTTGCAAGTGTCTAATTTAGACCAAGGGGGTTCCTGAATTGTTTCATCAATCTATAGTTCTATCAGTCCAAACACCTGTTTAAATAGCTGCTCTTTAAGTTATATAGCCCTTTTTCAATTAACTGGTACAATATATGATGTTTCAATGTTATTAGACTTTATCACATTTTTGTGAGATTATTTTATATGTAGCTTAAAGGTTCATATTCACAGCTCACAATTTTCTTCCCAACAGGGTTGCATTTAATAATATAAGACAGGGGCTCTGAGTTGCGTTCATTATTTCCAGCAGTGTAGGATACATAGGAGAATTGTCCCCATAATAGATAACCATTGAAATGTCATAGCTGAGTAACTGAATTGCAGCACTAAAATTTGTAAAGCACAGAAGCACTATAGGTATACATGGACATTTGATGAACATCAATTGATTATGCTAAACTATGCACCACAAGGTAAACTTTTTGATCTCTGCAAGACCTTAGCATATATCCTTGATTAACAGACATTAGGAAAACAGCCAGTAATTGTCCCACTTTAAAGAAAATGTATATTAGCTTTAGTTAAAGTGGTTGTAAACTCTTTACAACCACTTTAACCTACAGGTAAGCCTATAATAAGGCTTAACTACCAAGAATACCTCCTAAACTTGCACGGTTTAGGAGATATTCTCTGTTTAAGTTTGCGCCGATGACACATACGCAGTGAAGAAATGGACCGACGTACCCTTTCTTCACTTGGATCACGCCATGACTGGCGGCTCTGACGCGCATGCACAGGAGTGATGTCATGCGACTCTGGCCAGTCACAGAGCCGGAGTCCGCGGCCTTGGAAGGAAGAGGGGCGAAGATGGACACAGCCTGCACAGGGATCAGCGCAGGCGTCAATTGCAGGTGAGTGGCACATAATGGGCTAATATGCGATGCATACCAGCCCATTATGCTTTTACTTTGCAGGGAACTAAAGAGGAAGTAATACCCATCAGGGTTTACTTCCTCTTTAACTCATAGAGGTTTATTTACTAAAGGCAAATCCAGTCTGCACTTCAAGTGCGCTGCAAGTGCGCTGCAAGTGCACTTGGAAGTGCACTTGGAAGTGCAGTCGCTGTAGATCCGAGGAAGACATGCAGGGAAAATAAAAAACAGCATCTTTGCTTGCACATAATTGGATGATAAAATCAGCAGAGCTTCCCGTCATTTCAGATCTTCCCCTCAGATCTACAGCGACTACACTTCCAAAAAAGGGTTTGCCTTTAGTAAATCAACCCAACAGTATTCTGAGAGTAATTTGGCTTGTATTAACCCTTTTACTGCCATCAACATATGTCACACATTGGTGAGAGCACACACAGCTGCAACCCCCGGGAATGTATGCAAATCTGACAAGCTGGCTGCCAGCTGTCAGATAGAAGTGATTGCTTCTGCACACTCTCATTACTGCGCACCCCCAGAGCACGCCTCCACCATATTTCCCAGGCCTTGCTCGCCTATTGGCAGACTTGGACCACCATGGTGGGTTCTTCTGGATAGAGGGGAGAGAGACCAGCAAACATCAGTAAAACATTACTTCCAGGTCTCCCTGTCACTTGGGAATTAAACTAATGCAGTGTGATCTGCTCTGCATTATATTCAGTGGACAGATGAGACTTGAAGGGTCCAAAAAATCATCACATAGGGGACTTTTTGTTCTTACATGATGAAAAACAAATAGTAAGAAAGAAAATATTAAAAAGTGTAAAAATAACTAAAGTTACACCCAAGCACTTAAAATCCACCCAAAAAATGTGGGGCCCCCTACCCCCACATAGAGGTACAAACATAAATGCAGACGTTGGGACACCTACACACAAAACAACACATTGATTGCAATACACATACTGCTGTGCACACCAGAGTGATAGCAATAATTGTAGGCCCATTATTCATGGTTATATCTAAAATGATGTCCTCTACAGGCTTTTAAATTTTTCGCCTATAGAAAATATAGGGTACCAAGGTTTGTCAATATTTCACTGACACATGCAATTTTAAGACTTGACATGTGTACCTATTTACTAGGCAAACCTCAACTTTTATATTTTGCCAAAATGTGGGTAATATATTGTGTGACCTAAAATTACCTTTAGTCCTGGTTCACATAGGAGCGATGCGGGAACCAGCGTGATTATAGAGCCGGTTCCCGCATCACTCCTCTCTCGCAGTCCATTCACACTGCCTTCTGCGAACCACTGGCGGGTGTCATTACAAAATTAATGACACCCCCAGTTTTCTTCACAGATCGCAGATTCACCCATGCAATGCGATTCTAGTGCGGGCAAAAAAAGGTACATGTACCTTTTTTTGTGTGAGTCTAATGCGAATTCAGCCATGCTGCGAGTGCGAATCACATGCGATCTCTGAGATTGCATCAGTCTGAACCCGGGCTAAGTATTTTTAACTTCTGTTTTGCATTTTCGCAAACTGTTGCAATAATGTTATGTGATATAAAAATTGGAGCCCCCCCCCGCCTCCTCCCCATGTGCCAGACGCAACCCTGAAGACCACCACCCCCCCACTCCCCCTCCCCCAGAGGGGTGGAAGCCGGAACTTACTTGCCTAAGAATAAGCCCTAAGTAGCAAAAGGAAAGTTTGATTCTTGGCAATGAGCTTCACAGAAGATGCTCAGTGACACATTCACGGACTCTATGTTCACGGCATCAGTAATTCTTGTTGTTAATCATAAGACACAATGAGTGACCTCCCTCCCCACCAGACGGTGTTGAACCTATATTCTCTGTCGACGAAGTCTCATTTGGTACCAGACCTACCTATTTATTTTGATATTGTCTATGTTGAGAATATATGAGTATGTACTGTAACACCAGATGTTGTATCTGGATAAGTGATTGTATGCTGTGCAAGATTTTGTAAGCTTAAACCTTCTTTTCAATAAAATTCTTATGGAAGAAATAAAAATTGGAGCTAACACTATTTTATAGGGAGTCTGCTTACAGAAAATATATCATATTTGGGGGGTTACTGTATGTAATCTTAAGGTCTAAAATTATTTTTTTTAAACATGTGCAAAAAATGCAAAAATGGCTTTGGTAGTGAAAGGGTTAAAGTACATGTAAACACAAAATCTTTTTTCAGTATGTTTAGCATTGTGACTCACTGTATACATTATTTTTGAATCTGTTGCAAGGTTTCCTGTTTGGATATCCTACCAGTAACAGCACTACATGCTGCAGACTTACATTAACGTGATTGTAAAGGCTCATTTTTTTTTTAAATAACGAACATGTTATACTTGCCTCCGCAGTTGGTTTTGCACAGAGCAGCCCGTTTCCTCCTCTTCTCGGGTACCTCTTTGCAGCTCCTGGCCCCTCCTCCTATTGAGTGCCCCCTCAGCCAGCAGCTTCCTATGGGGACACCCAAGCCAAGTCAGAGCTCTGTGTATCCATTAAGACACAGAGCCCCGACCTGGCCCTGCTCCCTCTCTCCCCGATTGCCTGACTGACTTTGATTGACAGCCGCGGAAGCCAATGGCACCGCTGCTGTGTCTCAGTTAATGAGGAGGGGTGTCCTGGCTGGCTAAAACACTTTTGTACATTGCTGGAGATAGAAGGGGCTCAGGTAAGTACTTAGGGGGTGCTGGGGGGGCAGGGGCTGCTATACACAGAAGGTTTTTATCTTAATGTATAGAATACATTAAGATAAAAAAACCCTCTGCCTTTACAACTCCTTTAACCACTCCATCATATGACGGCGGTCACTTTGAAGTGGAATACCGTTCTAATGGTAACAGATAGCCACCATAACCCCAGTATCTTCTTTTAGTGCAGGCGATTCTGCATAAGATAAAAGTGGTCTCAATGGCGGATTCGCCACGAGATCACTTTTATCAGCGGCGGGAGATGTGCCCCCCCCTCCCGCCGCTTTCCGGTCATCTCCGCTGTTTACCGGACCCGCCAGCAGTGGCGGAGATGATCGCGTCTGTCCCCCCCAGTGTCCATGAGCCGAGTGAGTGGCTTCAGCCACTCACTCGGCTCTAAAACATGGCAGGGCGGTCTTAAAGGGCCCATTTTTTTTTTTTTTGCATTTAAGTGTAAATATGAAATCTGAAGTCTTTTTGACCACAGATCTCATATTTAGGAGGTCCTGGCATGCTTTTTCACAGGATAGACAATTGCCTTCAGATGACCCCAAAGATAAAAGTCTAAGGGGGTCAGATTGGGAGACCTTGGGGGCCATTCAACTGGCCCACGATGATCAATCCACTTTCCAGTAAACTGTTCATCTAGGAATGCTCGGACCTGACACCCATAATGTGGTGGTGCACCATCTTGCTGGAACTATGATGTCGGTGATAGGGAATTGCTGGCCATCAAGTCGGCTTTGGAGGAATGGCGGTACCTCCTGGAAGGAGCAGCTCACCCGGTATTGGTTTTTACTGACCATAAAAACCATAAAAAACCATATGCTGTGAAGATATGAGATGTGCAGCACCTGAAACTATGGATACTGGAAGCCTGTGCTAGCATTTCTCCTGCGGTGTTGCTATCAGTGTGTGAAGAGTGGGAGAAGAGGGTTGCATTGACAATCCAACACAATGGGCAGCACATTGAACACATTTTATAAGTGGTCAGAAAGTTGTAAATAACTCATGAAAGAATAAAGTTACGTTAAAACCAAGCACACCATTGTTTTTCTTGTGAAATTCCCAATAAGTTTGATGTGTCACATGACCCTCTTCCTATTGAAAAAACAAAAAATGGATTCAAAATGGCCAACTTCAAAATGGCCGCCATGATCACCACCCATCTTGAAAAGTTTCCCCCCTCACATATACTAATGTGCCACAAACAGGAAGTTAATATCACCAACCATTCCCATTTTATTAAGGTGCATCCATATAAATGGCCCACCCTGTATTTAGTTCTGGATCTGGGATATAAAAATACTGACCAGGGTTTCCTCCATTAACTGTAATATTTGCCTTAGTGCAATCTGTATTGCCCAGCTGTGAACATTTAGTGTTAAGTGGGAGTGGGCATGTAATGTTTAGACAAATCTGTACATCCACGTCTATGTGTTTTGAGACCATCAAAGTTACTGATCAGTGTTCATTGTGGAGACAATGTATGAGCCATTTATTCTGGTCCTGTTTAGATCAGTGAAGTTGAGAGACATTGCTATCATGGGTATTGTTAGCATTTGGGGATATAAGTGAGAACACACCCAGCAGTTACTAGCGTTGCTATGGGTTGCATACAATTTTAACATTTGGATGAAAGTGTTATTTTTCCATGTCTCAGTTCTCACAGACAACAAGAAAAGAAACATAATTTTTATTTCAAAGGATATCATCACTTCAGGATTTTCTTGCAATGACTGGCGTGAATCCAGGTGGGCTTTCCTTCCAACTTGACAGCAGAACCGGTTGTCAAAAACACCAAATGTGGTCCGTCAAATTTTGGTTCTAGCAGCTTTCTGATGTCGCTTGACCATCACCCAGTCAGCTGGTTGGATTCTGTGAATATCTGGAACAGAATCTGGGTCGGGGATAGAGTTGTAAACACCTTCATGTACTTTATTCAATGTTCTTTGCAAAATCTGAACATTTTCTAACAGACTAGAGTGAGAAGCGTGCAACTGTTGAGGAAAATATAGTCCTGTTTTGGGTGGCCCTCCAAATAAAATCTCATAGGGGGGACAGCCCATGTGGTTGTTTAGGGGTAGTTCATACAGAATATAGGGCTATTGGCAAAGCTTCCACCCATCCTTTTCCTGTATCTGCTTTCATTTTTGTACATCTGTTTTTCAAAATTCCATTAAGTCTCTCAACTTTCCCACTGCTTTGTGGATGATAAGGTGTATGGAAAGCTTGCTGTATGTTAAGTGCTTCCATTACCTCTTTCATCACTTCTGCAGTAAAATGGGTTCCTCTGTCACTCTCAATAGTATCAGGAACTCCATACCTACAAACTATTTCATTCAAAATTTTCTTTGCTGTTGTTTTTGCATTTGCTTTGGCTACCAACCAGCATTCAGGCCAAATTGAAAACATGTCAGTGCACACTAGAGCGTACTCATATGTGCCTATTCTGGGCATCTGAATGTAGTCTATTTGAATTCTTTGAAAAGGGAAATCTGGCTTAGGAGAATGCTTTTGGGAAACATGGACAGGCCTCCCTGCATTGTACAGAGCACAAGAGAGACATGAAGCACAAAACCTTGCTGCAAATGCACTAAATCCAGGTGCTATCCAATAGCAGTCAGTAAGTGCCACCATTGTGCCCTTAGCAAGATGAATGACACCATGTGCCAGTTGTGCTAAAACTGGGTACAAAGTCCTGGGTAGACACCACCTGTTGTCAGCGCTCCACAGGCCCTGCTGATTTTGGGTAGCATTACATTTGATCCACTTATCCTTCTCTTCATCAGGGGCCCGGTTCTGCAACTGAATTAAAGTTTCTATATCCCACTGTGCTTGATGAGGGGTATCTGTCCTCGATATCTGGGTGACCCCTACAGTGGGTGTGACTCCAAATGACATAAGGGCAACATCCTTTGCCACTTGGTCCGCCAAAGCATTTCCTCTGGCTGTCATGTCATTTCCCCTTGCATGTCATTTTACCTTCAAGATGGCAACTTCTGCTGGTTTCTGAAAGGCCTCAAATAGCCGCTCTATGAGTTTTGCATGTCTCACTGGCTTCCCTGCACTAGTCAGAAAGTTCAGTGCTTTCCAGATAGGCCCAAAATTGTGCTCTTTTCCAAATGCATATCTGCTGTCAGTGTAAACATTTCCCCTTTGATTCTCTAGGAGTTGACATACGTTGACTACAGCACACAACTCAGCTTCCTGTGCTGACATCTGGGGTGTCAATGCTTCTTGATGTAAAATAGTGTCTGTAGTGGTTACAGCAAACCCTGTGCGTAGCTGACCATCATCAGTGTAAAATCTGGAACCATCTACGAATAGGAGTGTGTCGCAATCTGATAAAGGCTCATCTTTTGCTGTGGTGACAGAGGCCCTTTCTACCTCCATCTGGGTCATACAATCATGAGAAAAACTCTGAGGTTCTGCATCAGTACCATTTGTTGAATCTTCCTCATCAGTTATAGGAAGAAGAGTAAAATAACACATTGTTTGACTGTTAAATTTGATGGAGCAAAAAGAGCAGACTGGTACTTGTCAAATCTACTGACAGACACATGTCTGGTATTTACTGCATGTGGCACATACAGGGTCAGATCGGAATCCAGTACAAGCTCAGTTACTTTGTTAGCAGCAAAATGCAGGTTGCAATCGCTCGCATACAACTGGGGAAGCTTTTGATGACAGGGTCTAATGAGGCTGACACATACATCACAGGCCTCTGTTTGTCTCCATGTAACTGGGTGAGTACACCTGCAGCAAATCCATTGACTTCATGACAAAACAATGAGAAGCTCTTATTATAGTCAGGAAGTCCAATGGAGGGAGCTTCTGACAAAATGTTAATAAGCTCTGCAATTCATTGTCCCATGTGAGTATGAAAGGGTTTGTAGTGGTAGCCTCATATAGAGGGGCCATAAGTTCTGATGCATTTGGAATCCAGTCCCTACAATATCCCACTAACCCTAGAAAGGCACGTAGTTGCCGTACATTTCTTGGCTTTACAAATTTTTGTAGCGTTTTAACTCAATCTGGGGTTAGGTGATGGATTCCATGTGAAATGCAGTGACCCAGGAAGATCACTTTCTCTTGGAACTATTGTAGCTTCTCTTTGCTGATTTTGCTGTTACTGTTATAGAGAAACATGAGAAGGCTTACTGTTTCTCTACTAAAAACGTCCTTTGTTTCACAACAAATAAGCAAATCGTCTATGTACTGAAGAATAACTGTGTTTGGGTGCGAGGGGGACCAGTGGTCCAATACTTGCTTTAATGCAGTATTATATTCAGAAGGGCTACTGACACAGCCTTGGGGCAATCTTGTCCATGCTAACTTTTGGGCATCATGGGTGAATGAAAAAAAAGGTGCCAGCAATCTGGGTGTAGGGGCACTGAAAAAAAAAGCATTCACAAGATCAATCACTGTAAAGCAGGTGCTGGAGGCAGGTATTCCACTTAGTAAAGTGCGGGGATTGGGCACAATTGGGGTGTCTGCCTCAATTATATTGTTAATAGCTCTCAAATCATGCACCATGCGGTATACCACTTGCCCACCCTTCTTGTCTGGCTTCTTTTGCTTTCTTTAATCGGTACAACAGCCCCTGCTGCTTTCATTTGAGTGATTTGATTCTTTATCCCCTCAGTCTGAGCAATACTCAGCGGGTACTTTTTAATCTGTGGGAGTTGGGCTCCTGGTTTAATTTTTATCATAACTGGGGTGCAGTCCAGCAGACCTACGTCATATTTGCTGGTGGCCCATAAATCAGCGGGAATCACTTCTAATTCTGGTGGGAATGGTGGAGTGGAGTCTTGGATTAAAAATACTCCACAGGCAGAATTTAAAACTTCTCCTGACAGACTACTGACCACGTGGACTCCTGTAGGAGTGTAGTCTATGCTTGCTAAAATTTGGTTCAAAATGTCAGCTCCTAAAAGATTGGTAGGAACTGTGTCTGAAACTAACACTTTAGTGACCATTTCTGTTTGCTGTCCTAGTCTGAGTTTAAGTGGCTTGGACTCAACCAAATCAGCAGAGGTCCCGGTTAGGCCAACACCAGATAACATTTTCAGATAATCCTGGAGGTAAGACCTCTATATTAAACACGCTTCGGCTTGCACCAGTATCAATTAAACAGGTTAATTCTGTTTCTCCTCCAGGATAGGGGAGTTCTTGTAAAAATACTTTTACTCTGGTCTCGGGAACATTGTCTCCCCTATTTAACATGATTGACACTGGAATGCCATTTTCCTATGCCTGATCCACTGCATTTGGCAGGAAACTGGGATCAGTATGAGGTGTCTCTAAGCTCCTTTCCAGTCTATGGTCAGGAAGATGGCAGAATATGGCTATGTGTCCTTCCCCATTACAATTCTAGCATATGATTGGCCCCCGATTACCATGATTTTTGAAATTGCCTTTGCCTCTTCCTCTTCCTTTTCCCCTCTGCTTCCCCATGTACATAACTTTGAGTTTATTGTCGTTCTGGTTAATTTGATTCTTTATGGATAACAGGATAGGCAGGAGGTCTTGAATAGACATATTGCCTGCCTCAGGTCTTGCTGTGAACAACTTTTCTTTCAACTGGGGTATTAAACCATCAAGAAACCTTTGTTTCACCAGTTGTGTAGATGGACTTGCAGTTTCTCCCTTCTTTTCTTCCTCTATTTTAAGGCCTGCTTCCTCTGCCATATCACTTAACCGCCTCCAATAAGCTCCTGTGGCTTCCTCCTTCCCTTGCTTAGCATTCATGAATTCAGCAGGTCTGATTTGTTCATATATTCGGGGCAATTTTTCCTTCATTTTTTCACAAACCTTCCTTCCACTAGTCATTTTATCAAGCTTTGTGACATCTATTTCACATTCTTTAAGTATATAGCCTGACATGTTGCTTCTCACTGCTTGTGACCGTGGTGTGTCACCCATCAGTGACCGTGACAGTGACCGTGGTGTGTCACCCATCAGTGACCGTGGCGTGTCACCCGTCAGTGACCGTGGCGTGTCACCCATCACTGACCATCGCCAGTCACCCGTGGCCTTTCACCCGTCACCCATCAGTGACCACTGCCAGTCACCCATCAGTGACCGTGACCAGTCACCCATCAGTGACCACCACCAGACACCTGTCACCCATCAGTAACCACCGTCAGTCACCCGTCACCCATCAGTGACCACCGCCAGTCTCCTGTCACCCATCAGTGACCACCACCAGTCACCCGTCAGTGACCACCACCAGTCACCCGCCAGTGACCACTGCCAGTCACCCGTCACCCATCAGTGACCACCGCCAGTCACCTGTCATGCATCTGTGACCACCGCCAGTCACCTGTCACACATTAGTGATCACCGCCAGACACCCGTTACCCATCAGTGACCACCGCCAGACACGCGCACCCATCAGTGACCACCGCCAGTCACCCATCAGTGACCACCGCCAGTCATCCATCAGTGACCACCGCCAGTCATCCATCACCTATCAGTGACCACTGCCAGTCACCCGTCACCCATCAGTAACCTCCACCAGTCACCCGTCACCCATCAGTGACCACCGCCAGACACCCGTCACCCATCAGTGACCACCGCCAGACACCCGTCACCCAGCAGTGACCACCGCCAGACACCCGTCACCCATCAGTGACCACCACCAGACACCCATCACCCATCAGTGACCACCGCCAATCACCTATCAGTGACTATCGCCATTCACCCATCAGTGACCATCGCCAATCACCTGTAAGTGACCGTCACACCCATGAGTAAACATCACCTGTAAAAGTCTCACACATTTGGCATTGCCATACTCAGGAGGAGTAGCAGAATGTATTTTGGGGTGTCATTTTTGCTAGATACATGCTATGTGTTGGAAATATCATATAAATGGACAACTTTGTGTAAAAATAAAAGCGTTTTCATTTTTTCCCTACAGTTTCCAAAAACCACTGGAAAAAAAGGACATGTTCAAAAGCCTCATTATGCCCCATAGATTATACTTTGGGGTGTTTACTTTCCAAAATGAGGTCATTTTGTGGGCAATTTCATTGTCCTGGTGCTCCAGGACCTTCAAAAGTGTAATAGGGTGTTGAGAAATGAGATGTGTAATTTGTGCTCGTAGAACGCCTGAAGGTGCTAGTTCAATGTTGGGCCTCTGTATGTGGCCAGACTGTGTAAAGTCTTACACATGTGGTATCGCCATACTCGGGGGGAGTAGTAGAATCTATTTTGGGGTGTCATTTTTGCTATGTACATGCTATGTGTTGGAAATATCATATAAATGGACAACTTTGTGTAAAAAAAATGCGTTTTCATTTTTTTACCACATTTTCCAAAAACTACTGGGAAAAAAATTACATGTTCAAAAGACTCATTATGCCTCATAGATTATACGTTGGGGTGTTTTCTTTCCAAAATGGGGTCATTTTGTGGGCAATTCCATTGTCCTGATGCTCCAGGACCTTCAGAAGTGTAATAGGGGGTCGAGAAATGAGATGTGTAATCTATGCTTGTAGAATGCCTGAAGGTGCTAGTTCAATGTTGGGCCTCTGTATGTGGTCAGGCTGTGTAAAACTCTCACACATATGGTATCGCCATACTCAGGAGGAGGAATAGCAGAATGTATTTTGGGGTGTAATTTTTGCTATGTACATGCTATGTGCTGGAAATATCTTATAAATGGACAACTTTGTGTAAATAAAATGCGTTTTCATTTTTTCCCCACATTTTCCAAAAACTACTGGAAAAAAAATGAACCTTTCAAAAGACTCATTATGCCTCATAGATTATTTGTTGGGGTATTTGCTTTCCAGAATGGGGTCATTTTGTGGCAATTCCATTGTCCTGGTGCTCCAGGGCCTTCAAAATGTGATAGGTCTTCATGACATTAGATGAGTAATTTATGTCCCTAGAATACCTGACGGCGCTCCCTGCATGTTGTCATACCGCTATGGTATACACACTCTCAAAATGTGTCGGACTGGTGTATGTCTCCGGGTTGTAACTTGATCGTGGAAGTCCGTAAGATGTTCGTATCTAATGTGTAGAGTAAAGAGCTGGGGGATAATGTGAAGACTTCCAGGACCTCGTAGTCC
>BLSH010410427.1:918748-937234 GCA_018402905.1 Glandirana rugosa | reverse complement strand
TTTTTGACAGAAACAAAGAAAAAAGCATTTTTTCACAAAATTTTCAGTAATTTTTTATTTATAGCACAAACAATAAAAAACCCACTAGTGATTAAATACCACCAAAAGAAAGCTCTATTTGTGTGAAAAAAAGGATGCAAATTTCATATGGGTACAATGTTGCATGACTGAGTAATTGTCATTCAAAGTGTGATAGCGCTGAAAGCTGAAAAATGGCCTGGACAGAAAGGGGGTTTTCGTGCCCAGTATTGATATGGTTAATAAGAAGCTGATGAATGTAAGTAGCAGAAGCCTTGTATGCTTCCTGTGCAGCACTAAGTTTGTTTGCAAACCCAATTGGATTCTTTCTAGGATCTCCCAGTCCCTCTGATATGGTTCTCATTAAAAGGCACATGCCATTTAATTTGGGACTTACTGTCAACAGCATTACCTTCAAAAACAAATTGGGTTCTGACAGGATAAACTGCAACAGATTGCTCAGTGACGGGCAGAAGGGGCGGACTCTCCCTTCCTTCTCTCTTTATCTTGCTGCCACAACTTGGAAATTATGGTTTGCCCCGGCAGTTCAGACTTCGTCTCTCTTTCTCTGGCCAATGCCTTAAATTCAGAGAGATCTAAAAGTGCCTTTTGATTTATGCCAATCATCTGTTTCTAAGATACAAGCCAAATCCCTCTTTGTAGGTTGATATGGGGCTGTTAAACCTCTGCTCGCTACTATATTGCCAAGGTCACCTTTTGTGTGTTTTGTGTAATCTGATTCTTGTGCTTTTGTTGATGGATCTCTTAAAGCCAACCTGGCAGCCACATAAGGTGAGGAGTCCTCCTCTACAGAGTCTTCTGGCCAAACGTAGTAAATTTGGGCAGTACCCTTATTAAACATCTCCGTCAAGCCAGTTTCATTTGCTAATTTAGCTTCTGTCTCCCATGTGCAAGCTATTTTCCACATTCCTTCACTGCACAGTAGTGGGCCATAATCGTGCAGAAAAGTTTGTCATACTTGTAAATCAAAAGTCCCTTCAGATTTTAAAGGTTTAGCTGTTCCTTTTGTCCATTCTACCCATTTATCTAGGGGCTCGGTTCATATAGCGCTCATCTTGCGCTGGGCATTTTCTGAGGGTCTCTCACCCTTCACTCCCTTATTTAAATTAATGCCCATAATGACTGGTCAGTCTTTTCTCTACTTGTGCCTATACCCTCTTGCCTCTAAAACAAATAGTACAGCAAATCTGCAGATTTACAAGAATAGTCTCCACTTATCTAGGTGGATAGAAGGGGTTTATGACAATAGACAAAACACTCACTAAGAGACCCTCCTCGTCTTTCTCTTCTCTGTGGGTTTTATCTGTCCCTACCATGCGCCTCTGACCCAGGCCGCCCACAAGGAGTCAACGCTGGGAACTGCAGAGATTTATCCCTATCCACACACAGTCCAACCCGTGAAGGGGGACACAAACACATTCATACACACACGTTACCCAATCAGAAAGGTCCGAGATTGGTCTGGGTTCCTTGAGAACCAACAGATAGGATACATAGGAAAGGCAGAAAATATAGCAAGCTTAAGGACAGCTTACCTAGCAAGCTTTTAGAAGTCTGCATTCCCGATGATCCCGATCAAAGCGCAGTTCCTTTTGGAGACTCTGCCAACTCCTGGCTGGCTCGCCAAACTGTTATGGGAATTTCTGGTTGTGACTCTAAAAATAAAAGTTAGTTTTGCAATTACAGGAACAGATCCACAGGACACAATCTCTGTGTTTAAAATGTCCGTTCTGACAAAATGTATTATTACATGATATTTTATACATAGATAAGAAAGGGGTGGTGTGAGATGTTATTAAATACTAACAAATAGAAATATATTATTAAAAGGTAGCAAATAGAACAACTGCAAACGTAAAACATAGAAAGGGGAGGGGGCAGTAGAGACAGAGAGAGAGCTTCTAGCAGAAATTCTATCTAAGTGATAAGTGAAGGCCACACATTACAACAGCGTGAACAAAATGAAGTCTCTTGTGCTTAAATGAACAATACAGTGAAAGTCCATGCCAAATGTTATTAAAAATCACCTTTCCTTTTCAATCTGCAGATTTTGTAATTTTATGAAAATGCAGTGAAATATGGCTACCTGGAGTTGCTGACCACTCCCCAGAAACATTATTTCCTGCTTGTGTGATTGGCTCACTGATTTTCCCAGCAGTCTGCCTAAGATACAAGTCAGATTTCAGGCATCCCCTGCAACAAAAATGTCATTTTTGGAGAGATACTTTCAGTTGGAATGCATCTAAAGGGATGCAGGCCCAGTCAATTTCCTCATTAGTACTCTCCAGCTGCACACCTGGTTGATAATTATGAAACCACTCCCATTAGACTCAGCACAGAGGCACAGAGTAACACGGAGGGATTTCTTCAGAATAACAAAAGGCAGGAATCTGCAACAAAGGTTGTTATAATCCATGCAATGTACAGAGATCACCCAGAGAGGAATGTTTTTTTATCAACAAGAGTGGAGTTACCCTTTAAGTAATGTTTTGTAGGAAAGACATGAAGTCATCTGGAGTTGGTATGTTTCAGCAGCACCCCTGTGAATTACTGTCAGGTAGGGGTTTCCCTGCTGACAGCACTGTGGCTCCCAGATCTATAGGTTGTAGTTCCAGTGTCCACCAGCGGGTGTCTCCCAGCAGCCAGCAGTCCCTAACATTTAGTCATCATCTGATGTTGACTGCTGGGCGCATATTTAGTCCATCCTCTGCTACTCCATATGTGTTTTGCCATGTACCCCGATCTGTGTTCTTAGTGACCTTCTATCCTGTTCCTGAGCCTTCACCCGCCAGCTTGTTCCTGCTCCCATGTACCCTTTCCCTGTCCAGTTTGGTTCTCTGCTCCTTCTGCCTGATCTACCATGTATGACATTGACACTGATACTGACCACTCCTTTAGTCTTACCCTGCCATCTGTATATTGTTAGCTTGGTTATCTGGTTTAGTTTATTTATTGTGATCACGCTCACCCACTAGCCTTCACTGGTGTAGGTTCTTGGGGATTTGGCAATCTTGATGTATGTGTGTTATATTGTTATATTATTGGCATTATCCTTTAATAAACCACATTATTTTAAATTATATTTGTCCCTGGTGTTCTCCATACAAGTCCACACATTTCTGGTCATGCCCGTTTCACAGGATACTAGCACTCGGTATCCATGGCAATTATGCTTCACTTACCACTTTATTCAGCGAAGATAAAATCCCTCAAGTTTTGAACAATTGTTTATAGATTTACAGTATAAAATATGTGAGTGGAAGGGATAAAGAAAGTAGCAAATTACATTTAATGTCAGCATTAAAATCTCAGTATATGTAGTTGAAATAATAACAGAAACAACCATTAACCTAATAAACAGAATATGGGTACTTGTTGTGGTAGAAGTCTATGCTCTGCCCTATGTTAACTAAGCATTATGTAATGCACTGGACAGCTGTTTTAATTAGTAAATGGAGCCAAAAGCAATAAAATGAATGTTAAAATATTTTAGTGTGTTGTACTATGTTAAAATGAAAGGACAGAATGCTATTAATAATTGCCTTTGGGGAACACCAGTGTTTAAATTAAAATATTCTAGTATCAACACAGGGCTCATAATAAGATTAAGAGTAAGAATATAGCATTTACATTTCAAAGCTATGAGTTTTAGCGCTAGTGGAGCAATAAATAGCGATTACTACCAGTTATGTGTTATAATCTTTATAACATATTTAATCAGCATCCAAGTAATTGTGGGGTAGAAAAAAAAACTGACTAGATTGTCACTGATAATGAGCTCCATTTGTATTTCGGAATCAAAAGCAGAGTAAAACTGGGAAATTCCATTGACGTCTTTCAGGATAATCCGCGATCGCGTGCCAGTGGAGGCGTGCATCACAGTGATTGGTGGTGCGGTGTGTCAGTCTGACCCACCGCATTACCGATCTCAGAAAAAGCTTCCATCAGAAGCTCTTTACCACGTGATCAGCCATGACCAATCATGACTGGTCACAGTGTAAACAGGAAGAGCCATTTATCTGCTTTTCCTCTACTCGTGTCTGCAGCTCAGCAGCTCTCCTAACAGGGGGGTCTGAACTGAAAGTTTATCAGCACAGCCCCCCTAGGATCGACACCCAGGGCCACCAGGGAGCCAGCCCAGGGACCACCAGGGAGACAACCAGGGAGCCCATCCCAACCACCAGGGAGCCCATTCTAGACCACCAGGGAGCCCACCCTAGACCACCAGGTAAGGGGCACAATGCCCAACATGGATGGCACTCAGTGCCAATTTCAGATGTCACCCAGGACCACCAGGGAATGACAACCTGACAGTGCAATATGGCATTGTCACCCATCAGTGCCCACTAGTGTCCACCAGTGCCCACCAGTGCCACCTATCAGTGCCTATCAATGCCACCTATCAGTGCCCAGTGCCACCTATCAGTGTCCATCAGTGCTGCTTATCAGTGTCTGTCAGTGCCAGCTATCAGTGCCCATCAGTGCTGCATATAAGTGCCTCATCATCAGTGCCCATCAGTGCCACCTCATCAGTGCCGTCTCATCAGTGCCAATCAGTACTGCCTCATCAGTGCCCGTCAGTGTAGCCTCATCAGTGCCCATCAGTGATGAAGAAAATGTACTTATTTACAAAGTTTTGTGACAGAAACAGAGAAAAAATTTTTTTTTCAAAATTTTCGGCCTTTTTTTATTTGTAGTGCAAAAAATACAAACCGTAGAAGTGATCAAATACCACCAAAAGAAAGCTCTGTTTGTGGGAACAAAATAATAAAAATTTTGTTTTGTACAGCATTGCATGACCATGCAATTGTCATTCACAATGCGACAGCACTGAATGCTGAAAATTGGTCTGGGCGGGAAGGGGGGTAAGTGCCTGGTATTGAAGTGGTTAAGAAGGGAAACTTTCCAGGACAGTTTCTCTACATAAAGTAGCTGGTTTAAAGCAGTTTTTCACCATATGACAGATTTCCTGGAAGTTCCTCTGTATATTGTGGTCCCTCTAAGTGCTACCTTTCTGTTTGACAGCCCCTCTCAACCAGGGTAGCAGTTGAAGATTGATTTCCCACCTGACAGCACCTGTAGAGTTCCAGCATTGATGTCAGTTGGCAGAATGGGAGAAGTTCTCCTCCCCTTTCTGAGAAAAGCAGCCACTGATGCCAATTAACATTTTAGCTGTCTGGACCAATTATTTTCAATGACCAGCAGTGTAAGGGGGCTCTTTGCCACTGATCCCCAATGTAAATACACTTTTCTTCCCCAATGTAAACTGTTCCATCTCACATTGACCCTCAGTCTTAGATTGATTTCCAGCCACCACCAATGTAAGGGTGCACTACATTGACTATCAATACAGAGAGGCATTTCTCAATTGAGCAGCAGTGTATAGAGACATTACACTGTCTGTGTTTCTTGTCCGGAAACTATTGTTCATCATTTAATTTTAGATTATTACTGAAAATCATGTAGTTGTCAAGAACAGGAGGGTCTTAGAAAGTTTTCTACTTTTGGTATAAAATATGCTATGCATGCCACATTATCTATTCATGCATTTATTATAAAATTTACAACTTAGTGATTATACCATGATCCATGCCATGCCATGAGCTGTAGACATACACTAGATTACCGAAAGTATTGAGACACCCGCCTTTACATGCGCATGAACTCTAATGGCATCCCAGTCTTAGTCCATAGGATTCAGTATTGAGTTGGCCCACCCTTTGCAGCTATAACAGCTTCAACTCTTCTAGGAAGGCTGTTCACAAGGTTTATGAGTGTGTCTATGAGAATGTTTGACCATTCTTCCAGAAGTGCGGTCAGGCACTGATGAGGATGAGAAGGCCTGGCCCACAATCTCTACCAGGTGTTCTACCAGGTTAACGTCAGGATTTTGTGCAGGCCTGTCAAGTTCATCCATGTCTTCATGGACCTTGGTTGTGCACTGGTGGCCAGTCATGTTGGAACAGGATGGGGCCAACCCAAAACTGTTCCCACAAAATTTGGACCTCAAAATTGTCAAAAATGTTTTGGTATGCTGACACCTTAAGAGTTCCCTTCACTTGGCCATTGCCAAGCCCTGAAAAACAACCCCACACCATAATCCCCCCTCCACCAAATGTTTTGGACCAGAGCACAAAGCAATGTCATTAAAGACATGGATGAGCAAGTTTGGGTTGGAGGAACATGACTGGCCTGCACAGAGTCCTAACCTCAACTCAATAGAACACATTTGGGATGAATTAGGGCAGCAACTGTGTGTCAGACCTTCTCATCCAACGTCAGTGCCTAACCTCACAAGTTCGCTTCTGCTAGAATGTTCAAATATTGCCATAGGCACACTCCTAAACCTTGTGGACAACCTTCCCAAATGAGTTGAAGCTGTTATAGCTGCAAAGGGTGGGCCAACTCAATATTGAACCCTACAGATTAAGACTGTGATGCCATTAAACTTCATGTGTGTGTAAAGGCAGGCGTCCCAATAACTTTGGTAATATAGTGTATATTTTTAGCAGTGGATTTAAAAACAATGTGAAGGGTTCCTCAGTAGAAACAAGGTTGAGAAAGGGCATTCCCCTTCCGTGACAGTATTTCTGTAAATTTCCTATTGCAGTCCTTCTGCAAATGGCATAGAGGTTTCTCCCTACATGTTTCTCAGGTTATTGTTTTTCCAGATGGCATGCTTTATGCACTGTATAGCAGCGTGAGTCTCATCACGTGCTAGGCTTTCCAACAGGGCAGTACAAATGTCCAGGTAAGAATGATTTAAAACCCCAGTCAGGTTGGTTTTTGCTCTCTATGTCCCCTTCAGAGATTTCCCTTCCTATTCTGGAGGTGCAACAAGAAATGAAAGGAAATCTCTTCAAAGTAAGGGCAAAAACCATCTAAGATACTGTAGGTGTCCTGTGATGATATCTCTAACATTTTGGACTTCTTATCATTTTCTGTCTCAGCAGTGGTCACTAAGACAAATAAAGAGAGAAACCTTCCCAAGGGGGAATGTGGACAGGAACAAAAAATTGCCTTAACCCTTCATAGAGAATAAAACATTATGCTCTATCTATGTAATTCTATTGCAGACAAGGAAAAACAATCTTATGTTGGCAGCACAAAATGTTTCAAGAACCTGTGTTCAGAAAAATGTGCAGGATTTGATTGCTAACCCCTCTTGTTTGTGGCTTGCTTGTTGCCTGGCTGTCTTGCTAATCTAGCAGCATCAATACTTTCCAATCATGTAGAAGACAGTAGGCAGTTTGAAAATTCTGACTTCAGTTGCTTCATACGTTTTTCCCAGTCACTCTCTCATAAGGTATAGATAAAGCTCAGTGTTGTATTGTTCTAAACAGAACGATGAAGGTACCTACGTCCCACTTACTATAAAGCTATGTTGTCCCTTCCATGAGAATGGGGACTAACCGAAAAAGGAAAAATTGGGGCTATGGGACTTTTCCTGGTACCACAGTAGGCTCACAGACTTCACATTTGTATAAAACACGAGAATTTTATTCCATATACGTACAACAATGTTCTATTAAAATCATATCTATACACTCCATTTATTCCACATAATGGACTACAGATATATTGATTCCACAGTCATAACATCAGTGCTTCCCGACATGTTTCGGACAGGAGAATGCACGATATCAACTGTATACTAAAATGAACAACAAACATTAATATCATTTTCAACATAATGATCACAAATTGCTTTTTGTATCACTTACATCACTTATAGCTACATGCATATGTATATAAAACACACCACACCGATGGCCTACGTGTAGATCCGACCAGTCTCACCAAGGTCTACCATCTGATGTTCCCCGGGGCGAGCATGGGAGGATATGCTGATAAAATGATAATATGCATAGTTCAGTCATAAGTTTAAATAATTATGTTTATACTTATATTTATTCTTTTTTCTGTCAATCCGAAATGTTGTTACTACTTTTATAATTAATTTATATTCATTGCTCTTACTTTCCATGTAGATGTCAATACTTAGGCTGCCATCTCCCTTTAGGGTAGATGCCTCACAGGTGCGCTTCGACGGGGGAGAGGAGAGAGGGATGATACGCATATCAATTTAGTCTTGCTTAAGGTAATTGAATTCCTCACGTGCTAAATATGAGGGAAACAAATGTATGTTACTGCGGTGTTTATATCCGCTGTACCCGTAACTGTCCACCTACGTCCACCCTCTACATATAGTAGTCTCTATACCACAGAACAAGCTTGTTACTGCAGGAGATACCTTATGCTGCTAAAACATTTTATACACTTTTATGAGCCTCCCAAATTATCATTACGGAGACCTCTGGGGTGTTATTCATTTGAAAATATTCCGTAATAGAAGCTTGTATGTGTTTATGAATTTCAGGGTCAGTGAGAAGAGAGGCATTTAGTTTCAAATTTAGTCCCCAATTGAAACACTTCTGGTGAACTGCATTGGTTTTAAATGAGACTGACATTGAGGCATGATCAGATAGCCCGATTGAGCCAATTTCAGCTCCTTTCACATCAGGTAGGTCTCTTTGAGTAATAAATATATAGTCTATCCTAGTATATCTCTTGTGGGTGGCAGAAAAAAATGTCCCTAACTGTTGGGTGTAAAGTCCTCCATGTGTCGTTTTCCCTGATGATGTGTCCTGTAGGGGGTTAAGAGATATATTAAAATCACCTCCTAGAATAATACAACCTTTGACGAAACTCTTAAGTTCATCTACCATGTGTTGGCAGAAAGAAATGTGTGACTTGTTAGGAAAGTATACGTTGGCTATGGTGAGTGGCCTACTGTTCATCGTACCTTTTAAAAAGATGTATCTGCCATCAATGTCTATATGTTGATATTCCACTGAAAAAGGAGTATTTTTGCTAAGAAGAACTGAAGCTCCTTTCGTTTTTGCCAGAGGGTTGGAAAGCTTGAGTAAAGTATCTGTTTGTTAGTTTAGGTATTTGGGTGCCCTTAATGTGTGTTTCCTGTAGTAGAACTATTTGTGGTATACTTTTTTGTAATTCTGATAGTACTTTATTCCTTTTCTCAGGAATGTTAAGTCTGTTCACGTTATGTGAAATTATGTTAGGGTATTTTCCTAGACCAGTGTAGGCCATCTTTTCTGATGTGGAGGGGGAGAAGGAAAGGAGAAGAGAGAGAAAAAGGGGGGGGGGGGATAGACAAGGAAAGAGAAAAAGGGAAGGGATTTTAAGAAAAAAGAGAAGTTATAAAATGCAAAACTTGCTATACCTCTCAGGCGGTCTGCGAATCCGCTCCAAGGTATAAAGTGTTAGTATATTCTGAGAACTTGTAAAGATAAATCACGTAAATATTCTATTTGGGGTAAGTGAGAGGCATAGGTATGGGAGATGGAGTCTATCTCAGCCGAGATAGAATTTTCTATGGAAAATTAACAATTAACTGGGAGTAACTCCTGTTGGGAAAGGCATAACTTCCAGCAAGAAAAGAAAGCATAGAACTGTTTTTATATCCAATTATACGATCTAAAGCTATAGAAATGAAAGTTCAGCTTGGACCAATCTACTAAAATATCTTGAGTAATCGGTTTAAGTTTGTTCTAGTTCTGACAATGAAACCAATCAAAACTATAGTCGGCTTAGCATGCAAAAAGTAACAACCATTGAATGCAACATATCTGGATACTAGCATAATGTTCATAAAGTTGAGCCCCCTCTGTTTGGAGTGGGGGAGTTAATAATACCCATTGTGGTCTGGATCCTCTTTATGTGGCTCATTTATGGCCTTATGGTTCTGATTCCAGGATCTCAATGTGCCTAATTCATCTAAAAGGTATAAAGAAGGTCCCTTATGCAAAATGTGAGTGTTGTTTATTCTTACTATTCTGGACTAACACAAAGAGCCCATGAAGAGTATAACTATTGTCACGGGTAGATATGTGGGGTATCCAAGCCATAAGGGCACATTACCATTAAACAGTCCGGCACAGAGAGCCACAGCTAGGCTAATATCATAGTAACCGTGAAAAAACAAAAAAGAACCAGTAGTAAAGCATTAATGAAAGTCTGAAAGGACATCCAATCCTATAAATGGATAATCTCCTTAATCAGGAGCTCTTGCGAAAGTTTAAGCTGTAGTGTTCATTAGCACCCATCTGTTGCGACTCTAAATGTTTAATGGTGTATAAGTTCTTGGTGCTTGACATGTTCCGGTATATCTGGTTTAGAGCTCTTATTGTCACTGATCAGGGACCAACGTAATTAACTGACAAAAAATAGAATGACTTACTTTCTGTTCGGAAAGGATCAGGATGGATTATTTGTCTATGATGAGGGAGCATCATGTTCCCGTAAGAGGGTTTGATCCCTGGATGCTAGATCGGACCTCTTCCCGATCTCAGGGGGGTCCGTTGTTTATCCATCATAGAGTCAGGTTGACATTAAGCTGGTGCTCTTTCCGGCCTCAGTTCCTTCTTCAGAACTGGAGAAGGAAAAAGGAAGGTTAACGTGTGTCAAGTAGATTGTGGGAAATAAGTAATGAAATAGCGCCCTCTAATGTCTTCAGAGCGATGATCCATGTAGAAAGTATTAGGGTGGTGTGAATTAAAAGGCAAAATACTTGCTGTGCAAGTGAACGTAGCTAACTTAAAACTGACATCTTGAAACAAAACAGAACCACCCAGTTTATCAAGTTAGTATGTGTGTGGTCATGTCTTGTATGGCTCAGTCTGATACTGAAAGCTGTTTTATGTTAAAGAAGGGTTGTGGGGGCGTGACCAGTCGCGGACCATGATGGCCGCGTGATGAAAGGAGAGCTCTGCACACCAGGGACGTTCAGCTGCACACTGCAGTGATCCAGATCCAGCTTCAGTCACCAGAACTGGGCGGTCAAACACCTGTACCCAGGGGACAATGACAAGGAAGCGGAAGGAGGATAGGAAGCCTCAGAAACTCATGATGTATTTTACACAGGCCCAGGATGGAGGTAGGCAAAATGGCACTGACTCGTCATCCACCCCTGCATACATCCTCACTCCCCAACCACCCAAATCAGACCCAAAAGCTAGAAATGGAAGTCCTAACCATGACCCAGGATCCTACCCTCCTACACCCCAATCTGCAAGCCTGGCCAAAGCTAAATTGAGGCCGGATGGCGGGGATGCAGCCCCACAGCTAGCATAAGCACTGACTCTGGAGAGGACACGAGAGAACTCCCAGAGCCAATTGAAGTGTTCCCCATCTCAAATACCCCAGTACTGGACTCGGTTCTAAAAGACATGCTGCTTTCCCTGAGAAGCCCTTTGCAGGTAGATATGGTCTCATGCATGCAGCGATTCCATAGGGAAATACAGGGGGTTGAAAATAGAGTGAAGCATGTTGAAGCCAAGATGAGGGAATTTGCATCAACTATGGAATGGAAGCCCTAAAAGCCAAAATGGCGGATTTGGAGGACAGAAGTAGAAGGAACAATTTAAAAATTAGAGGTATTCTGGAGACAGTACAGCAGGGAGACCTCTGGACCTACGCCACAAACCTTTTCAAAGGTTTAATTCCAGATCTTACAGATCTGGATACAACCATCGATAGAATCCACCAATTACCAAAGTCAACATATCTTTCTGACCAAACCCCTAGAGATGTGATTCTGAGATTACATTTTTATCACATCAAGGAAAAGCTAATGACAGCAATGCACAAAGGGGAGAACATTCCTCCATCATGCCAAAAACTTCAGTTTTTCACAGACTTGTCGCAGTATACCTTACAGAAGAGGAAAAGCCTCAATACCATAACTGAAGCTCTCAGAAATCACAATATCAGATACAAATGGGGGTTCTCCACAAAAATAACGGTCATTAAAGATGGCACCGCACATATTGTAGATTCTCTGGAGAAAGGACTGGCCCTATTTAAAAAATGGCAAATTGTCCCAGAGTCAAATAGCAACCCCACAGCAAAACCTAATATTCCACCGGTTGAACCTGAATGGAAGGTGGTTACAGCTAAGAACTCTCAAAGCCATATCTAAGGATGGATACATAATACAGCAATCTCTGGTGTCAGAGGAGCTGCCGTATCTCCTCTCCTGACACAGACTAAACCCCTTAATGTTCCTGAGCAGCGACAAGCTGCACCCGGGTAGCATATACCCACCAGTGACTGTTAAATATTCTGTTTTCATTTTTGTTTGTTCTTCTATTTTTTGTTCTATATTCTTTGTTCATTTGCTACAGTCAGTCCCAGGCACCTCTAGATCCAACCTGAAGCATAGTAAGGACTTGAACACATCCTGGATGATTCTGACTGGTGAGTCAAGCTCCATAACTCACCCACAATCCCAACAAGGAGACCAAGGTACTGGATGCAAGGTACAAGGTGCCTGGAAATCTGTGAGTACAATTTTCATTTATACAGTATAACACAGAGTGAAAGGAGTCTATACCGACTACAACCACCGGGGGGAGCTCCGACCCAAGGTATGGCACTGTACGAAACCCACCTACTCTTTAAAACATCATCATGAGCCTGAAATTCCACACAATTAACGCAAGGGGTCTCAATCAATCACCCAGCTAAGAGGAGATCCTTGTGGGATGAAGCTTTACAGTTTAAGTGTGACATCCTCTGTGCGCAGGAATCACACTTTGACGGTCAATCACTGCCCAAATGCACACATAAAAGCTTCCTGTATGTCTTTACGACCAATGCAGATGCAAAGAGGAAAGGAGTTCTCATTGCAGTGAGAGACACAGTCTCCTTTACACTGCATGAATAAATCAAGGATTTACAAGGGAGATATCTCCTCCTGATATGTGACATTAATTCAACACCATATACCATAGAAAACATTTACGCGCCCAACTCCCATCAGCTGCGTTTCCTGAACAAAATAAGAAGGAAAATCCAGAAACACCAGAGGGGCTCATTAATAATTTGTGGAGACTTAAACCTCACTGCTGATCCAACCATAGATTCCACAGCACCACTTAAACGGAACCACCCTTCCCTACAAAATTGGATTCACCAAAATGACCTTTTTGATGCCTGGCGATGCCTGCATCCGGGTGAGAGGGACTATACCTTCTTCTCAACAGCACACCACACATACTCAAGGATAGACTTCTTCTTAACAGACCAGCAGTTGCTGTCCAGGATATCTGCATCCTCAATCAATACGATCACATGGGCGGATCACGTATCAGTAACTATTACAATAGAATACTTCCTGTCCTCTGCATTTGCTCCAATGTGGAGGGCCAATCCCTCATTGCTACAGAAACCCCAATCCAAGGAAATTCTAGAAGAGCATTTAAAGAACTTTTTTCAGATAATGACACTACCATATTAACTTTATGTTATGGTACACCCATAAGGCTTATATCAGAGGGGTTTTTATTAAACTGGGGGCCAGGGCTAAGAGGCAGCGACAAAGGCGAATCAAAGAAATAACAGATGAAATTTACGCCTTAGAAACAGTTAACAAACAAACAACTTCCCCCACTACCTCCGGAAAAATTGACTCAATTTTGCCTAGATCTTAGGTCTCTATTGCTAGACAACTTTGAGAAAGCCTCTAGAAGGCTAAAGATGCAGTCCTACACCATGGGCAATAGGGCTGGTAAGGTGCTAGCACAGCACCTGCGAGGCTGTAGATATAAAACAAACATTTCATACCTAATTCATCCATGCACCAAAGAGAAACATCATCACCCAAAAGACATAGAAGACGCATTTAGCGCATACTATGGTTCATTATACAACCTCAATAAGGATCCAGACACATTTCGACTAACACCTGCATTGATCAACTCCTTTCTGAAAAAGTATCCCTTCCCCAACTGACCCCGCACCAACTAACAAAACTAAACTCACCATTTCAACTTTCTGAAATACAGAAGGTAATCGATCTACTACCAAACAACAAATCCCCAGGCCCGGATGGATTTATAGGGGAATACTATAAGTCCTTTAAGCACATCCTATCACCTTATTTGGAACGTATTTTTAGCGCTGCTGCTGCCTCTTCCTCCTTCCCCCAGGAAATGTTCCAGGCAATAATCATAACCCTACCCAAGCCAGGGAAAGAACCATCAGTACCCCAACATTTTAGACCTATCTCACTCTTAAATAACAACCTTAAATTATATGCCAAACTTATCGCCCTCCGATTGCAAGATGTGCTTCCTTGCCTTATTGGCCCAGATCAGTCTGGATTCACCAGAGGCCGACAGACCACGAATGCCACAAGGCGACTTATCAATATAGTCCACTGCATTAACCAACAAAAAAGGCCTTCTCTGCTCCTTGCTTTGGATGCAGAGAAGGCTTTTGACCGCATACATTGGGGATACTTGGCTAACACTCTGCTGGCCTTTGGATTTGAGGGGACCATATACTCAGCTATAATGGCCCTGTATAGCTTACCATCCGCGAGAGTATACACCTCAGGGGTACTATCCAACTCCTTTGACATCATGAATGGGACTCGCCAGGGGTGCCCACTATCCCCATTTATTTTTAATTTATTAATGGAAACCCTTGCCACCTACATTCGAACTCCCCCAGATATATCCGGAATTAGAGCCCACAAATTGTCTCACACAATCAGCTGATGACATAATTCTTATGCTCACAGATGTGGAGAAATCCCTGGCTTCGGTACATGCAGCATTGAAATTGTTCAGTCGGATCTCTTATTATAAGGTGAATGACACAAAGTCTTATGTGTTGGGGCTGGGTATCTCTCAACAGGTCAGAAAGAAACTGAGCAATTCCTTTCCTTATGTGTGGTCTGATACAGGCATCAAATACTTGGGTATTACACTGACACCGAACCCAGAGGACCTGTTTAAGGTGAACAACATCCCCCTCCTCAATGAGCTCTGCTCTAAATTGCAAAATATTTCATTAGGCGAGCTGTCGTGGTCAGGGCGCTTGGCCGCCTTTAAAATGAACATATTACCGCAATTCCTGTACCTGTTCAGGACATTGCCGATACCAGTGCTCAGTTCCTTTTTTAAGAAAGCGCAATCCACCATAAATCAGTACTTGTGGCAGGGGAAAAAGGCCAGATGTGCTTTAAAAAACCTAACCAACTTGAGAGAGGCAGGAGGAATGGGGCTCACCAAACTAAGGGATTATCACTCAGCGGCAATCTTGGCCCAGCTTAAAGCTTGGTTCCAACAACACCCAGATAACAGATGGGTAGACCTAGAAAACTACCAGGTCCAAGGTCATAATGCCTACCACTTCTTAATAGTCAGTCAATATCTCACTAAAGTGGATAAAACTTTATCCCCTACAGTAAAAGCGTCAATTGAAGCTTGGCATACCCTACACACAACATCCACCTCAGAAACTAAAGCTTTAGCACTACCTGTGCCCCAAATTGTTTGTCCCTACTGATCCCGAATATAAAACTCAAGACATGGCTGAGTCAAGGGTTGAGGGACCTGGAGGACATAATGATAGGGCCAACCATTAAGACCTTCCAAGCTCTACAATTAGAGTACGGTCTATCAAATTCAGAAAACGGCACTTACCTTCAGATAGCGCACTTTATTAAATCAATACCATCCACCTCAGCGACTACCCCATGGAATATAGCCCAATACTATAGGAGACCAGAGGCCAAGACCAGAGGTATTTCCCTATTTTATAAAACACTAGACAATAAGACCTATTTCATTAAAACATTGCATATCCTGGCGTGGGAAAAAGATCTAAACATGGGGTTCACAACAGAACAATGGCAACAAGCGTTAAAAATAACCTATGGGTCCACCAAAAGCGCAAACCTCTGGGAGATGCACCAAAAGATTCTCTTGCGGTGGTATTTAACCCTGTATAGAATCTCGAAATTCACTCCACAGGCCTCTCCATCATGTTGGAGAGGCTGTGGAGCTGTGGGAACACTATTACATATCCTTTGGACATGCCCGGCAGTTAACTCCTTATGGTCAGCTACCTTCCAACTGCTCACTAAAATCCTAGGTATAAACATCATCTTACTCACCAGCTTTGGCAATGTTATCCCTAGGTATAGACGAGATCCCCAGGGAACATAGAACAATTGTATCTCATGTTTTACTGAGTGCAAGACTGGAACTAGTTCGCCACTGGAAAGATAAACTGACTCCCTCTATCTGGGAAATTATTAAAAATACCCATACACATGCCACTTACGAGGTGGCATTTGCCTCCTCACAAGGAACTCATTTACCTTGCAAAGCCAAATGGGAACTATGGAACAAATGGTATGAAACAGCTTGGATAAACTGAACAACATTTCAAGAACAAATGGACAATGACTGTGGCTATTAGTTATGTTTAATTTCTAGTTATGTTACTTGATTTTTATTGTTTTATCATTCCAACTATATGGTTGCTTGAGGATTGCATTCAACCCCAGAGTTATCTCTGCGATATTGACTGCTTTAAATGGCATTGGTGGGTGGGGTGGGGCGGGGCCTCCGAGGCTAGGGCACAGTTTGATCCCAGATGGGGTGCCGGGCTTGGAGGTCAGAGCCTAGCTGGACAAGCCAACATTGTAAAACGCAAATTAGTAAATGAAGAAGGTCTCAAGAAAGTAACACTCAATCCTGTAACAAATACACAATAATGTCAATAAGCAAATACTGTCAACTGTCTTCTAATCAGTTTGTTTTCTTATGTACAACCTCAAAAAAACAATAAAGAAATATTGAGAATTAAAGGAGGGTTGTGAAAAACTTCCCTCAGTCGAGGTAAAAGTTTTGTTCTGCGACAATCCGGGAATGCATGAAATGTTGCACAATGTTATAGGAACAGAACTGTAGGATAGGACTCATCTAGGCATGACTCATCAAGATTATTTGTAGAAATGACTTTCCAAAGCTTTATATGCATTGATCCAATGGAGTCACCTTATGAGGAATAGAGTAACAGCGCCACCTTCTGGTGCAAAGGTAATTGGCTGGGCCTGCACTTGTTCAACCAGCACTTAAAATAATAAAAGAATGCGGGTATCAATTATTGTCCCTGGTTCGGGGGGGTTTTATTCGGGGGTGTTATAAACCCCTGGGCATCCAGTTGTCTTTGTTTTTTCCCTTTGTTATGAGTTGAGAGCGATAGGTGGTGGTAGGCGAAAATCTTTGTACCATTCAGGAAGATCAATTAAGTCTATCTGCAGGTGTTTTCAAAATTATAGGAGATCATCAGGGGTCCTCAATAGATATTGTCTGCCATTAAAAGTAGCCTGGACCACGAATGGAAATTTACATCTGTAGTTTATGCCCTTGGTTCTCAAAACTTCCAATAAGGGTCTGACAGCGCGTCTGTTGTTCAAGGTAATCAGGGAGACTTCTTGAAATATTTGTATACATGTTTCATTAAACATGATTTGATCGTTTTGTCTGGCTTTTTGTAAGATCTCTTCTTTTAGGGGGAAACTGTTGAGACAGCAGATGATGTCTCTGGGGGGGGGAGTCATCCGGTGCTTCGGGTCTGAGAGCCCTATGCGCTCTGTCGTAGTCTATGGGTGACTCCGCAGGTCTCTCCAACAGGTTATTACAGTCAGGTCCATTAATATTGGGACATCAACACAATTCTAATCTTTTTGGCTCTATACACCACCACAATGGATTTGAAATGAAACAAACAAGATGTGCTTTAACTGCAGACTTTCAGCTTTAATTTGAGGGTATTTACATCCAAATCAGGTGAACAGTGTAGGAATTACAACAGTTTGTATGTGTGCCTCCCACTTTTTAAGGGGCCAAAAGTAATGGGACAGATTAACAATCATAAATCAAACTTTCACTTTTTAATACTTGTTGCAAATCCTTTGCAGGCAATTACAGCCTGAAATCTGGAATGCATAGACATCGTCCAATGAGTTCTGAAGCATTTGGCTGAATATGAGCAGATAATATTGCCTGAAACACTTCAGAATTCATCCTGCTGCTTTTGTCAGCAGTTACATCATCAATAAATACAAGAGAACCAGTTCCATTGGCAGCCATACATGCCCACGCCATGACACTACCACCAACATGCTTCACTGATGAGTTGGTATTAGAGTTGAGCGAACTTCTAGAAGTCCGGGTTCTGCTGGTTCGGCCGAACTTCGGGTCAAAGTCCGGGTTCGGGTCCGGACAGAACCCGAACTTTGTCCCGGACCCGTAAAGAAACATCCAGTGAACAGGGTGGGAATGGGTGTAAAGGAAGGAAAACGTCTGGAGATCCTGGAAGGTCCTGATAAAATGTCGTGAAAAACATGGATTTTCAGGCCCAGAGGTAACTAAAGTTACCCCAAGCCCCAGGCCCTGTTTCAAGCCCAAGACAGGCCTGGGCTTGGGCCTGAAACTGGGCTTCAAGCCGGCTTGGTCGTCTTGGGCCTGAAGATCTTCAAGCGAGTTGAGATTATGGTTGAGTAGTCACTTCGTACAACCACCATCACAGTACCGCACCCGTACATACCGACGGTTACCTTGA
>BLSH010410427.1:908579-918738 GCA_018402905.1 Glandirana rugosa | reverse complement strand
TTTGGCTCTATACACCACCACAATGGATTTGAAATGAAACAAACAAGATGTGCTTTAACTGCAGACTTTCAGCTTTAATTTGAGGGTATTTACATCCAAATCAGGTGAACAGTGTAGGAATTACAACAGTTTGTATGTGTGCCTCCCACTTTTTAAGGGGCCAAAAGTAATGGGACAGATTAACAATCATAAATCAAACTTTCACTTTTTAATACTTGTTGCAAATCCTTTGCAGGCAATTACAGCCTGAAATCTGGAATGCATAGACATCGTCCAATGAGTTCTGAAGCATTTGGCTGAATATGAGCAGATAATATTGCCTGAAACACTTCAGAATTCATCCTGCTGCTTTTGTCAGCAGTTACATCATCAATAAATACAAGAGAACCAGTTCCATTGGCAGCCATACATGCCCACGCCATGACACTACCACCAACATGCTTCACTGATGAGTTGGTATGCTTTGGATCATGAGCAGTTCCTTTCCTTCTCCATTCTCTTCTCTTCCCATTTCTCTGGTACAAGTTGATCTTGGTCTAATCTGTCCATAGGATGTTGTTCCAGAACTGTGAAGGCTTTTTAGATGTTGTTTGGCAAACTCTAATCTGGCCTTCCTGTTTTTGAGGCTCACCAATGGTTTATATA
Organism: Glandirana rugosa; assembly: GCA_018402905.1. Taxonomy (NCBI): domain Eukaryota; kingdom Metazoa; phylum Chordata; class Amphibia; order Anura; family Ranidae; genus Glandirana; species Glandirana rugosa. Next base: position 918,093 of record BLSH010410427.1, on the reverse strand, counting down.
TTGTGGTGAACCCTCTGTATTCACTCTGGTGAAGTCTTCTCTTGATTGTTGACTTTGACACACATACACCTACCTCCTGGAGAGTGTTCTGGCCAACTGTTGTGAAGGGTGTTTTCTTCATCAGGGAAATAATTATTCGGTCATCCACCACAGTTGTTTTCCGTGGTCTTTCGGGTCTTTTGGTGTTGCTGAGCTCACCGTGGCGTTCTATCTTTTTAAGGATGTTCCAAACAGTTGATTTGGCCACACATAATGTTTTTGCTATCTCTCTGATGGGTTTGTTTTGTTTTTTCAGCCTAATGATTGCTTGCTTCACTGATAGTGACAGTACATGCTCACGTCTTTTAATGGCTTTTCTCTAGCCTTCCCTGCCTTGTCACTCGCCGCCATTTGCTCTGTCAGGAAATGGATCCCGGCCTTAAGGTCTGTAAATGAGGCTGAAAAAGACTTCTTAATGTCTGCTGTAAACTCAGACATGTCTGCATATGTTAAGGGGTGTGCGGCAGATGTAGGGTCTTTTACCGGCTCATCCGGTAGTGAGGCTGTGTCGAAGTCCTCATCCTCCTTGTGGTCAAAGTGCTCGGTGCCAGACGCCATCTTAGGTCCCAGTGTCTGCCTCTTCCCCTTGTTCTGAACTCTGAAGATGTCAGCGATGTTTCTGTTAGCTGAAAAGGTGGCAGATCACTGCTGATGGGTGTGTGGTCCCGTTTTGGTGATTCTGCCCATAGTTGGCTGTCCAATAGATCACGGTGCAGCTGGAAAGTTAAGCCATGTCCTGGAGCTCTTTCACTATGTGTCCATCTCCCTCGCTCGCCAAGCCATGCCCCCTTTTTTACCTTAATTCATTATTAGTGGTTGTTAAGCCAATTGTGTAAATGCTCCCATCACCTCTGTATTACAACAAGTTCCCCTGTGTCTGTGTTATAATATAAATATGCTTATGTGTACTAATAACACACCTTCTTGCTGTGATCAGTTGCTTCCTCTCTCCTCTCCTTTTGCCTAGCTGAAAGTCCAGAGGGGGCAAGCACTGCAACTGACGTCAGCCGAGGAGAGTAGAGAGATCAAGCTGAAGAGTCACATGACCGCAGGAAGCCAGTGTGATATCTATACAGATAAGCATATTTATGATATAACATGGACACAGGGGAACTTCTTGTTCTAATACAGAGGGGATGGGGGCTTTTCATGTTAAGTATGAGAGCAGCAGGAGCAGGCTCTGACACGAGCAGACACTCAGAGAGGGGGGAGAGGAGGAGGGAGAGAACACAGGATACAGAGAGCAGAGCTGCAGATGAAGGAGGCATGTTCTGACTTTGGTGTCACAGATCTGTAGCCATGATATTTTGGAGTCAGCATACGGGGGGAGGGCAAAACTAGGCAGGATCAGACAGGTATTGCAGCTGATAAAGGGGGCCAAATGACACAGCACAAGCACTGTGCTATATAACATATTTTGGTTAATAAATGCTTTAAGGTTAAAAGCCTTCCATTGTCAGCCTACCTCCCTCAAATAAATCCAGTGATGAGGGAGCAGGGGACGGGGGGAGAAACACTGGGTCGAGCCCGCATGACTGTCCCTATAGGGAGCTGATTCCTATGGTGGTGCTCAGAGAAGAGGAGGAGCCATCGTACATTTATTGGTGTAGGTATGACATTTCATATAACGGGGCAGCTAAAACCAGTTTAATTACCAACAACCATTTTGCATGCCACATCATACTTCATTTGCGTAGAAGGGATATCTCAATGTGCAAAGTGCCCATTGGTGTTGATTCTGCTTTTATTTGACCTTTCTTATGTGAGTTTGCTACACAAACACAAATATAATATGTTGAACCAACATGACGAGTGGGGGATCATAGCCTGGTACGTGAAGGATCATGAATTGATGAGTGTGGGCTTATGGTTTGCTAGTGGATGAACTGTGCATTGTCTTCAAAATCTCAGCACTTTTAGAAATGTGGATACATTCAGTGATCAGTTGGCATATTTACTGAATACACATTCTGTAGTTGCACACGGGTCTCTGTGTGATTAAGGAAAATTGATGCAGCTTGCCAAATCTCTTGTTTGTCTTAAATTCACCATTTATGGCATTTGCTTTTTAGTTCTCTTTTTTTACACTTCTTTCAGGCAGTTATTGTTTATAACAGCGGGGGAGTGTACAATACCTTTAATCAATTGCAGCAGGCACCAAGGTAAGCAGAGGTATGCAGCTTGCTAAAGATTAATTACTTATAGTGGCTATAAACATGAGTCATTCTCTTGATTGCATTATAATACAATTATTTTATTAAGCTTCCATTCCATAATAACAAAACATTTTGTTGTGTGTTTATAAGCTTGATGCAATTAATATTTTAAAATAGAAAAATTAGAAGTTGACAGTGCATATTGTCACATTATGTAATAGCAGCAGTATATTTTATATACCTATAATCCCCATGTAAACATGCATAATATATTTTGAAACAATACATTTAAGGGGGTTGCCACTTTTAAAGATAAGTGGACCTCTGATTATGACCACTCTGTATAATAACCCGGTGTTCCTTTCTCTGCCCCCCTTCTACTCATGAGCAGGCTGCCTCAGATGTGTTCTGTTAAATGTGAAATTCCTGAGTGAATTGCTGTATGATAAAAGGGAATCTTTAAGTGAAAAGAAGAAAGGCTTGATGGTGTGATGCCCCTTTGTTGCTGCACACAGATATTCACTTTTTCAAATAAAAATTTAACTCTCCTTTAACTTACAACCCATTCAGCGTTCAGTTTATTCAGCTAAATATATTACAAGTGCACAAAAACAAAAGGTGTTTGAAGTCTTAGAATGTTAGTAAAGCCACAACAGAAATATCAGTCTGTATATGCAGTAAAGTATGCTTGTTATACTCAATGTGGAACCTAAGGGGTTAATTATGTGCATTGTGTAAAAAGGCTGTTTGATCCTGTCTTCTCTGATTCTTCCCTTCTTTTCCTGTCCCCAATCTATCTGCTGATATTACGGAGATGTGGGGGGCACTCTGCACATGCTCAGTTTGGTGTGTGTTGCGAGAAAGTTTTTTTTTTTTACTGGAAACGTGCATGTGATCAGCACAGGGCCAATCAGCTCTGTCCAGACAGAAAGTCAGGGGTCATGCAGCCTCAGAGGACAGTTAGAGGAAAATGAAAACTCCTCCTACAAGCTTTAACCAGACACCGATAGAAGTCATAAGACTGCAATATACTGCTGAAGAGAAAAGGTATTTAGCGCTTATATTTACTAAAATAATTGCAACTCTATGGTCTGTGTACTGGGAGACCAGATATAGTGAATGCAGGGTCCTGGGTTTAGTAACACTTTAAAGTTCATTATCTTTACAAAGCAGCCACAGGAGGAACCTATGCCTTGCCAGCATGATGCAGAGATGGACCCTTAATTTCCGTGTGGAAGTAATGAGCTCTCTACAGATGTCTGACATGCTCCCTACTAAGCTCTGTATTTCAAAATGCTTACGCCCCCTGCTTATTGGAGAGCTCTAGCTCTGGCTCACTAGAGGTGTGTCGAAAAGCTTTTGCTGCTTTCTAATGAATAATAACTGTAAAGCTGGCCATGCAGCTCCAGTTGCCTCTATATCTACCACTAGTTTGGTGCGTCAGGGGCTTACCTGATTTGATATAAATTGAATGAGATTGTACAATTATATTTTAGATTGTATAGCCAATTTTAAGACTTTGCACAGCATTTTTTTATGCAACTGGATATTGTATTTGTCTAATTTAAACTGAATTACTGAACACAGTATATAATACAGGCATATACCACTTTATGTACACTCACTTTTTGTACGCTTGCGAGTACAGACACAAATCTTGGTCAGCTTGACATGGCACTGCTCCCGGGTTTTAACACTTAACATTGGTGTCTATGGGAAATCTTGGTCAGCTTGACATGGCACTGCTCCCAAACTATAAGTGACAGGGACACCAAACTTGGGGAACACCGAGAGGGGACACAGGGCTACAAAATATGCAATTTTGGGGTCTACCAGCTTGGCTAGGTAATCTACCATTTAGTAGTCCTGGGTCCCCTTACTGTGCTGTCCAAGTTTGGTGTCCCTGTCACTTATGGTTCAGGAACAGTGCCATGTCAAGCTGACAAAGATTTCCCATAAATACCAATGTTAAATGTTAAAAACCATGAGCAGTGTCTTGTCAAGCTGGCCAAGATTTCCCATAGAGCTAGTGTATTTAGATGCATTGAGAAGTGAAAAAAGGTATTGCTTTATTGCTTCACTTTAATTACATTTTCGTTTTATATACGTGCTCTGATCCCATTGTGTACTTAAAAGTGGGGCATGCCTGTACTGTATGTATGTATGTGTGTGTGTGTGTATATACAGCCAGGTCCATAAATATTGGGACATTGACACAATTCTAATCTTTTTGGCTCTATACACCACCACAATGGATTTGAAATGAAACAAACAAGATGAGCTTTAACTGCAGACTTTCAGCTTTAATTTGAGGGTATTTACATCCAAATCAGGTGAACAGTGTAGGAATTACAACAGTTTGTATATGTGCCTCCCACTTTTTAAGGGACCAAAAGTAATGGGACAGTTGGCTGCTCAGCTGTTCCATGGCCAGGTGTGTGTTATTCCCTCATTTTCCCATTTACAAGGATCAGATAAAAGGTCCAGAGTTCATTTTAAATGTGCTATTAGCATTTGGAATCTGTTCCTGTCAACTCTCAATATGAGATCCAAAGAGCTGTCACTATCAGTGAAGCAAGCCATCATTAGGCTGAAAAAACAAAACAAACCCATCAGAGAGGTAGCAAAAACATTAGATGTGGCCAAATCAACTGTTTGGGACATCCTTAAAAAGAAAGAATGCACCGGTGAGCTCAGCAACACCAAAAGACCCGGAAGACCACGGAAAACAACTGTGGTTGATGACAGAAGAATTATTTCCCTGGTGAAGAAAACACCCTTCACAACAGTTGTCCAGATCAAGAACACTCTCCAGGAGGTAGGTGTATGTGTGTCAAAGTCAACAATCAAGAGAAGACTTCACCAGAGTGAATATAGAGGGTTCACCACAAGATGTAAACCATTGGTGAGCCTCAAAAACAGGAAGGCCAGATTAGTTTGCCAAAACAACATCTAAAAAAGCCTTCACAGTTCTGGAACATCCTATGGACAGATGAGATCAAGATCAATTTGTACCAGAGTGATGAAAAGAGAAGAGTATGGAAAAGGAAAGGAGCTGCTCATGATCCAAAGCATACCACCTCATCAGTGAAGCATGGTGGTGGTAGTGTCATGGTGTGGGCATGTATGGCTGCCAATGGAACTGGTTCTCTTGTATTTATTGATGATGTGACTGCTGACAAAAGCAGCAGGATGAATTCTGAAGTGTTTCGGGCAATATTATCTGCTCATATTCAGCCAAATGCTTTAGAACTCATTGGACGGCGATTCACAGTGCAGATGGACAATGACCCGAAGCATACTGCGAGAGCAACCAAAGAGTTTTTTAAGGGAAAAAAGTGGAATGTTATGCAATAGCCAAGTCAATCACCTGACCTGAATCCGATTGAGCATGCATTTCACTTGCTGAAGACAAAACTGAAAGGAAAATGCCTTAAGAATAAGCAGGAACTGAAGACAGTTGCAGTAGAGGCCTGGCAGAGCATCACCAGGGATGAAACCCAGCATCTGGTGATGTCTATGCATTCCAGACTTCAGGCTGTAATTGACTGCAAAGGATTTGCAACCAAGTATTAAAAATTGAAAGTTTGATATATGATTGTTAATCTGTCCCATTACTTTTGGTCCCTTAAAAAGTGGGAGGCACATATACAAACTGTTGTAATTCCTACACCGTTCACCTGATTTGGATGTAAATACCCTCAAATTAAATCTGAAAGTGTGCAGTTAAAGCACATCTTGTTCCTTTCATTTCAAATCCATTGTGGTGGTGTATAGAGCCAAAAAGATTAGAATTGTGTTGATGTCCCAATATTTATGGACCTGAAAGTATATATATATATATATATATATATATATATATATATATATATATATATATTCATAAGTTTACATTTACATACCCTGGCAGAATGTATGATTTCTTGGCCATTTTTCAGAGAATATGAATGATAACACAAAAACATTTCTTTAACTCATGGTTAGTGTTTGGCTGAAGCCATTGATTATCAATCGACTGTTTTTACTCTTTCCAAAATCATAATGACAACAGAAACTACCCAAATGACCCTGATCAAAAGTTTACATACCCTGGTGATTTTGGCCTGATAGCATGCACACAAGTTAACACAAAGGGGTTTGAATGGCTATTAAATGTAACCATCCTCACCTGTGATCTGTTTGCTTAATTAGTGTGTGTGCATAAAAGGTCAATGAGTTTCTGGACTCCTGACAGACCCTTGCACCTTTCATCCAGTGCTTCACTGATGTTTCTGGATTCTGAGTCATGGGGAAAGCAAAAGAATTGTCAAAGGATCTGCGGGAAAAGGTAGTTAAACTGTATAAAACAGGAAAGGGATATAAAAAGATATCCAAGGAATTGAGAGTGCCAATCAGCAGTGTTCAAACTCTAATCAAGAAGTGGAAAATGAGGGATCCTCTTTAAACCAAACCACGGTCAGGTAGACCAACTAAAATTTCAGCCACAACTGCTAGACAAATTGTTCAGGATGCAAAGAAAAACCCACAAATAACTTCAGGTGAAATACAGGACTCTCTGAAAACATATGGTGTGGCTGTTTCAAGATGCACAATAAGGAGGCACTTAAAGACAGATGGGCCAAGTCGCCAGAAGAAAGTTATTACTACGCAAATGCCATAAAGTATCCTGCTTACAATACACCAAGCAGCACAGAGACAAGTCTCAAACCTTCTGGCACAAAATCATTTGGAGTGATGAGACCAAAATTTAGCTTTTTGGCAACAACCATAAATGCTACATTTGGAGAGGAATCAACATGGCCTATGATGAAAGGTACCACAAGTGAAAGAATAGTTTTTTTTATATATATAAATACAGTATCTCACAAAAGTGAGTACACCCCTCACATTTTTTAAAAATATTTTATTATATCTTTTCATGTGACAATACTGAAGAAATTACACTTTGCTTCAATGTAAAGTAGTGAGTGTACAGCTTGTGTAAGAGTGTAAATTTGCTGTCCCCTCAAAATAACTCAGCACACAGTCATTGATGCCTAAACCACTGGCAACAAAGGTGAGTACACCCTTAAGTGAAAATGTTCAAATTGGGCCCAATTAACCATTTTCCCTCCCCGGTGACATTTGAATCGTTAGTGTTACAAGGTCTCAGGTGTGAATGGTGAGCAGGTGTGTTAAATTTGGTGTTATTGCTTTCACTCTCTCATACTGGTCACAGGAAGTTCAACATGGCACCTCATGGCAAAGAACTCTCTGAGGATCTGAAAAAAAGAATTGCTGCTCTACATAAAGATGGCCTAGGCTATAAGAAGATTGCCAAGACCCTGATACTGGGTTGCAGTATGGTGGCCAAGACCATACAGTGATTTAACCGGACAAGCTCCACTCAGAACTGGCCTCACCATGGTCGACCAAAGAAGTTGATATGCATAGATTGTCTTTGGAAAATAGACATATCAGTGCTTTCAGCATTGCTGCAGAGGTTGAAGGGGTGGGGGGTCAGCCTGTAAATGCACAGACCATAAGCCGCACACAGCAAATTGGTCTGCATGGCTGTCGTCCCAGAAGGAAACCTCTTCTAAAGATGATGCACAAGAAAGCCCGCAAGCAGTTTGCTGAAGATGAGCAGATTAAAAACATGGATTACTGGAACCATGTCCTGTGGTCTGATGAGACCAAGCTAAACTTATTTGGTTCAGATGGTGTCGGCAACCAGATGAGGAGTTCAAACAGTGGCGGCTGGTGAATTTTTAGGATGGGGGGCCAGACCCCGCCCATCATTTTTGACGCCCTCCTACTTCTCATAAGCCCCACCCCTTATAAAATCCATCCACTTTGTCCCCTGTATTCCACATATTGCGTCATGAGTATACAGCTTGGCATCACAGGACACAGTATACAGCTCAGCATCACAGGTGTGGTATATTGCAGCCAGTACACAGTATACAGCTCAGCATCACAGGTGGGGTATATTCCAGCCAGTACACAATGTACAGCTCAGCATCACAGGTGGGGTATATTGCAGCCAGTACACAGTATACAGCTCAGCATCACAGGTGGGGTATATTGCAGCCAGTACACAGTATACAGCTCAGCATTACAGGTGGGTTGTATTCAGCCAGTAACACAGTATATAGCCAGTACAAAGTATATAGCCAGTACACAGGTAGGGGTATATTCAGCCAGTAACACAGAATATAGCCAGTACACAGTATACAGCCAGTACACAGGTAGGGGTATATATATATTGGTACAACACTATCTATAATGGTCGGTACGGTACCTGGCAGCCTGCTTCAAGGCTTAGTTTCAGGCCTTCACTTTAGGGCAGGCAGGCTTGGGGTCGGCTCTCAGCTGGCCCCAGCTCCAGGCTGATGAGGAGATGACTGGAGTGGTGGGTGGGAGGGGGACCCAGTCACTGGTGGTCTGGCTGGCACTGTGGCACTGTCTGGCTGCTGGCAGTCACTGAGTAGGACCCACTTACTCCTTAGAGTCGGACAGGCGGGAGGGGACAGACGAGCACAAGAGAGTTGGCTTGACAGTGGCCTGGCACTGGCAACAGGTGCACTGCACTCATCATCTTGTCTGCGAGGAGGATGGACGGGAACCCGGCAGAGTGATGCGCCTGCACGAGTCATCACACACCCAGCAGCCAGCACGTCTGCCACAGTCCCGCCCCCGCCCAATACACCTGACCAATCACTGGCAGTCACTGGCTCAGGGCAGCCAATTAGTGCATTTATGTGAGCTTCTTTGGTGCACATACATACACTTGTAGGACTGACCAATAGGCTCACTACTTGCTGTCAGCAGATAGCAAGGAGCCGAAAAAATAAAAAACAAAATCAATATACCGACGCCACCTTTAGGGTGACTGACTTTTTTTTTCTTCATTCCCAGCGGGCCGCCGCTGAGTACAAAGACAAGTGTGTCTTGCCTACAGTCAAGCATGGTGGTGGGAGTGTCATGGTCTGGGGCTGCATGAGTGCTACTGGCACTGGGGAGCTATAGTTCATTGAGGGAACCATGAATGCCAACATGTACTGTGACATACTGAGCATGATCCCCTCCCTTCAGAGACTGGGCCGCAGGGCAGTATTCCAACATAACGACCCTAAACACACCTCCTAGACGACCACTGCCTTGCTAAAGAAGCTGAGGGTAAAGGTGATGGACTGGCCAAGCATGTCTCCAGACCTAAACCCTATTGAGCATCTGTGGAGCACCCTCAAACAGAAGGTGGAGGAGCGCAAGGTCTCTAACATCCACCAGATACGTGATGTCGTCATGAAACATGAGTCGCCGCCGGGCGACCCTTA
>BLSH010410427.1:875008-886608 GCA_018402905.1 Glandirana rugosa | reverse complement strand
GTGCATTTGTATTCAGCCCCTCTGAGTGAATACTTTGTAGAACCACCTTTTCCTGCAATTACAGCTGCAAGTCTTTTGGGGATGTCTCTACCAGCTTTGCACATCTAGAGTAAAATTTTTGCCCATTCTTCTTTGCAAAATAGCTAAAGCTCTGTCAGTTTGGATGGAGAGGGTTTGTGAACAGCAATTTTCAAGTCTTACCACAGATTCTTAATTGGATTTAGGTCTGGACTTTGACTGAGCCATTCTAACACTTGAATATGCTTTGATCTAAACCATTCCATTGTAGTTCTAGCTGTATGTTTAGGGTTGTTGTCCTGCTGGAAGGTGAATCTCCACCCCAGTCTCAAGTCTTTTGCAGACTCTAACAGGTTTTCTTCTAAGATTGCCCTGTATTTGGCTCCATCCATCTTCCCATCAACTCTGACCAGCTTCCCTGTCCCTTCTGAAGAAAAGCATCCCCACAACATGATGCTGCCACCACTGTGTTTCACGGTGGGGATGATGTGTTCAGGGCGATGTGCAGTGTTAGTTTTCCGCCACACAAAGCTTTTGCTTTTAGGCAGAAAAGTTAAATTTTGGTCTCATCTGACCAGAGCACCTTCTTCCACATGTGCTGTGTCCCCCACATGGCTTCTCACAAACTGCAAATAGGACTTCTTATGGCTTTCTTTCAACAATGCCTTTCTTCTTGCCACTCTTCCATAAAGTCCAGATTTGTGGAGTGCACGACTAATAGTTGTCCCGTGGACAGATTCTCCCACCTGAGCTGTGGATCTCTGCAGCTCCTCCAGAGTTAACATCAGCCTCTTGGCTGCTTCTCAGATTAATGCTCTCCTTGCCTGGCCTGGCAGTTTAGGTGGACGGCCATGTCTTGGTTGATTTGCAGTTGTGCCATACTCTTTTCATTTTCGGATGATGGATTGAAAAGTGTTCTGTGAGATGTTCAAAGCTTGGCATATTTTTTAATAACTCAACCCTGGTTTAAACTTCTCTACAACTTTATTACTAACCTGTCTGGTGTGTTCCTTGGCCTTCATGATGCTGCTTGTTAACTAAGGTTTTCTAACAAACCTCTGAGAGCTTCATAGAACAGTTTTATCTGTACAGAGATTAAATCACACACAGATGGACTCTCTCTATATAGTAATTAGGTGACTTCTAAAGGCAATTGGTTCCACTCGATTTTAGTTAGGGGTATCAGAGTAAAAGGGGCTGAATACAAATGCATGCCACATTTTTCAGACATTTATTTGTAAAAAAAATTGAAAACCATTTCTCATTTTTCTTTCACTTCACAATTATGTGCCACTTTGTGTTGGTCTATCACATAAAATGCCAATAACATACATTCACATTTTTGGTTGTAACATGACAAAATGTGGAAAATCTCAAGGGGTATGAATACTTTTTCAAGGCACTGTATATAATCCATGTGCCACTTTGTGCTTAACACACAAATTAAAAGTGCTCAGTGCTCTCCCCAGTGCTACAACACCCTCACCAGAGGTAATGGACCCTTTTAAACCAAAAAACACTTTTATATTACATATATGTATTGCACTTTAAAGCATTGAGCAATTGTGTAAAATATATTTATTAGCATATGTATTATAGCAAATAATACTATATAATAGCATTTAGGTATTTATTTATTATTTTTTTAGCACTGCCTTTTTTCTAGTTTCTTGATTTGTAAGTGTTTTATATTGACACTGGTCTAGGCTAACAGCTGAAGAGGTATGTTTTAAATAACCGCGGATGTTAACATTTTTTTTTTATTTTTGCTTGATAGCATTTGCAGTTTTATTACGACATTCGATAAGAACCAAACCACCATAAAATGTAATCCACATATAGAGTCTACACATGGATTACATTGAATCTAAACGATTATGTGAACCCCAAAATTCAGTATTTTATTGTCTGCTTTTTGAGTTGTTATTTGGTTTTTATCGAATGTCATAATAAAACTTATGATTTTTATATATTCTTGTATCTATATGTCCCTCTAAAAGTCCTTGGCTACTATTATTGTTGTTTGTATATGCTGAATTAATGGATGAGGGCATTTAGCACACAGTACATTGGGTGATCCATTTGTATACATTCTGAGAATGAATACACCTTTTAAATTAGTATTTACCAAAGTATATTACCTTTTATATGTAGGTACTTTAAAGTGGTTCTAAATGCAAAAAAACCTTCTGGGTGCTGTTCCCTCCCCAGCCCCACCACCTTATACTTACCTGAACCCCATCTCGATCCAGCGATGTGCATGATAATAGTGATTCTCCCAGGACTCTCTCTCCTCATTGGCTCACACAGCAGTGGGAGCCATTGGCCAAGCCAAACTCTGTGTGTGAATACACAATGTCCATTCACAGGAGCATGGAAAGGGAGTGAGCCTGCTTGAGTACTCCCATAGCAAGAGGCTTGCTATTGGGGGCACTCTGCAGGGGGGTGGAGCCATGCTCACAGACAGGGGACACAAAATAAAGAGAATCAAGGCTGCTCTGTGCAAAACCATTGCACAGAGTAATATATCATAAGTATATCATGTTTGTTTTTTTTTTTTTAATTACAACTTTAAATGAAGGTCCCTTATTTGTTAGCCATGATTAAGGCCTGGTGGCATTTTGCATGGGCTGCACATAGAGGTTTACAGAGACTTCCCAGGCTGAGTGCTGTTCTTGAGGCTCACCAGGCATTACACAGGAGATAGTAGCACCTATTCCAGTTCACTTGAAATATAGATTTGATGTTTGACTGTTCAAATGTAATGAAAAACTCAACATTTTCCATGGGGTGTTTTTAATTGTTAACATGGCAATCTATGTATTTCATCTGTGTATTTTGCTGCTTGCCTGAAATTCTGCTTTAACAATATAAGTATATAATGCTATGTAGTTTGGATGCTTTGATAGCTAGAAAAAATGTAGTTTGGTGGGAACTCCTGAATAAAATGATTACCAGCCTGCTGTAGAGCTGGACATTCTCACATGCTTCAGACCAATATCTGATTTTTAGATATCAGAGTGCTCTGCTAGCCCACTGTAATTCAGTAATAGAAGTGTCAATGAGAACCACAACAATGTATTATTCATTATCAAGTACTGCATATTAGCCACTATATCTACCAGAGACATGCTTCTGTTATATATGTAAACCAAAATACATTTACCCTGGCTTATTATCATTGAATTCAATTTCAACTTGCAGGACTGGACTAAACCTACCAACTATAATTTGTCCTTCCTGGCTTTTCAGCTGCAAACCTCTGCAAATCTGGACAAAATAATGGGGTAAAATATCGGGATCCTGCATAATATAAAATCAATGATGGCCACATTCTAAAATTACTTTTTCTACACTCCAGGATTAAATGGATAGAAAGACAGAGCTGTGTATCATATTTTATATCTTAAATTTCTGTGTTTTACTAGAACATATTACCAATTCAGACAAGATAAAAATCTTTTCAATGTATCTTCCACTTAGTTTTTAAATACATTGACTTTATCATATGAAGTGTGTCTAAAAAGTTCAGTGAAGGGTATCAGAAAACAAACAACAGAAGATACAAATAAATACCATTATTGGCCTTAAAAATAATCACCGTCCTTCACAAAACACTTTTGGCAACGTACATAAAGCTTCTGGAAACTGTCAGCAAAGGCCTCTTTAGGAATCAATCGCCACCACATCCGCAAAACGTGCACCTTTCCTAACTCTCTTCAGGCAGGGAAACAGAAAGAAGTTTGCAGGTGCCAGATCAGGGGAGTATAGTGGATGATCGAGAACATGTACGCTGCACTGAGCAAAGAATTGGCGCACATGGATTGCACAGTGCACAGGCGCGTTATCTAGCAGCAAAATCCCCCATCCAAATCCCTGTACAACTCTGTCCAAATACGGCAGATGCATTGTAGCAACATTTTCAAAACATCCTCGTAGAATGCAGTGTTCATGGTTTATCTACAGGAACAAATTCCTGATGAATGATACCATCCTTGTTGAAGAAGGCAATCAACATTGTCTTGACCTTCGACTTTTACAGGCAACTCTTTTTGGGTCGCAGGGAAGACAGTGAAAGCCATTCCATTGATTGCTGCTTTGATTCCAGATCGCACTGGTAGCACTAGGTCTCATGCCCTGTGATGATGGTTCACAGAAAGGATGGATTCTAGTCACACATGGTAATGAAATCTCCAGAGGTTTCCATCCATTTTGCTTTCTGTTCATTTGTTAGCTTTTGCGGCACAAAACGGGAACAACCGTTCCCCCCAATTTGTAGCAGAACTTGATGTTTACTCGTTGCTCCATTGCACTGTTACCCTACCTCTCACTGTGACTGTGTTTGACTGCCCACAGCAGGTTTACCCTGATGGTCACGTTTGCTCAAGGCTAGGTGGTGCTTCTTGACATGTCTCTGGATAGCCATGTGCATGCGCGCACACCTGACTCATGTTGCTGTTGAGATATCAGACCATTCACTTAACATTTTAGACACAGCTCGTATGTGTTCTTGTAGTGTTAGTTGAATACTGGAAAATGTATGCAGTGATGGATCTTAAAGGGGAATTCTGAGTGGTAGCCCAGAGACCATAACTTTAACCATTCACAAGTAATAAATGCCAGTGAAGTAAAAGAGAAGTATGTTTTTTTATTTTCTGGGTGGGGGCAGCAGCTGGTTAGATATTCCAGGCTTCTAATCCAAACTGGATGGATTCTGGAAGGAAATATCATAAATAATCACTAAGATCAATACGAAACCTTCCAGTCTAAACTGTAATATTTTGGCACATTTTCAACAAAACCTCCAAACACGATATTTCATTAACTGATTCCTGCTCAGCCTATAGTACAATGACGGCCAGGTGGGAGCACTGCCATCCTGGGTGGACATCATATGATGTCCTCTTCAGAATTGTGCCGCGCTGTAGCATGGTCAGTCATGGTCTGACAAATCAGTGTCATCTGCTGATCACATGGCCGTTGTACACAATGAATGGCTTTCATTAATCGCCATTCATTGTGTACTATTGTGTTGATCTCTGTGATTAGTTACAGTGATCACATGGTACAAACAGGGCCAATCATAATGCATCTGTACCATGTAATCTCTACGGCCAATCACAGCTTCACTATAGTACACACTGGATGAATGGATGCCATTCATAAAAATGTATTGCTTATAACAGTTATTATCACTGTTATAAGGAGAGTGTGTAAAAAAGAACACCCTGATCACCTCACCAGATTAGTACAGTGTCACTATGGTAACATTGTACTGCTCTGGTCACAGTATGTAAAAAGTGAAGAAATATAATAAAAAAGAAAAAAATGGAAAAAAAAATTGAAAAAAAGTAATATTATTATTTTTTTACATAGTGTCATCAGTCAATATCTCTGATCACCACCACACTCATTATATGATGATGCTGTACTGCACTGGTGACAGTATGTAAAAACAAATGTGAAAAAAACCTCAATTACAACTTAATAAAACTAAGTATGCCTCTTACTATATACCTTGAACCATCTACTTTCCAAAAAGGGGTCATTTGGGGATTATGTGTACTGTCCTGGCATTTTAGGGCCTCAAGAAATGAGATAGGCCATCATTACATCAGGACTGATTGATTTTCAAATATATATACCATAAGTTGTGGATATTTATTTGTAAAATGTTATAACAGACACAAAGAAACCATTTTTTTTTTCAAAATTGTCAGACTTTTGTTTATTTATCAAAAAATAAAAAACCCAATGGTGATCAAGTACCACCAAAAGAAAGCTTTATCTGTCTCAAAAAAGGGTTAAAACTTTCATTTGGGTACAGTGTTGCATGCCTGAGTAATTGTCATTCAAATTATGACAGCACTGAAAGCTGGCCTGTGCAGGGAGGTAAAAGTGTTCAGTATTGAAGTGGTTAATAAATATAATTTTATTGTCTGTCAAGTTGTCTGTCTGTCATACTTCTTCCGAAGTATAGAAAGTCAGTGAATATTACTACTTCCTTTTTTCCTGTTCTTAAATACTCCCTATTTTTTCAGGCACCTAATCATAAATGTATTCATCTTCAAATGTATGTGTCTAATTATCAGGTACCTATTTGGAAGCTCAAAGGTTTCTTGCTAACCAGTTCTCTTTCAAGTGTACAGTAATATATTGCAGCTTACCAGTCCTTAGATGTGGTGGTTTGCATTAGTTTAATTTTTTTGACTTGTTGCCACTATATTCACTTTGTAATCTGACCAGTAACATACAGTTGTGCCCATAAGTTTACATACCTTGGCAGAATTTATGATTTCTTGGCCATTTTTCAGAGAATATGAATGAGAACACAAAAATATTTCTTTCTTTTTAAATCATAATGACAACAGAAACTACCCAAATGACCCTGATCAAAAGTTTACAAAGGGGTTTGAATGGCTGATAATGATAACCATCCTCATCTGTGATCTGTTTGCTTGTAATTAGTGTGTGTGTATAAAAGGTCAATGAGTTTCTGGGCTCCTGACAGACCCTTGCATCTTTTATCCAGTGCTGCACTGACGTTTCTGGATTCTGAGTCATGGGGAAAGCAAAAGGATTGTCAAAGGATCTGCAGGAAAAGGTAGTTGAACTGTATAAAACAGGAAATGGATATAAAAAGATATCCAAGGAATTTAGAATGCCAATCAGCAGTGTTCAAACTCTAATCAAGAAATAGAAAATGTGGGGTTGTGTTGAAACCAAACCACGGTCAGGTAGACCAACTAAGATTTCAGCCACAACTGTCAGGAAATGGTTCGGGATGCAAAGACAAACCCACAAATAACTTCAGGACTCTCAGAAAACATGTGGTGTGGCTGTTTCAAGATGCACAATAAGGAGGCACTTGAAGAAAGATGGCCTGCATGGTTGAGTCACCAGAAGAAAGCCATTACTACGCAAATGCCACAAAGTATCCTGTTTACAATATACCAAACAGCACAGAGACGAGCCTCAAACCTTCTGGCACAAAGTCATTTGGAGTGATGAGACCAAAATTGAGCTTTATGGCCACAACCATAAATCCTACATTTGGAGAGGAGTCAACAAGGCCTGTGAAACATGGAGGTGGATCACTGATGTTTTGGGGATGTGTGAGCTACAAAGACACAGGAAATTTGGTCAAAATTGATGGAAAGATGAATGCGGTGTGTTATCAAAAAATACTGGAGGAACATTTTCATTCATCAGTCAGTTAGCTGTGCATGGGACGTACTTGGACATTCCAACATGACAATGATCCAAAACACAAGGCCAAGTTGACATGTCATTGGCTACAGCAGAATAAAGTGAAGGTTCTGGAGTGGCTCAGTCTCCTGACCTCAATATCATTGAGCCACTCTGGGGAGATCTCAAACATGCAGTTCATGCAAGACAGCCCAAGAATTTCCAGGAACTGGAGGCTTTTTGTCAAGTGGAATGGGCAGCTTTACCATCTGAGAAGATAAAGAGCCTCATCCATAAATACCACAAAATACTTCAATCAGTAATTGATGTTAAAGGGGGCAATACACAGTATTAAGAACTGGGGTATGTAAACTTTTGATCAGGGTCATTTGGGTAGTTTCTGTTGCCATTATAATTTAAAAAGAGCAAACACAGTTGGTTGATAATAAATGGCTTCAGCCAAACACTAACCATAATGAAAGAAATGTTTTTGTGTTCTCATTCATATTCTCTGAAACTTGGCCAAGAAATCACAAATTCTGCCAGGGTATGTAAACCTATGAGCATAACTGTAGCTGCTTTCACTGTATTTATGGAGGAACATCGTAGCTCCCCTTGACAAGCAGCATTGTCAATGTGTGAAGAGGGTAGTGTTAGATGGTACAAGACTAATAAATTAAAGTCTTCAAGTCTTCAGGTAACACTTTTAAAGAAGTAGTACCATTACAAATGTTAAATCCCTAATGGAATTCCCCAGGGGATCTAGTACATGGACCACTTAGTCCTGTTCTGATCCTTGCCTTGGTTGCTGAACTGTGTAATCAATGATGTGTTCCCCTGCCTGACCACAGCAGAGAGGTTAGTGGTGATGGGGATCGGGGGCAGGACATCAGACAGGTAGGATCTTTCTTTTTAATTTCTTTTATAGGGCTCAGTGCAGACATAACCTGCAAAAAAATCACCAACTCACCAGCAAGGAGTCAGCAGAGTTAGCTTACAGCGACCATATCTACACTGAGATCTATAGTGTTCGCACTATGTCTACACTGAGATCTATAGTGTTTGCACTGTGTCTGCACTGAGATCTATAGTGTTTGCACTGTGTCTGCACTGAGATCTATAGTGTTAGTACTGTGTCTGCACTGAGATCTATAGTGTTTGCACTGTGTCTACACTGAGATCTATAGTGTTTGCACTGTGTCTGCAGTGAGATCTACAGTGTTTGCACTGTGTCTGCACTGAGATCTATAGTGTTTGCACAGTGTCTTCACTGAGATCAATAGTGTTTGCACTGTGTCTGCACTGATATCTACAGTGTTTGCACTGTGTCTGCACTGAGATCTATAGTGTTTGCACTTTGTCTTCACTGAGATCTATAGTGTTTGCACTGTGTCTACATTGAGACCTATAGTGTGTGCACTGTGTCTACACTGAGATCTATAGTGTTTGCACTGTGTCTACATTGAGATCTATAGTGTTTGCACTGTGTCTGCACTGACATCTATAGTGTTTGCACTGTGTCTTCACTGAGATCTATAGTGTTTGCACTGTGTCTACACTGAAATCTATAGTGTTTGCACTGTGTCTACACTGAGATCTATAGTGTTTGCACTGTGTCTCCACTGAGATCTATAGTGTTTGCACTGCGACTTCACTGAGATTTATAGTGTTTGCACTGTGTCTACATTCAGACATATAGTGTTTGCACTGTGTCTGCACTGAGATCTATAGTTTTTGCACTGTCTGTACACTGAGATCTATAGTATTTGCACTGTGTCTACACTGAGATCTCTACTATTTGCACTGTGTCTGCACTGAGATCTATAGTGTTTGCACTGTGTCTGCACTGAGATCTATAGTGTTCGCACTGTGTCTGCACTGAGATCTATAGTGTTTGCACTGTGTCTTCTCTGACACAGTGCTGGCCATGGTGGTAATTGCTCTTTTCCAGGCAGAGTACTAACTGACAGCTTGTGTTGTCATTCTGTTGTTGTGAACAATGAGCATCATCTTTCACAACAACACAAGCCACTAGCTATTACTCTGTAAAAGATCAATCACTGCCCCGGCTGACACTGACAGCCAGGCAATCCATCTTTCTGCAGACTCAGAACTGTGTATCTTCTACATTAGTACTACACTACACTGCTGCCCTACACTGTGGCAGTGGCTGAAGTATTGTGCTAAAAATGAAAAAACAAAAAAACAAAACTCATGGTGCGCTGTCACCTAAAGAGTGATCTGTATGTCACCTGAAAAGCAATCTGGGGTCAATTTGTTTTTAGTGTGTAAGTTGCTGATAGGTGACTGTGTGACTGTGTGTTATTTCAAAGGTTGCAATCACAATTTATAAGGTGATGTGTGAAAAACCTAAAAATTCCTTATATAAGAATAAATACTGTCCTTATATTAAAATTATACTATAAAAAGCTAATTTATGGTGACTAGTGACAGTGAATTACCTTGACACATAAGTGTGACTTTGTGTGACACAAATAATATAAATGCAATGATTAAAGTGGAGTTCCACACAAAAGTGGAACTTCTGCTTGTCTGATTCCTGCCCCCCTCAGGTGTCACATTTGGCACCTTTCGGGTGGGAGGTGGAAAAGGGGCTCCCTCCTCCTGGGAAAGCGCAGCGGCAGCTCATGCATGCGCAGTAGGGACCTGTCTGTGAAGCCAAACGGCTACATGTCCAGGTTCCCTTAGCCTCAATGGCAGTGGCAGCACTCGACCTGCTGATCCGAAGATCGGTGGGTGGTGCCAACATTGGTGGACTCCAATACAGGTAAGTGTCCTCAAGTTAAAAGTCAACAGCTACTGTATGTGTAACTGCTGACTTTTAATTTTTAAGTCCAAAGTTCAAACAAATAGTGGATGAGTTTCAATGTGCAGTGTGATGATCTGTTTTTCCTTTTTTCCTTAATAAAAAATAATGGATGGCTGTCTGTGGAGCTAAAGTGCTAGCTAGCTTCTCACCTTCCTGCTATGGAGTATCAGCATTATACAGGTGGTGGAGTACGTGGGGATCAATGTGTGTCCACCTGCCTCTAGCTATCCGGGTGGGGGCAGTCAGACTGGGGGACCTCTGTGGTATGTAGTTTCATCTGGGTGTCCTGGTAGGGGTGATCGAGACTGTGGGGTTTCTGTAATGTGGGCTGGGGAACCTCTGTGGCTACTGGTTTCCTCTATGGTACTCCGGGGTCTTTTGCAGTGCCTCAGTGGTGATGGTATGTAAAAAAGGAGGAGTTGCCATAGTGTAATATCATTTAGGTAAAAAATGTATTCAATAAAACAATTTATGTACACTCACTTTTTCAGTTAAAAACCGTCTAAACAATCCTCGAGAGCTGAGCTAGTTTGCCCACGTCACTTTCAGTTCCTGCCTGTAGCGCTATCCTGACGCGTATCGTCACGTGACTTCATCAGGGGATAACTACGGGCTGAACAGATGTCCTTAATTAGGGTAATGGTTATTGGTATATTGGTGGCCATTTTCTCAAAGTTTTTTATTGAAAACTAATGAAGCAGCCATTTTTTGTAGGTCTGGCTATTGAATATCATAGCTGCCACCATTTTCTTGGAGGTACTGGGATGTATGAAATGTAACCTCTTTTCTTAGACCTATGATTGCTAGAAAACCATACTGATCACTTAGTTTGTGCTAAGGGAACTGTAATAACCCTTCCATGGATTATGTAGAGTATATTTATGACTGGTGACATGGGGTTCATTTGTAAGAAATGTCGGCACGATCATATCCTGGGTGTGCGATCGGCCGTGTGTCAAACGGAAGTTTGGAATATAATGAAAAATTAAAGTGTTATTAAAGATAAAACAATTGTATAGGAATGATAATTACGATTAAAGCTATAAAGCCGACGATGATATATATATATATATATATATATATATATATATATATCACTGAAGACTGGGTAGTATTTTCTTTATACGAATATAGTGGTATTCGTAACTGGAATTCTTGTAAAGGTGTAAAACTTTTTCATATATGGGGAAATAAAAAAGTTATATATCTTTGGTGTTCCTATTTTTCTATTACTAGTTTTGTCTAGTGTAGTCTAAATAAATTTATGGGGAGGTTTTCAGTTAAGAGTCTAGAGTCAAGATGTATGATGTATCTTATTACGTTTAGCGTATACGTTTGTGTAAGATAGTGTTTCGTATATCGAGTATAGACATATGAATGATTAATTGTAACGTAACGATGTGTGTCTATATTACCCGAGTATAGACTAAGACTTTATATAAATAGAGTATTTAGCGTAGTGAAGACCATATAGACCCGAATATATATATATATATATATATATATATATATATATATATATATATATATATATATATATATATATATATATATATATATATAT
>BLSH010410427.1:854061-866847 GCA_018402905.1 Glandirana rugosa | reverse complement strand
CCATGCCTTGGGGGTCTGTGTTCCAAGTATTAAACTACTGTGGTGCACCTTTTCTGCAATATTATTCATCTGAAAACAAACAACAGATACAGTGAAAAATATTCACAGTAAATGCTGTTATTAAATTCTGTATATTCTCTGGATTTTTGGTGTAACTGTATACATCTTTATTGCTTTTTTGTCTTTGAAGAAAAGGAGAAATGAAACATCCATTTGGATAAAATATTTTACTAACATCTTTGGATGAGGTATATTTCATAGGCTGTATTGATAAAGTGTTATGTTGTAATTTAATTCTGCCTTTCTGTTAGCTTGACACATATTAATTTTAAATACATTAAATATTTGCCAAGCGCCTAAATATCAATTATATCCAAGAAAATAATTAAACATTTCCTCAGCCCTAATCATTTTTCTCACAAGTAATTAAATGTTTCTACATAAATGTTTCCACATCACTAATTACCTTAAATATGTCCCCTTCAACAATTGTGTCCTCAACACTAATTACTTTCCATCCTAGATATAATTTGTTCAGTTTGCTAGAAATCAGCCAATAGTATGTTAAAAGAAGGTTATCCAATTGGTATACAAATGAAAGGATACGTGCCTCTGAAAAAGTGTGATTAGGGAATAATATGCATTGTTTTCAGTTCTTTTTGAACCTCAAAATATGTAATATCATTGAATTACATGTGACGGTGCATTCATTTCTGTTGTGAAACTAAACATATACTAGTGGGTCTGATCAATATCACAATCAATGTGCATGCATTAAAAAGGTTATGTATGTTCCACGCAAATGGATAAGAGTATACTTTTCTCTAAGAGCTGCTGCCCCTACCGAAATCCACAATTGTGTAGTTAAATAATATGGTAAAATTAAGGTGGGTATGGCGCTGCTCTATTATTGTGAAAAGTAGTCCAATTTATTTTGACATTTAATCATATAATTTCCGGAATGCTGGTAAATGCTGGATTAAAAGTACTGAAGATGACTTTCACTTAAAGTGATTTTTTCTGTGCTACCGTGCTTAAAAATACCAATGTGAACAACATAAGAATATTAGAATATTGTGCCTGTGAAAAATTATCTAAAATAAAGTAAATTCGTGTTTGTGAAATATCAGTGTTCTAGTTATAAATAATGAATATGAAATGACACGATGGAAACCATAACATATGCTTAATCCATATTTGAATAAAAAGTGATAAATTCATATAAAGCAATTATGTGCAAAAGATAATCATAACGGTATATTACTGTGCAAGTGATACAGTGCCAATTCAATATTAATCAAATCCTCTCAAATTGCTAGAAAATGTCCGTCCAAAGATTAGAATAAAGTGAAAACTTGCTCAATTGGTGCTGAGACCAATTTATCTTTCCAATGTGCAAAACAGTCTATAAAATGCTTCATTCAACATAAGTGAGCTTCATTCCATCCAAATAAATAGTGACAATCTCCCCACAGGACGTGTGGTAAAGTGATTCTTAGAAGGTGAGTCTCTACAGTGGCATCAACCTTATCTCCTCCACTACACACTGTGCATCAAGTGTTCCCCTCCGTGTACTCCAAATGTGAGAAAATCAAAAGCCCACTGTAGTTCACCATCTCCGCTCAATCCAGACTTGTGAAGAGAAAGGATACTTTGCGCAATATTGTTGGTCCAAATTTAATGGTCAAATCAACAAAACACTCACATGTATGCAGGAAAAGTCGAGCAGTTACACATAACAGAATATCCGCCGTCTCCTCTGCGTTCCACGGCCTGTAACCAGAAGTGACGTGTGACGTAAAAGGCCCGTCCTACGCGTTTCGTCATAGGACGTCTACTGGAGTGGTGCTGTCACATTATGCTCCTGGTCTTATATACTGATAAAAATTACAAGCTAATATGTCGTCATCTATGGGTATGGGCGGCCATTTTTTTGGAGGTGATTGTAAATGTTAAACCATTACAAGCTGGTATGTCGCCATCTATGGGTCTTGGCGGCCATTTTTTTGGAAGTGATTATAAATGTTAAACACTCATGACCAGCACCATCTAGTGATTTCCAATAAATTCCAATTTGTATAAGGCTAGAGTAATCAGACGGAACCTGCAATGGACATGTCGTCTTACAGTAGATATTATTCAAGCTAAATACCTTAATTCATATCAATTAACTACCTCGCATCCGCGCTATAGCCGAATGACGGCTACAGCGCGGCTCTAAAATGCCGGGAGGACGTCAATAGACGTCCTCCCATTCGGCTCGTGCTGGGCACGCTCCCGCGGGCGCGAGCGGCGCGTGCACGTGCCGCCACACACTGCGGGAGCGTGCCCGCGGGTCAGGCGGACCCGGTGTCCGCCGAAGACCCGCGATCTCCTTACAGACAGGAGGAACGGGGAACCGCCGAAGTAAACACGGCGGTTCCCCGTTCTGTGAGGGGGGCATGCCAGATCTACTGATCCCTGTCACTGGGATCAGTTAGATCTGTCATGCCCCTGTCAACCCCGCCCCCCCACAGTAAGAACACACCCAGGGAACACAGTTAACCCCTTCACTGCCCCCTGCAGGTTAACCCCTTCACTGCCAATGACATTTACACAGTAATCAGTGGACATTTAAATTTCTGATCGCTGGATGAATGTCATTGGTCCCAAAAAAGTGTCAAAAACGTCCGACATGTCCGCCCCGATATCGCATTACCGATAAAAATCGCAGATCGCCGCCATTACCAGTAAAAATAAAAAAAAATAATAAAAATGCCATAAATCAATGTCCATAGTTTGTAGACGCTATAACTTTTGCGCAACCCAAACAATAAACGCCGATTGCGATTTTTTTAACCAAAAATATGTAGAAGAATATATGTCGGCCAAAACTGATGAATAAATTTGTTTTTTATTTTTTATTTTTGGATATTTATTATAGCAAAAAGTAAAAAAATATTGTTTTTTTTCAAAATTGTTGCTCTTTTTTTGTTTATAGCGGCGATCAGAAATGACACAGAGGCGATCAAATACCACCAAAAGAAAGCTCTATTTGTGGGGAAAAAAGGACGCCAATTTTGTTTGGGTACAACATCGCACGACCGCGCAATTGTCATCCAAAGAGCGACAGCGCTGAAAACTGAAAATTGGTCCGGGCAGGAGGGGGGTTTAAGTGCCCAGTAAGGAAGTGGTTAATAAATCTGTTAAAAACTCTAATACTTTATTATAAACTAAAAATTATTTTTAAAAATGTTTAAAAAGTATATGTGTTTAAAATGTGGGTTAAACTTAAGCACCCGACCGTAATGCAGTATGACAAAATGAAACTATAATAAAGATTAAATGCAATGCAATGTTGGGTAGGTGTTGTAATTTGTTCATTATTGGAACATCTCATTCGGACTCTGAAGAGGAATGTTTATCATGAACCTAACTTTTGATATTGTGAGGAAAAGTGGATAGGGAGAAAAAAAGGACTATAAATAATAAAACAGATATATTGTTCCGAACCTTAAGGGGAACGTATTTATAGTGCGTGATTCCCCAGAAAAAATCTTTAAATGCAAAAACTGCCTACCCTGTCGAACAAGCAAAAGAGGAGAAAATAAAATCACTTCATTTACATCACACTCCACAGGACAAAAATTCAATATAAAAGATCTAATTACCTGTAGAAGTACGTACGTTACTTACCTTTTGGAATGCCCATGCAAAATACAATATATAGGACGTACTACAAGACCCTTACATAAAAGAATTAGGGAGCACATCAAAATCATCAGAAAAGGATTCCCCCAGCATAGTGTCTCTAGGCACTTTAAGGAGTACCATCAAAAAGACCCCTCTGTACTATCTTTTTGTGGGATAGATAAAAATACAGGTCATTGGAGAGGAGAGGATTTGACAAAGAAAGTCTCACAAAACAAGACCAAATGGATATTTTTAATGAACACTCCCCAACCTGACAGGATGAACGTCGAAATTGATCTAAATTGTTTTATCACAGATTTTTAATACACTTTATATATTTTTTTTTTAACATTGTCAACTGCAGTATTCAACATACATTGGGATTTTGACGCTTTCACGTCCAACCTCTCCCCCCTTCATCTTTTGTTCCCCCTTTTTACATATGTGGTCTCTCCCACATCCCTTTCCCCTCCCTTTGGATGGAATGAAGCTCACTTATGTTGAATGAAGCATTTTATAGACTGTTTTGCATATTGGAAAGATAAATTGGTCTCAGCACCAATTGAGCATGTTTGCACTTTATTCTAATCTTTGGATGGACATTGTCTAGCAATTTGAGAGGATTTGATTAATATTGAATTGGCACTATATCACTTGCACAGTAATACAGCATTATGATTGTCTTTTGCACATAATTGCTTTATATGAATTTATCACTTTTTATTCAAATATGGATTAAGCATATGTTATGGTTTCCATCATGTCATTTCATATTCATTATTTATAACTAGAACACTGATTTTTCACAAACACAAATTTACTTTATTTTAGATCATTTTTCACAGGCACAATATTTTACATTTTTAATCACCGCCCATACATTCTAATATTCTTATGTTGTTCACATTGGTATTTTTAAGCACGGTAGCACAGAAAAAAAACACTTTAAGTGAAAGTCATCTTCGGTACTTTTAATCCAGCATTTACCAGCATTCTGGAAATTATATGATTAAGTGTCAAAATAAATTGGACTACCTTTCACAATAATAGAGCAGCGCCATACCCACCTTAATTTTACCAATATGCATGCATTGGGTCACACATGGAGGGTCATTTTTAAGAGAAGTAGAAATTTTTAAAATGTATGTTCACTTAGTTTAGTGGATATGTGTTCACATGTATTATTCAATCAGGTGCTAAAAAAATACCTATGTTTTAAAAGACCTTGGATTTCAGATTCAACAAAAATTCTCTTTATTCATAGAAAGAAGTGCAGCCAGGACCCTGGCAAAGTACCTTGTCCCTAAGTTGCTGATGACAAGGACCTATTTCCCACAACCTTGGCTCTGTGGTTGTGGGGATCTGCAGGCAGGGGGCTTATCAGAATTAGGAAGCTCCTTTAATATTAAGGGGGTCTCCTTATAACACCCCCATGTGAATCAGTAGGGGGAGTAAGGTACCCTCCCCCATTCTTATCCCCCTTTCCTGGCCAGCCAGACTGCATACTTAAAGTGGATGTAAACCCTCACATATACCCACTGAAGGGAATAGCCTCAGATGATACACAGGGGTGAAAAAAATTTCCTTATATAAGTTTTACGTGCATATCTGCTGTCTTGCTATATTATTTAGAAAGTGCACATCGAGTTAGAGATGTTCTCTTCCTGTTCAGCACTGGAAGTGGATTCTTGGCATACAGCCACACTCCCCACTGCACATAGGCAAAGGAAGGAAGGAATGTGCAGAGCTTTGCTGTGACAAGACAAACTCTCTGCCAATATATTTATAGCAACCTCCCATGACACAAATTTCAGGCTGGTTTTATCTTGATTGACAGAGAACTTGTCAGAAGTTATCATGCTTATAACAAAAGAACGGAGCACCAGAAAGACACGGGAATCAGAGCATTGGAGAGAGATAAGAAAACACTATTGATATACAGTATCTCACAAAAGTGAGTACACCCCTCACATTTTTGTAAATATTTTATTTTATCTTTTCATGTGACAACACTGAACAAATTACACTTAGCTACAATGTAAAGTAGTGAGTGTACAGCTTGTATGACAGTGTAAATTTGCTGCCCCCTCAAAATAACTCAACACATGGCCATTAATGTCTAAACCGTTGGCAACAAAAGTGAGTACACCCCTAATTGAAAATGTTTAAATTGGACCCAATTAGCCATTTTCCCTCCCCAGTGTCATGTGACTCTTAGGGGCACAAGGTCTCAGGTGTGAATGGGGAGCAGGTGCGTTGAATTTGGTGTTATCGCTCTCACTCTCTCATACCGGTCACTGGAGGTTCAACATGGCACCTCATGACAAATAACCTCTGAGGATCTGAAAAAAAAATTGTTGCTGTACATTAAGATGGCCTAGGCTATAGGAAGATTGGCAAGACCCTGAAACTGAGCTGCAGCATGGTGGCCAAGACCATACAGCGGTTTTACATGACAGGTTCCACTCTGAACAGGCCTTGCAATGGTTGACCAAAGAAGTTGAGTGCACATTCTCAGCGTCATATCCAGGGGTTGTCTTTGAGAAATAGACGTATGAGTGCTGCCAGCATTGCTGCAGAAATTGAAGGGGTGAGGGTTCAGCATGTAAGTGCTCAGACCATACGCCGCACACTGCATCAAATTGGTCTGCATGGCTTTTGTACCAGAAGGAAGCTTTTTCTAAAGATGAAGCCCACAAACAGTTTGCAGAAGACAAGCAGACTAAGGACATGGATTACCGGAACTATGTTCTGTGGTCTGATGAGACCATGATAAACTTATTTGGTTCAGATGGTGTCAAGCCTGTGTGGGAGCAACCAGGTGAGGAGTACAAAGACAAGTGTGTCTTGTTTACAGTCAAGCATGGTAGTGGGAGTGCCATGGTCTGGGGCTGCATGAGTGCTGCCGGCACTGGGGAGCTACAGTTCATTGAGGGAACCATGAATGCCAACATGTATTGTGACATATTGAAGCAGAGCATGATCCCCTCCCTTTGGAGACTGGGCCGCAGGGCAGTATTCCAACAGCATAACAACCCCAAACACACCTCCAAGATGACCACTGCCTTGCTAAAGAAGCTGAGGGTAAAGGTGATGGGCTGGCCAAGCGTGTCTCCAGACCTAAACCCTATTCAGCATCTGTGGGGCATCCTCAAATGGCCGGTGGAGGAGCGCAAGGTCTCTTACATCCACCATCTCTGTGATGTCATCATGGAGGAGTGGAAGAGGACTCCAGTGGCAACCTTTGAAGCTCTGGTGAACTCCATTCCCAATAGGGTTAAGGCAGTGCTGGAAAATAATGGTGGCCACACAAAATATTGACACTTTGGGCCCAATTTGGACATTATCACTTAGGGGTGTACTCACTTTTGTTGCCAGCGGTTTAAACATTAATGGCTGTGTGTTGAGTTATTTTGAGGGGACAGCAAATTTACACTGTTATACAAGCTGTACACTCACTACTTTACATTGTAGCAAAGTTTCATGTCTTCAGTGTTTTCACATGAAAAGATATAATAAAATACTTACAAAAATGTGAGGGGTGTCCTCACTTTTGTGAGATACTGTATGTGCTTAGGTCAAATTTGATGAATCAGGTTTACATACACTTTAAATAAGGATCTGGTGTGAACGTTTGGGGCACCTCATGCTTTTCTCCCTAGATTTTTATGTAGGATTCCCCTTTAAAGTCCATTTCAGATCTGAAGGGCTTCTTATAGAATTGGGGAGGGGGTCCTCGTGCTTTTATTCTTTATTTTGCTTGGGGTCCTCCTTGATATTAACACTGCTATTATACATGATATTCAGCTCCTACTGAACTGAAAAAAAACACCTGAAAAGCCAAAGTTCAGCCCAAATTTTAGTTCAAACCCTACGTTCATCTTTACTGATGATCATCTGATTACTCTACAGATACTTTTTTGGGGTCATAAGTTAGCTCATGCCTAATGACACATAGACTACCGTATTTGCCGGCGTATAAGACGACTTTTTCCCCCTGAAAAACATGCCTCCAAGTGGGGGGGTCGTCTTATACGCCAGGTGCGCTCCTCTCTATACCTCCGCTGCGGAGGTATAGAGCCGCATTAGCCGCTGCTCAGTCTATAGTGCCGGCTCCCGCGCCGGCGGAGTGATATGCAGCTGCACTCCGCCCTCTCTCTCCTCTCCCCACTTTCATTCAGCGGCGCCAGTGGAGAGAGAGGTAAGGTTCTAGTTAAGAACACACAGGTATTTCAGGATGAGCAGGCAAGGGACACGGTGGCACTGACACATAAATAAAAAGCATTATATGTATTTCATTTTAAGCATTATATATATATCTACACAAAATGCTTTAATTAAATACATATAATGCTTTTTTTTTTATGTGCCAGTGCCACCATGTTTTAAAATTGCTCTCACACTTGTCTGATCTGATTTGCTCACAAAGTGTTATTTTAACCACTTGCCGACTGCCAACCACAGGTTGACGGCGACAAAGTGGTTCGATATCGCAAATCGCCGTCATACGATGGCGGCTGCGAGATCGCGCACTGTGAGCGAGGGAAGTCCCCCCACAGTTAGAACACGCCCAGGGAACACTGTTAACCCTTAGAGCGCCCCCCTCGGTTAACCCCTTCACTGCCAATGGCATTTACACAGTAATCAGTGCATTTTTATAGCACTGATCGCTGTATACATGCCAATGGTCCCAAAAAAGTGTCAAAATGTTCAGTTTTATTTGGTGTGTGGAAGGTGTGCGGAAGAGGGGGTAGTCTTATACGGCGAGTATATAACAAACTCTATATTTTGAGTGGAAATGTTGGGGGGTCGTCTTATACGCCCAGTCGTCTTATACGCCGGCAAATACGGTATATATGCCCTCCCCCTGCTTGAAACTAATGAAGTCAAATAAAAAGCTGAAAAGTAGAAAGAAAATTACTCAATTGTAATAAGATGCTAAAGCTAAAATAAAAATTATGTATGACATAAACTTGCAAACATGGCACACACACAGAGAACAGGGCAATTGTTTTTAAAGGTGTAATAAGTAAAATAGTATATGTTTTAAAAGTCTGACTAGCCTGAGATCACTTAGGAGTTAGGCCTCATGCACACACAATGTTTTTGAGCTGTTTTTAGCTTCAGTTGTTTTTTCCTACAGCCAATAAATTCCCCATCGTGTTATCCTATGTGTCCATGCACACATAGGCTGTTATCAACTGTTTTTGGCTATGGCGTTTTTGAGCTGTAAAAAAATCCCCAAGACTAGTGGGTTCTGAGAGACGTTTTTCAGCTGTAAAAATGCTCAAATGCTCAAAAACATGGCTCAACAAGGTGTTTGGATGTTTTTAATCCATTGAGGGAAAAAAAAAACTCTTAAAAACACTACACAAAAATGCGCAAAAACGCGGCTCACCAATGTTTTTGGACGCTTTTGGTCCATTCAAAAACACTAAGGCAATAACGCTGAAAAAAATCAGAAAAACGTACTACAAAGCTACTGACGTTTTTAGAATGTTTTTAAACGTCCTGTGTGCATGGGGCCTAAAAGTAAATGTTCAAATAAAGAATGTCTGTCTCCATTTTCCAAAACATCATATCCTATTTCTGCATAAGCCTGGATGTTCTTTTTTATAAAAATGTTGTCCTTGAGAAAGGTACCTGAACATCTTTTATCCACTAGTATTAACAATTCACATTCCTTTGGATATACTGTAAATTCCAGTTTGTGTTTGTATTTTCTCTTCATCTGTCTGTTTTCTATGTGACCAGTAGCTAGTTGGCAACAAATTGTAAAGGGTTAACTTTACAAATGCAAAATTTAAATTTTTTATATTTTTTAAGAATTTTTCAGATCATTTTTTGCTTGTACGGTTGTGCCCATAAGTTTACATACCCTGGCAGAATTTATGATTTCTTATCTTTTTTTCATAGAATATGAATGATAACACAAAAACATTTCTTTCACTTATGGTTAGTGTTTGCCTGAAGCCATTAATTAACTGTATTTACTCTTTTTAAATCATAATGACAATGGAAACTACCCAAATGACCCTGATCAAAAGTATACACACCCTGGTGATTTTGGCCTGATAACATGCACAGAAGTTGACACAAAGGGGTTTGAATGGCTATTAAAGGTAATGAGTTTTAAAGTGATGAGACCAAAATGTAACTTAATACTGTGTATTGCCCCCTTTAACATCAATGACAGCTTGAATTATTTTGTGGTATTTGTGGATGAGGCTCTTTATCGTCTCAGATGGTAAAACTGCCCATTCCTCTTGACAAAAAGCCCAGTTGTGGCTGCAATTTTGAGTTGGTCTACTTGACCGTGGTTTGGTTTCAACAGAACCCCTCATTTTCCACTTCTTGATTAGAGTTTGAATACTGCTGATTGGCATTCTCAATTCATTGGATATATTTTTATATCCCTTTCCTGTTTTATACAGTTCAACTATCTTTACCCACAGATCCTTTGACAATGCTTTTGCTTTCCCTATGACTCAGAATCCAGAAATGTCAGTGCAGCACTGGATGAAAGATGCAACGGTCTGTCAGGAGTCCAGAAACTCATTGACCTTTTATACACACACACTAATTACAAGCAAACAGATCACAAGTGAGGATGGTTACCATTAATAGCCATTCAAACCCATTTGTGTCAACTTGTGTGCATGTTATCAGGCCAAAATCACCAGGGTATGTAAAGTTTGGATCAGGGTAATTTGAGTAGTTTCTGTTGTCATTATGATTTAAAAAGAATAAACACAGTTGATTGATAATAAATGGCTTCAGCCAAACACAGTGAGTGAAATAAATGTTTTTGTGTTATCATTCATATTCTCTAAAAAATGGCCAAGAAATCATAAATTCTGCTAGGGTATGTAAACGTATGAGCAGAACTGTATATGCTAATTTAATATATTTTAATTAAAACTATAGTTGTGACCCACAGTTTACACAGAATGTACAAAATCGTGGATGCTATCTTTTAATTCTCTAGGATTGGACTTTCACATTCAATAAGTAAGGGATAAACTGTTCAAGGTCCTAGTGCTGCCATGATGATGATGTCCAGAAGACAGCTTTATTTAAACATGGGTAGGACAACCCATGCAAACAAGTAACACATTTTCTTTAGTAAAATAGAATGTAGTGAAATCATTCTCCTTTACTAGTTTAACTTTTAGGGTTTGTCATCCTAAATTAACCCTATGGCAGTTTGTCACCATTGCTTAATTCCTGGCACAAATACAGCACAGACTGTTTTCTATTATCATGGGTACACAGTAGAAAAGTCATTTTTCTACATGTGCTGGATCTGGGCCAGATTTCCTGCCACTTGACAGTTATAATATTCTTGTTTCACAGCTGTGTTGACTAAAAAAGTACATTAATTACAGAAAGAAAGGACACAGTTTAGAGGAAAGTGATGAGTCTTTGTTGTAGATTGTATGCAACAGATTAGCAGAGATTCAAATTAAAGGCACATTATCCTGAAACATTTATTTTCTAAAAATGATTCTTGTGTAGAATTGTTATTGCTGATTAGAATTAAAATGTTCTGTATCTGTGTTATTGCTCCTTAAAGCAAACCTGTACCCAGAAAACAGAAACACTCACCACATTTCTGATGGTAATAACTGGAGATAACTACCATATAGTTGTGTACTTTTGCTATTGCCCAGGCATGGAAATCCCTATCTTTTAATTTTCTTGAAGACAAAATACACGTACAAATCTCACTCATCAATGAGAATTCACTGCCATGTTAACAATACAACAAATTCCTTTTGACTTCACAGCCATGGCTGAATTATTCTCCACCCTCACTTACACCACAAGTTTACTTAACCACTTCAGCCCCGGAAGGATTTCCAGCTTTAGGACCGGAGCCCTTTTTGCGATTCGGCACTGCGTCGCTTTAACTGACAATTGCGCGGTCGTGCGACGTTGTACCCAAACAAAATTTGCGTCCTTTTTTTCCCACAAATAGAGCTTTCTTTTGGTGGTATTTGATCACCGCTGCGTCATTTCTGATCGCCGCTATAAACAAAAGAAGAGCGACAATTTTGCAAAAAAACCCAAATTTCTTACTTTTTGCTAACATACAAATCCAAAAAAAAAATATAAAAAAACATTTTTTTTCATCGGTTTTGGCCGATTTATATTCTTCCTCATATTTGTGATAAAAAAAATTGCAATCGGCGTTCATTGATTGGTTTGCGCAAAAGTGGTCGCGTTTACGATGATGAGAATTCATTTTTGGGGTTTTTATTATTTTTTTTTTTTTTACTAGTAATGGCGGCGATCTGCAATTTTTAGCGGTACTGCGATATTTCAGCGGACATGTCGGACCATTTTGACACTTTTTTGGGACCATTGGCATTTATACAGCGATCAGTGCTATAAAAATGCACTGATTACTGTGTAAATGCCATTGTTAGGAAAAGACTTGCTAAGGGTTAATTGCAGTTGTTTGCCGGAAAAGGGGTAACACGGTTCAATACTTAGTGAAGTGGAAGGGCTATGGCCCAGAAGAAAACTCCTGGGAGCCTGCAGATAATATTCATGCAGATGAACTCATCCGATCCTTCAAGGAGAACAACCCTGCTAAACTAGCCCGTTTGGGCATCCGGAGGCTGCCCCCTGGGGGGGGGGCAATGTTAGGAAAAGACTTGCTAAGGGTTGATTGTAGTTGTTTGTGGTTTCCTCTAATCCGTGGAGCAGCAGCCCTATTTAAACTTCCTGCTTCCTGTAGCAAATGCTGTCCGTTCTACAGCGTTTAGTGTTGACCGTCCGCCACCCCATGTTCCCAAGTCCGTCTACCTACCAGCCCACGTCCGACCCAGCCATTGCAAGTCCGTCATTCCATGTTCCCTCGTCCGTCATCTCACCAGCATCTTCGGCCCCAGCCACCGTCTCAAGTCTCGTCCCAGTTTCGTCCGGCCCAGTGTCCTTGTCCATAGTCTATCAGTCCTTCGTTCCTTGAGTGTGATTTGCGACATCTTGCCTGTCGTAAACGATGTCCTTCGTCCTTCAAATTTATCCCGACGACGAGGTGCCTAATCTCCTTTGGTGTTTGTTGATGTTAGTTGGGAATCGTTCAGAAAAGGATTGTAACGGGGG
>BLSH010410427.1:821242-842325 GCA_018402905.1 Glandirana rugosa | reverse complement strand
GACAAGGTTTGCATTGGGGCTTATGTTTTGTGGGTGTTGGGGGCCAGCCCCACACCATATAGTGAGGAAACTATACTGTTTAGTTTAGCCCCAGATGGCAAGGATTTATTTTCTGTTTTGTTTGTTTATACTCTGCAAATCGTTTACCAATATACCTGGCAAACCGCCAGATTTTTTAAAAAGTTGCCTCCACGCTGACTATTTTCCTCAGGAAAGTTGAACCCCACAAGCTAATCTCCCACAATATATATACATACAGTATCTCACAAAAGTGAGTACACTCCTCACATTTTTGTAAATATTTTATTATATCTTTTCATGTGACAACACTGAAGAAATGACACTTTGCTACAATGTAAAGTAGTGAGTGTACAGCTTGTATAACAGTGTAAACTTGCTGTCCCCTCAAAATAACTCAACACACAGACATTATTGTCTAAATCGCTGGCAACAAAAGTGAGCACACCCCTAAGTGAAAATGTCCAAATTGGGCCCAAAGTGTCAATATTTTGTATGGCCACCATTATTTTCCAGCACTGCCTTAACGCTCTTGGGAATGGAGTTCACCAGAGCTTCACAGGTTGCCACTGGAGTCCTCTTCCACTCCACCATGATAACATCATGGAGCTGGAGGATGTTAGAGACCTTGCGCTCCTCCGCCTTCCATTTGAGGATGCCCAACAGATGCTCAATAGGGTTTAGGTCTGGAGGCATGCTTGGCCAGTTCATCATCTTTACCCTCAGCTTTTTTAGCAAGGCAGTGGTTGTCTTGGAGGTGTGTTTGGGGTCGTTATCATGTTGAAATACTGCCCTGCGGCCCAGTCTCTGAAGGGAGGGGATCATACTCTGCTTCAGTATGTCACAATACATGTTGGCATTCATGGTTCCCTCAATGAACTGTAGCGCTGCAGTGGTGACAGCACTAATGCAGCCCCATGTAGGCAAGACACACTTGTCTTTGTACTCCTCATCTGGTTGCCACCATGCACGCTTGACACCATCTGAACCAAATAAGTTTATCTTGGTCTCATCAGACTACAGGACATGGTTCCAGTAATCCATGTCCTTAGTCTGCTTGTCTTCAGCAAACTGTTTGTGGGCTTTCTTGTGCATCATCTTTAGAAGAGGCTTCCTTCTGGGATGACAGCCATGCAGACCAATTTGATGCAGTGTGTGGCATATAGTCTGAGCACTGACAAGTTGACCCCTCACCACTTCAACCTCTGCAGCAATGCTGGCAGCACTCATATGTCTATTTCCCAAAGACAACCTCTGTATATGACACTCAGCACGTGCACTTAACTTCTTTGGTCGACCATGGCAAGGCCTGTTCTGAGTGGAACCTGTCCTGTTAAACTGCTGTATCTTCTTGGCCACCAAGCTGGAGCTCAATTTCAGGGTCTTGGCAATCTTCTTACAGCCTTGGCCATCTTGATGTAGAGCAACACTTCTTTTTTTCAGATCCTCAGAGAGTTCTTTGCCATGAGGTACCATGTTGAACTTCCAGTGACCAGTATGAGAGAGTGAGAGTGATAACACCAAATTTAACACACCTGCTCCCCATTCACACCTAAGACCTTGTGACACTAAGAATCACATGACACCAGGGAGGGGAAATAGCTAATTGGGCCAATTTGGACATTTTCACTTAGGGGTGTACTCACTTTTGTTGCTAGTGGTTTACACATTAATGACTGTGTGTTGAGTTTTTTTGAGGGGACAGCTAATTTACACTGTTATACAAGCTGTACACTCACTACTTTACATTGTAGCAAAGTGTAATTTCTTCAGTTTTGTCACATGAAAAGATATAATAAAGTACTTACAAAAATGTGAGGGGTGTACTTACTTTTGTGAGATACTGTATATATAATGTGTGTGTGTGTTTATATATACATATATTGTGTAGGGAGACTAATTATTTTATTAACTAGGTGAGCTGTCTCCTCGGGGAATGTCTGTGTACTGAGCAGTGATGTAGAAAAGAAACGACTGCACCTCAAAGGAAGTCCGAAAAAGTATCTTCGTTTATTGAAGCATAAAATGGCATGGTACAGGATGAACCAGGTCAAAGGCAGACGTGTTTCACACTTAACAACAGTGTTTATTCATTGCCACATTACTGAGCATTGATAATTTATCACTGCTTAATAAACCGACATCTCAGTGTTTCAGTGAATTTCTGGTACCGTAATCTCGAAATGTCTCACGAGATTCCAGTATCAGGGAGCATTCTCCACTGTTGGAATCGTTTGTAGGTCTTTTTATTTCACAAAGGGGAAGCGATCTACACTGCTTCATAAACTGGCATATAGAGGAGAACCATTTCCTCTGTGAATGCCAGAGAAGTCAGCAGTGGATTTTTTTCACTGCTTCATAAACAGAAACCTTAGAGTGAAAGGATGGATAATCCCTATTTAAAATTTGGTGGTCCTGACCCAAGGCCATTCAGTTTTGGACACGGGTCTATACCATGATCAGATCAGTCCTTCACATCACTTTAGCCCGCAATCCTTGGAAGCCCTAGTGCATGAACCAATCCCCTCACTGACTGCGAATCAAAGAAAGCTTGCAGAGTTTGTGATTCTGGTTGCTCAACAAACCCCAGCTAGAGCATGGAAATAACCGCTCCTCAATATCACAGATGTATTATACAGGCTAATGGGCACAATGGTGCATGTGAAGCTCACCTCAATGCTGGAAGACAACTATACTAAATTTCTTAAGGTTTGGGGGTCCCTGAATTGCATACAACTCTCAAGTGAATATAGGACTTTGCTTTCTGTCCGACTGTACCTGGAGACTCAACAATATTGTGACATGGCTGAGCACCATGCATGAGCTTCCCCAATCTCACCCCCCTTATTTCCCCCTGCCTCCCTCATTTGCTCCCAGTAAATTCTTTCCTGCTGTTCCTCCTGCATGCTATTCTCTCCATTTACTCTTCCCCACTTGTTCTCTTTTTTCTTTCCTCTTTATTTTGATGCTCTCATGCATTATTTCCCCCTTCTTTTTTCCATTTCTCTATACCACATATTAAGATGTTGGCTATCAATGGCAAAGAACATTGTTCATTGACCGTTGCACTGCATTGCTCTCTTGTTATGTAGCAATTTTAATCTATCCTCATTGATATATGCAACTGTGACACTGTAGTTCCCAGGGGAATGTGTCTTTCTTTGCCACACTGTTTGCACTGTTTCTTTGTGCCTGTACTTGCTGTTTATTTCTCTTTGTTTTAAAAAAACTTGAAAACTCTTTGTAAAACAAAAGATGAATAATCCATGTAATATACTGTTATAAATTGTTAAGGGCTCGGATTCTGGGACACTGCAAAGGGTACGTGTAAACCAGGTAGGTTTTTTTTTTTTTCCAAAAAGGTTTTTATTAACAGCAATATATACTTGACAGTACAGAACCAACTTGAGAGTGAGTACAGTACATATTGGTAATAAGACAAGATATAATGCAAACGTAGTTGTAATCAGAGTGGTTTGCTGGCACATTGTTTAAGTATGCGAGATTGGTGGAGATGGCTTTTCCTTCTATACTATACCCCTTTGTGTATAACATATGGGAAAGAGATCGCTGTGGGCAGACGGTTGGTGCCAGGTGCTTCTTGTTTATGAATATTCTTGCTATGTTCATGTTATATTTAGCGGGAGGAGATAAGGTAGTAGCTTGTGAAAAGGGAAGGGGCATGAGGCATAATGTTTATGTTTGTACAGTATGTGTGACCAGCACACATACCTGTTATGGGTCTGTATTGTCAGCTATAGGTGAAGTTACGTGAAAAGGATAGGAGGGGGGAGGGAGTGTGGGTGTGGGATGGGAAGAGGGGGGGTCTAAGGGAAAGACTGGGGGAAAGGTGAGGAGGGGGAGCATAGGTAGCGCATCTGGGTGAGATGTTAGGCTGTAAGCGGGTGTGTGGTTGGGAGGTGTATGTGTGTATTACGTGACTTGTGGCGGGAAGAAGGGAACGGCTGTAAGTGGTGCTTTTGCCTGAGATGCAGATAGGCAGTTAAGGGTTCTTGTATTGGGATTCAATTGGACTGGAGGTGGTGGGGCGGGTTCAATATAATATCGTATTCAGAGGAGGATTTAAAATCCATCCAGCTGGCCCGGAGGGTATAAAATCGGTGAGGTGTGTTTCAGGAGATGGAGATGAGTTCCTCCATTTCAGCCATTTTGTCAATCCGACGGTACCAGTCTATTAGGGTTGGTGTTTTTTTAGTATTCCATAACCTGGGGATACAGGCTTTTGCTGCATTGAAGGGTAGGTTTGATACTGTCAAACACCCACTCCTTCTCAATAAACTCCGTACCTTTGACCTCCAAGACTCTGCTCTATCCTTGTTCTCCTCCTACCTATCACAGCGCTCCTTCAGTGTTACTACAATTCTGTCTCCTCTCCATTGCCCCTTTCTGTAGGGGTACCCCAAGGCTCTGTTCTTGGACCCCTTCTCTTCTCCGTGTACACCTCCTCCCTTGGTCATTTGATAACCGCCCACGGATTCCAATACCACTTAAATGCCGATGACACCCACATCTATCTGTCTACTCCTCACCTCACTCCTTCAGTCTCCTCTCGCATTACTAACTTGCTAACTGGCATATCAGCGTGGATGTTACACCAGTTCTTTAAACTAAATCTCTCTAAAACTGAGCTAGTATTATCCCCCCCCCCCCACCTGTGTCCCCCTCCATGACTTTTCCATCAAAATCAATAATGCAGCCATCAATCCATACCCTCATGCCAGGGTACTCGGTGTAATCCTAGACTCTGACCTGTCCTTTCAGCCCCAAATTCAATCACTGTCAAAGGTTGTAG
The DNA here is from genome assembly GCA_018402905.1 of Glandirana rugosa. Taxonomy (NCBI): domain Eukaryota; kingdom Metazoa; phylum Chordata; class Amphibia; order Anura; family Ranidae; genus Glandirana; species Glandirana rugosa. The sequence goes on along the minus strand of BLSH010410427.1, from coordinate 837,494 downwards.
ACTTTTCCAACAAATGAAACCACCAAGCTCCTCATTCACTCCCTTGTTATTTCTCGCCTTGACTATTACAACTCCCTTATCATTGGCCTACCTCTCCATAGGCTACCCCCTCTTCAGTCTATTAGGAATGCTGCTGCCAGACTTATCCACCTTACCAACCGCTCAGTGTCTGCCACCCCTCTCCACCAATTCCTATATTGGCTCCCGATCGCCCAGCGCATAAAATTCAAAATACTAACCACAACATACAAAGCCATCCACAACTCTGCCCCGAGCTACATCACCAACCTTGTCTCCACATATCACCCAAACTGTCCTCTCCGCTCCTCTCAAGACCTCCTACTCTCAAGCTCCCTTGTCACCTCCTCCCATGCTCATCTCCAGGACTTCTCCAGAGCCTCTCCCATCCTCTGGAACTCTCTACCTCTACCTGGCTACCTTCATGCAATCCCTGAAAACACATCTCTTCAGGGGAGTCTATCACACCTCCAACTAATCAGCTCACTCCACACAGTTACAACCTTTTGTACCACCTGACCCCTCCTTATTAGATTGTAAGCTCTTCTGAGCAGGGCCCTCTTAATCCTTTTGTATTCTATTGTATTGTACCTGTATTGTCCCCATTTTATATTGTAAAGCGCTGCGTAAACTGTTGGCGCTATATAAATCCTGTATAATAATAATAATGTAGAAATTGTGTAAGAAATGTCACCTGCACATGACAAATTCTGGGATAAAATAAGAGCCATTCGGCAGGCATGTTATACCTGAAATCTGTTTAAATGGTAAAATTTTCATGTCTGACGGTACAGTATCTTATGGTGTAATCTTCAGAGCAGACCTTTAGTCATTTTTTACAACTTTCCATCTATTAAATCGTTTTCCCTTGTTGTTTTAACTTTGAATAGTAAAACATGTTTTTTCTGCCAGTAAATACCTTATACAGCTCACTTCCTCTTTCTTGCCTGGTCATTAGCCTAGGCTTATAACATCATGCACAGCTCTCTCTAACTCTCATGAGAATTTGCAAGGAAGGCAGGGGGGTGAGTCATAAGAGGGCCAATGAGAGCTGCAGGGCTGCAGATCTTGAGATGTGCCTCTGTGTGTCTGTATAAATTCAGGAAGGGAACAGACAACTGCTTCAGCTGCCCACAGTTAAAATGGTTGGAGCCAGACTTAGTAGAGGGCAGTTTCTGCAGCATATTTGACAAGTACAGAATCACAGTATATATAAAATAATATGCAAAGTGGTTGGAGGGAAGCTTCAGAATGGCAAATATGTTTTTATTACAAATTATGTGAGCAGACTGCATAATTAAAGCATTTGCTTTAATTATATTTAAGCAAATGCTTTCCAACAGTACACATAGATACAGCTGTGTTTACAGTCCCTCCCTATTCCCCTAAATCAGGGATATGCAATTAGTGGACCTCCAGATGTTGCAGAACTACAAATCCCATGAGGCATAGCAAGATTCTGACAGTCACAAGCATGACACCCAGAGGCAGAGGCATGATGGGACTTTGCAACAGCTGTAGGTCCGCTAATTGCATATCCCTGCCCTAAATCATCCCTTTAATTACTGACATATTTAAATGATATCTCCACATTTTTAGTAAACAAAATATAGCATATACAGTTGCTACACATTCCATATTGTTATTGAATGTTACCTTTCGTTTCCAATCGGCAGCACTTTGTAATACTCAATGTAATATGGTAGCATATAGAGCTTCCTCAGTAATGTAATTTTCTGCTTGTGTGAATGGCTCCCTGATTTTCCCAGAAATGATAATTAAGATACTAAGTTACATTTTAGGCATTCTCTGCCACCAAAATTTCATTTTAGGTGAGATACCCTAAAGAGTTAATTACTTCTATAGGTATGAAGACCCTAAAACCCTCCTCATTAGAACACTGCAAGTACATCCGCTGATTAATGAGGTTCACTGTGTACATTGACATTATGAAATGAACAGCTTTTTCTCCAGAGCAGAAACAGGTAGGCATCTTCAACAAAGTTTTCTAAAAATCCTTGCAGTATACATCGATCACCCAGAGGGGATTGTTATTCACAACAAAAGTGGAGTTGCTCTTTAAGTTATGCATGTTCTCTTGTTAACTACGTTCAGTCAGTGTTCTACCTGAGGTTTCAGGTACTATGCAATGCATATAGGTCAATTCTGGAATACTGGAAGCCAACCCTCTCCTTCCCCAGCAATAGACAGAAAATAAATATTTCTCATAGGGCACAGCTGATGCTTCAAGAGCATATCAACACTTATCAGAACATGATAGTTAATACTATTTTTACAAAGTTGCAAAGTTTTTGACCTCCCTGTTTTGGAATATAAAATCTTTCAGAAATTTGGATCTCCCCATTAGAATGCTCATATCATTAATCTGTAACTATTTGCTGTATTAAAAAAACAAAAAACTTCCAAGTAAAGTGTGCCTTGCAATATCACATTTTAATGATTATGAATAATTTTATAAACTTCACAGTAGTGAGGGAAATATTTCTGCCTATATTTTGCTATTTGATTAATCAAGCTTAAGTTTTGCTGAGAGACATAATCCTTTGCCACATACCAGTACATATCTTCAAGGTTTGTATAATTTGCATTTAAATGAGCTAAAGTAGCTTCATAAGTACAATAATTTCAAAAAGTCTTCCAGTGTTTGCTTTGTTTTTCTTTTATCCCATAGATGCAAGCACAAAGTTGAACTTCTGTACTTTAAGAGCCTAATGCTGCTTGTACTTTCTTAGTCAATGACTGATTGTAATAAAACATAAAAGTAAGCAATGACAATGACTTATGCTTTTTCTCCCACTTACTAGACTGTACGTTTGCTCTCCAAGGGCAGATATGGGAATGACATGCTGACAAGCCGAGTGGGATCAATGTGTCATGTAAAGATTAAAGCCATCTTTTGCTGTGTGTAGCTTGACCCAGGCAAAGATGTGATGAAAAATGTCTTAGTAATGCACAGATGATCATTCAGCCCAAACAGTACAAAGAGTTTCTTCTAGAAGATATTGTAAAACGTATGTTGAAAAAAGTGTTATACCTTGGATTTGTGAGGGAAAACAAAAGCTCAAGTTATTTTCACCTAATGTTAATGTAGGCTCTCTAATTTTCCTTGTGTTGTTTATAAAATTGTTTGATTTGTACACAAGAGCCTTATACAGTAGAGAGATTCATATTTTAACCTCCATAATCAATGCTTATGTTTGCAGTAAAAACAAAATAGTTTTTTTTGCCATATTCATCCAAATCTAGCTTTTCCCTTCATAGCAAAGTAACAATTTGTACAATTATGCAAACAGAAGTAAAGGATTTTTTTTTTATTTTAGATGGAGTAAAGGGAGGGTTGAAACCCTGTCAGTTTTTCCCTTTGTGTCCATTTGGGGAGATTGTCCTTCACTTCCTGTTGTATGGGCAAAACAGGAAGTAATAGAGTATCCCTCATTGTCAACAGGGTCACCAGAACTAGTGTCCCCATTGAAAATGTCCCCTCTATTACTATTCTGGGGTCAACCCTAAATCAAGATTTTCTTTTAATTTTACTCTTGATGAAATCAGTAAACATGACAAATTGGGAAGGGGTGAAGCTCCCTAATTGGGCACAGACAGCACTAAAAACCTGATTGGTGTTCTAATCCCTCTCTGCTATATCCAAAACTAAAATGTTTTGCTGTTAGTTACACATTCATTTAGTTCAACTTAAGATTGTACAGATATGTCAGTTCATATGTATAATGCATTGCTGTGTTGGGTCAACATTGTGTAAATATGTCCTACCTTAGGTGTCGTTATTTTTTTTCTTTTGCATTTTTTATGTATAGATTTTTTTGGAATATTCAGAAAGTAAGCATTTCCAAGTAGAAGTACGGAACATATTTGTCAATAAAAAATTAATATTGATAGATGGAAAAAAGAAGACAAGGTTTCAACAGAAAAGTAAAATGTAAAAAGAGGCCACAATAGAAGACAAGGAGAAAATGCATAATATAGATGTTTTTAGTTAATGGTGATGGGTATGTAAAAGCTTTATATAAGACCGCCTCAACTTGTCTCCTCAAGAGTATCTGTGTGCAGCTTTCAACACTATTAGTTAGTTTGTCTCAGTGAGCTAGGCAAGCCTGCACCCAACAGTACTGAAGTCACCTGGAGTTGTGTGTCAGTGCTTGGAGCTGTGCTTCAGATTTGTTTTGGAGTCACAAAGTGTAGAATCCCTGTCCTCACCTTGGTTTGCTGAATTGTAACTGGTCTTGGCTTAGCTGTGAAACTGAAATAATTATGTGATATATTGCCATTGGAAGGTTTTGTATTAGATTGAGGGTATTCGGAAAGGGTAGTCTTTACCATGGACAGAACTTTTTCCCATTTTTTGTATGAAAACCTAGGGACAGGAGATATAGAGGTAAAGAGTACTGGATATATGTTTAGGGGTTTTAAGTCACTACAAAGCACTGCAAATGTATGATAGTCAAGGGCTGTCTCAGTCAGTAAACCAAACTCCTCATTTCCAAAATACAGCTCACCTAGTTAAATAATTACCTTTTTCCCTGCTCCTACCATCTTCAATGTGCAGCCCTATTGCACACATATGCCATGGCCCTATTCATATTTTAGATGAGCTGTACTCATGGTAACCTTCACCTACAGGTTACATAAAACAATGTACATGTATTTAAAACATGAATACACTTTCAAAAGAGTATATGATCCTTTTCACCTTTATATGTATACAAACATTAAAAATGTTATAGGCCCTGTCATAAGGAGAAATGTTTTTGGTCAGGGACTCCAGTGAAATTGCTTTTTCTTCATCTTCTTCGCTGGATGCAATTTTCAGACTAGTCGTGGTTGTTCAGTTTTACTATTACAAATCCCCTGCAATTGACATTGCGCTTGGAATGTATTGAATATTGTATACAGTCGTGGTTAACAGTGCACAAAACAAAATCTAGTTCCAAAATCAAGTCCAAACCTTAAGTCAATGCTGTTTTATTGTATTATTTTGTGCTTTGATACATGTAAACACAGTGGTATTTGTATATCCATTTAACGACTGCCCCATAGCAGATTTACTGTTACAGGGTGACAGTTCTGTGCAGAATCATGTATATATATACGTGATTCTGCACTTCTGCTTAGGGGGCACGCACGCATGCATGCCACTGGCGAGCTGCTGTGATTACTCACAGCAGAAGCTGATTTGCAGGTACTGGGCAATGGATGTCCGCTGCACCCGTCGATCGATTGTTACTAGCACAACATTTGTTCCAAAGAAGTTAAGGGTACAGATCTAGGTAAACATAAGTATACTACTTCCCAGCCACTGTCATTAGTACAGTGACAGTGCATCACTGATCACTGTATTAGTATTACTGGTTCCCACAAAGTGTCAAAAGTGTCATTTGGTGTCCAATTGTCTACCGCAATGTTGCAGTCCCGCTATAAGTTGCTAATCACCGATATTACTAGTAAAAAGATAAATACAAATTCCGGTATATACTGTATACCATAGTCTGTAGATACTATAACTTTTGCGCAAACCAATCAATTTATGCTTTTAAGATTTTTTTTTACCAAAAATGTGTAGCAGAATACATATTGGCCTAAATTCATGAACAATTGTTATTTTTTTGTTTATATCACAAAAAATAAAAACCGCAGTTATCAAATACCACCAAAAGAAAGTTCTATTTGTGGAAAAAATTACATAAAGTTAATTTGGGTACAGCGGTGCATGACCACACAATTGTCAGTTAAAGTAACGCCGTGCCGTCTAACAAAAAATGACCTGGTCATGAAGGGGGGTAAGTCTTCCGGGGGGTCAAAACTTTTACCAGGTAAATTAAAGGACCACCAGGAAAACGAAAACAAATATATTGTAGCTTACCAGTCCTTAGGTGAGGTGGCTGCATTATTTGTAATTTTTCAGGCTTGTTTCATTATTTCACATTTTGTCCTAGGGGGGTTATGACCACTCATTCCACTATATCTTTAGCGGGAGTCATGGTTGTCACCCAGTCTGGATTTCAAATATTTTTCTCTTTATCTCTCTTTAGGAAGTGAAAAGAACATAATATTTTAGGAGAGATCAATTATTTCCTGTACCCTTTTAGCCTGAAAAAATTGAAACTAATGCAACTGTCACTCTAGCACTGTGGGACAGTGCTGTGCCCTCCCACTGGGTTATTGGGAATAAAGGTTACACAGGGTTCTCATTGTTGAAGATTGAAGGGCTTCAGAATATTGGCTCTGTGCAGAGAAAACTGTTTTTATTTTTTTATCAGATTTTACTGGGTTAAGTAAATCCTAGATGGGGTTTGAAAAATTTTGAGGCTTGAGAGAAACAGATGAAGCATCTAACTCTGTCAGGAGAATGAGTGTGCAGATATGCACAATCATTATAATCAAGGGCCTGCCTCTAGTTCTGGACTCGACTAATGGGCCAGTGCAATTTATAAATGATAAAATACCGCACTTACTTGTATGATAGTGAAAGGTAACTGCTAGCAGGACAATTTAGACCAAAATTGTGTAAAGGATTGTAGCTGTAGAGTGCAGCGCTACCAATCACTTCATAAAACACAAGTAAAATGTGAATCAAATACTTGAAGTGAAAAACTAATAAAGAACAATACACTTAAAGTAATGACATATAAAAAATGAATGAGCCAATGTAAATGATGAAAAGATAATCAAATGTTATACTCAATATCTGAGGTGTATAGTCCACCGTGCAAAGAATTATAAATGTCCAATCAAGCTAATAAAGGACACAAAAAGTGTCTAAGGCTGGGTTCACACTATCCGACACAAAAATGGTCAGACTTTTGATCCTACTTTGCCCTGCAGCATTGGTCCTACTTCTGTCCTACTTTGGTCCTACTTCCACTTGAATGAACAAGATAAGATTTTGCTACGACTTTGAGATAGTGACCAGTGTCAAATAAATTCCTTTTACTGCTGCTGTAATCACTAAGTCGGATGTCACAAGTAAGATGGTTAGAACAAGGATCCGATTTTGATCCTACTACAATGATACTCAATGGGCTGAAGTCGGACCAAAGTCAGACCAAAGTAGTACAGGAACCTTTTTCAAAGTCAGACCGACTTGTGTCGGACCAGTTAAGATGGCTCTCATAGGGAAACATTGATTTTGTGATGTAATGTGACTTGTGCTCACAATGTCGGTCCGTTTGTCAGACTAGTGTGAACCCAGCCTAAAGCGCAAAATAATTGTGCCAAATGTCCATGTGATAGATTCTCTTTTGTTTCATGATGTGGTGAAAATTTCCTTAGATACACTTCTTATGGTCTTGTGGATACATCCTCTGGAGAAATACCAAACAAAGTGGCATCTACCTATGGAGCCCTAGATATGATCCCAGAGTCTGGTCACAGAGGACATCTCTACAAGAGGGCAGTTCCATTACTAGTGGTCCATTTTTTCTGGCTACTTACCAGTATCTGGTAAGCAGTTACAATTTGTGGTGGAGGATTTCGCTCACTGGCACAATTCACCTTGATTATTTGGCATACGTCACTTTATTTGTTACGCTCACGTAGTCACTTGACACAATTATTTTGCACTCTAGACACTTTTTGTGTCCTTTATTAGCTTGATTGGACATTTATAATTATTTGCACTGTGGACTATACACCTCAGATATTGAGTATAACATTTGTTTATCTTTTCATTATTTACATTGGCTCTATTATTTTTATATGTAATTACTTTAAGTGTATTGTTCTTTATTAGTTTTTCACTTCAAGTATTTGATTCACATTTTACTTGTGTTTTATGGAGTGATTGGTAGCAATGGGCCAGTGCAGCAGGGAGCAGCAAGAGAGATAGCTGAGAGAAAGTTGCAGAGTTAGTGGTGCTGAAAGATGGGCAAAGGCTTAGGCTTGACCCCTGAGCAGCAGCGCTGCTAGTGGAAGCCAGGAGGCTTGATGTAATTTTTCTTAGTGTTTGTAGAGTTTGAAGCAATAGTCGGGCTGCAATTTTATTCAACAGTGTAGGAAAATGCATACACTTTTAGATTTGTTGTTGTCCTTGGTATAAAATTTTAGGTTTCAGGTTTTAGCAATTTCCTGTGCTAGTTTTCAGAAGCTTAGTAAATGAAGGCCAATGCTCTATTTTGAGCCTTCATTATATTTTTATATTTAGGTTTAAATAAGGGTCAGTACATGCCAATGCAATAGTTATCAGTTCCCCATGGACAATTTCTCTTTTCTCAAAAAGGTGTATTATAACTGAAAGACAGACAGTGTGCAAGTATTTAGGTTACCGTACTGAATCAGTGAAAATTCCTTTACATGAAAGGCTTAATAGGAACATGTAATCTTTATTCCATAAACCCTTCAGTGAACTGTTAAAAATGCATTTTAATAACCAACAAAACAGTACACACACTCGTTTCTAGCACTAGGGAAAAGAAATATGGTAATTAAAAGGAACAAATAGAAAGAGTTTCAAGAGCATTCATTTTTCTTCTGAAGGCAGAAGATTAATTGCACAAATCAGTCTGCATTGTGTTATTAGATAAAACATTATTTCAATACTATTATATACTGTATATATACTATAATATTAATACTCTAAAATGTTTATTAAAAAAAAATGGCATATACTTACATTTTACTTTATAGCTCTGTTAAAGAAACCCTGTCGTCATCACTCCATGCATGTGAGTATTAAAGGATATCTAAACACAAGAACACGATTCTAATATACTGCAGCTTACCGGTTGTGATATTCATGGGATTTCTCTCAAGTGAATTCAGTCTAGCCAGGAAATACTGTGTTAGGGCTTGTGGGCACACTTTTATTTAAAGTGGTAGTAAACCCTCCTATCATTTTCAGCCAAGGAAGTTGCCATCTTGGTCTCTGTTTAATCTACAACTGCCATGATGCTGCACATGGGATCAGCTATGATACCAGCCATTGGATGATTTGACAGCTTGGTTTAGAGCACAACCAATGGGAGTGTTATATTTCCGGCACGTGCCGGAAATGTAACTGGTTTTTAAACTGTTAAATGAATGGGTTTACTACCGCTTTAATAAGAAAGTTATAAAAGTTCTGAGGCAACTGGATTAAATACAGTAGACTGGACATGGCAAACAAAAAAGCTGTTAGTCAACCAGATATAACCCCTCCCACTTCCAATGTGCTTCAATTTCTTGCTAGGGTCTTTGAAGAATGGACATCCTTTCAGAGAAAAGCAAACCCCTTTTACTTTACATGTTTTCATTTTTATCAAGATTCTTTTTTTCAATCAAGACTCTGTTAACTGCAGAGCAAAAAGAAAGCAACTTTTGTAGTTTTATGAATCAGCTGATCCTTAGCAAAATCTTGGAGGCCATAACTGGATTCCACCATGATGAAGATGTAAGGCCTGCCTGTAATGTGACTTTTGGTCACTGGTCTGTCCAGACATATAAGAGTCAATTTATAAAAAAATGGCATAGCTATTTGCCCACCAAGTCCTTTTAATGGCCATAATGTGGCATTTTACTACTGACCATAATAAAAGAACAATCAGCCAGTGGATAATTAAAGATCATTTGATTTTGCCCAATTCACCCTAAAAGAAAATATATGCAGATTAGCTTGATGAACGCCTATATATACCCCATAGTATACTGTGTTAGTTATCCATATTGTGCTTTAAAGGGCCAGGACTATGATACATCCTCTGGCATAATCATTTCCCTGAAGACTTCTTAAGAGTTATGCCCTCCTGAGGTTTAACTGTCTGAAATGTGATATGCTTCATGGGTCCTCCATTGGCAGTTCCTAGTACTTAACTGCTGTGTTTTCTACTGCAAAGCACTCTACAGACCACCACTGAAGTAAGTTACTGTTGCTTGTTGCCCTTTTTTGGAGCCCTGGGCCACAGTTGCCCAAAGTGGATTCCCACCTTCTCAGTCTGAAGTTTCTTACCACCACAGTGCTCCCAGCAAAGGCCTTGAGACAGTTTCTCCTTGCTGCTGCCTTGCAGAAATACTGTCACAGTTGGCCACATAAGCTTGCTTGCCTCAAGAGATGGAATTTTTGAGTATCCATTTACTAGCCATTTTAATTCTTTACATACTGCAGTGTGTTAAAGCACAAGCAGGAAGCTGTCCTGTGGGCCATTCCATCTCTCATTCTACTGACAACTCTGGGCGACTTCCATTGTCCCTCCTAAAGGACCTGACACTGGCAGCATGAAATTTTGTCCTCTGCTTGAGTCTTCTCACTCCTCAGGGTTTTTCTGGCTCTCTCCTCTGTACTATCCAAGAAGCAATTTTCTGTGGTTATGTATGATTCTATGCAAAAAAATCACTCCCATGATAGCTGACTCAGAACACAGGGACTGTAAATGTACCTTATCCTCCATAGGAAGAGCTTCTGCTTACTCAGCTGAGGACGATGAAGAGTGTCTTCATCTTGGATGATTTTTTTGCCTGGGGAGGTTAAAGTGGTTGTAACCCTAAAAAAATGCTCGTCCTTTTAAGGCACAAGGTATAGCACAATGCTTTTGCTATGTCAATTGTCCATTTCTATGTTATGCAATACCTGGTTGAACCTGCCTTTTCCTGTCTTCCCCTCTGTAAACTGACCATATTTATCATGGCTGCTGATCTCTAATAGTGTGGTCAGTTTATGTGGCTCCATCATCAAGCTCTCTTCTCCATGTCTCTTCCGTATTCTGTGTGAGAGCCAATCTCCTCCCCGCCCCTCCCCTCCCCTCTCCTTCTCCCCTCCCCTCTCCTTCTGCCTAGAGAGAGCAATGCTATTCCCCTGAAGATACTCCTCCCCTGCGGTCGACAGACAGTTTCTTCCTGCGATCAACGGATCCAATCCTTCCTTTCACCAATCGTTTCATAAATCAGTCGACTGACTCTTCCTTACTTTGATCCTTCCTGCAATCGACCGACCAATCTTATCTTACTTTGATCCTTCCTGCCACCAGCCTTCAATCGATCATTTGATTATTCTTTCGATCAACCTTTGCTTCCTACGATCGATTGACCAATCCTACCTGTGATTGATTTATCCAATCCTTCCTGCGATCAATTGACCAATCCTTCCTGCGATTGATGGATGGCCCTTCCTTACTTTGCTCCTTCCTGCGATTGACTGGTTGTTTCTTCAATACTTTGATCCTTCCTGTGATCAATCGACTGATCCTTCCTGAGATCAAATGATGATCCTTCCTATGATCGACTGACCGATCCTTCTTTTGATCGACTGATACTTCTTGCAATCGAACGATACTTTGATCCTTTTTTTGATCTTGATCGTTGATCCTTTTTTGATTCCCTTTTTGCTACCTGCCATCGATTGACTGATCCTTCCTGCGATCTATCAACCGATCCTTCCTGTGATCGACCAATCCTTCCTGTAATTAATCGACTGATTCTTCTTGCAATTGATCAACCGATCCTTCCTTACTATGATACTTCCTGTGGTTGACCGTCTAACCCTTCCTGCACTCGACCGACTGATCCTTCCTGCGATCGACCAACCGATCCTTCCTTCGACCAATCCTTCCTTGCTTTGGTTGATCCTTTACTACAATTCTTTGATCCTTCCTTCATTATTTTTGTGCTAGTATTTTTTTGCAATGTTATTGATACTTTTCCATATAACATAATACCTGGTTGATCCTGCCTGTTCCTGTCAGTAAACTGACTTTCCATTTTCCTCCTCTCTCTACAGCATCTGTATCACCCTCTCTCTCCCTTCCTTCCTGTCATTTCCATGGTCTGTGTGAAACCCCTCCTCTCCACGCCCCTCCCCTCCCCTCCAGAAACAAAACCAGAAGAGGACCGTGAGTCCCTCCCACTGCAGACCCTCTGCTTGGGTGGAAGACCCAAGAAAACCACGTGACTGCACAGAAGCAATGCTTGGAAAAGGTATTTAGAGATTATATTGCTGAAAAGCAAATAACCTGCCATCACTAAAGCTCCATAAGAGAACCTATCATGGGAGTTTATTGTGAGGACTTTACAACCACTTTAAGTTTACCAACATAACTCATAGGCTTAAAGATAACAGTGCATGCTTGTCTGGATACAAAGCAACCTGCATCTGCATTATCAAAAATTACCAGCCAGGGCTCTCTTAAAAGTCCCCAGCCTGTCAAACCTTTCCCCATACACTTCTCCCAAGCATTGTGTTGAACAATAGCCTTTTGAGGAGGTGTTTATTAGGAAGATCAGGATCTCATTGTGGATACTGCCATCTTTTGCCTTTACAAAACACTCACTGCTGTTCTTGTCAAGAACATTTCAGTTTTTAGGGACCCAGTTGAGACGAGACCAGAAATCCTTTCAAAGTCCCTGTTCTCCCTTACAGGCCTGCCTTGCAAACTGTCATTGCTGTCATGACAGGCTTTGTGGATATGAGCCAAGGATATGACTACAGCACAGCACACTGTATGAAAACGTACTGTTTTCTGTCCTCACTTCAGCCTATTCTGTGTAGCACCAGACTCACAGCTGCCTCCTGGAAAATCTACCTCACCAGCTTTAAAGTTCCTTTCAGACCTCTAAGTCTAAATCCATGTCCAAATCTTTTAAGCCTGCAAACAAGTCCTCTTCACAATGTGGTGACACTTTCAGAATTCTTGCCAGTATTTCCAATGACACTAACAAAATCTTGTCAACCGGCCAGAGAGTATAGTAAGTAAAAGTCTTCACAAAGACTAACAGACCTTCACGCAGCTTTGGTACAAATCCTATCTCAGAGAGTTGTTGCTATTGTTCCATAATAGGAAAGAATTAAAAGTGTTTTTTACACTTTTCCGGTCAAGACAAATATGAGAAAAGCCCACTATATGTATTAGATAAACAGATATGGGGATAATCGCCATGAAAATGGACTTTAAGGGCACACCACGAGATAACACAACAAGAATATAATAAAATCACATGTATTTATTGAGGAATACATAAAAAAGCCGAAGCTTAACAATATATATAAAAGATAATGGACAGAACACTGTCCGAAGCACAGCCTGTACAAAATCTCAAAATCACATTGTTGTTTATAGTGAGCGATACAGAGTACCAAAAAACCATAGTTTATAGTGCAGAGCAGGTCGATGCATTTTGCTTTCTATAAGCTTCCTCAGGACCCCTCACAACATGGATTTGGATTTGAGATTACTCAAGGGAGTATTGCCTCATATAAGTCTCCAAAGAGGAAAAAAGTCATTGAATAGTGGAGTGGTAAGTCGGTAAGCAGCAATGCATTATGGCAGTGGTAGGCAACCAGTAGCCCTCCAGATGTTGTGGAACTACATTTCCCATGAGGCACTTTGAGGCTGACAGTTACAATTATTCCCAGAAGCACGATGGGACTTGTAGTTTTGCAACAGCTGGAGGGCCCCAGGTTGCCTACCCCTGCATTATGGGGTGCTCCATAGTGACGAAGTCACTGCAAACACACCATAATGTTCTCAATTCGATGAACGTTTGACTCGAACTGCGGGCCCATCCCTAGTCATGTCTTCTTTCACGTCAATTGACTCTTTTTGTATTGTTCTTGATGGTCCCTTTAATGGACAGCTTACCTCTCATCCCACCAGTTCTATGTGGCTTAGACAACTCATCATTTAAACCTATAGGCTTAAGGACAAGTTTATATCTTTTCCTGTAAAGGTGATGGTAAGTGCCTCTTTTTTTGCATCAGGCAACTGTTTCCCTGATTTTCAATGCTGCCACCTGGTCATCTGTTCACATGTTCTCTAAGTTTTAATAGGTGGATGTTCATGCCTCACCTGATGCAAGTTTAGGAGGTAAGGCCCTTTAGGAGGGTTCTTTGAGCTGTAATTAGCCCTGCTGGTTTACCCTATTGTTTGTGGGTGTGTTTTGCTGAGTTGCCCATCCTTCACTTTGACTGCTTTTGAGCCATCTCAGTTGTCTCAATTCCTTCTGTCCCTGTGTCCCTTAAGCCTCGTACACACGATGCGATGGTCGTATGACCGGACGTCCAAAATCGTATGTCAGCTGTTGTGTCTCGCATACTGACGTGCACTAAGCGATCGTACGACCAAGCCTAACGGGGTGACGTGTTATGAGCGTATAAAGAGGAAGTTCAGGTGAATGTGATTTGTGAATTAGGAATGTAGGTTTACACGAACGGACACTTCTGGGCATTCCTGACTTCTAAGCATGCGTGTTTTGCACGTACAACTTGTTGGACCGACTTCTCTGTACATACGGTACAACAGTCGTACGACCGTTTGTTGTACAACAAAAGTTTTCTAGTCTGCTCATCCAACTTCTGTTGTACGACCGTCGCACGTCGGCTGTTCTAATCGTTCGTACTAATGGTCGGATGATCGCACAACAAGCTGTTGTACGACCGTTTTCATACGACCGTCGCACCATGTGTACGAGGCTTTAGTGAATGATAAAGAAAACAGGAATTTTGACTTACTGTTAAATCCCTTTCTTGGAGTTCATTAAGGGTCACAGGTCCCATTTGTCTTCTGTTCACTCCTACTACTGCTTTTGCATTAAACAGAAGCATTATTGGAGTGGGAGGTGTTAAACCTGACTTATTGCTTTGTTTGCCTGTTGTCTAATCTCCTTATTCTGCAATATTGTATACAGTTGCCATATAATTCCTTTTAGCCCTGTGTCGCTTAATAAGCTACAAGAACATTTTTTTTTTGGTAAGCCAAAAGTCCTGTTATATTATACAGATGAACCAGTCTGTATATGTGGTGGCTGCATTTATTTTTTTAGGCTTTTGATTGCCTATTTTATTTTTTATTTTTTTGCTAATGCCAATAACACATTTCTTGCCTTGGGGTGACAATGCTCAGTCATCTCTTTATATTTATGGAGAAGCATTGTCAACCTAGTTTAATAAGTGTGTTAGGATTACAGAACATCCTGTCCTCTCTTCTTCTCCATATATAGAGGGGAGTGTTCCATAGTTCATAAAGATATAACCAATGCTAACTGTGATGCAGAGGCAAAAAACATCAGACGTCAACAAAAAATTGGATTTATGGCATGATCAACAGATTTTTTTTCTGCAGTTACCAAAATTAAAATAACACTTGTGATGGTATATTTAACAGACCAAAAATATAGTAAATGATTGAAAGTCATTGTTATAGTTTACATACACTGTAAAAAAAATGTATATGGCAACCTTTGCTAGGCTTTATTCTCAATCAAATTATATAATGCAGATAATGGTTAGAGAGTGTTCTTTTTTTCTGTTGTACATGAACTCCTTCCCTTTTACCCTAGTTCCTTCAGAGCTGGTCACCACACATAGGGGGTCATTTACTATAGCGCGAATATGCCTTCGCGCGAATTTTAGCGCGCAGAATCGCAAATTTGCGCTAATTAGCACGAAAATGGAATTCACTAAAGCCCTGAGGGAGAAAATAGTCCCAGAATCAAATTCACTATAACGCCCAAACAGCAGTGACTGACTAAAAAACTAGTCGTGGTCGAAGCAAGGGAATTGCACATGGAAATAATGTTTAGAGCATGATAGGATCACCTAAATTGTTTTTAAAAATGTAGTACCTTGTTTAATGATGATCTGCTTTTAAATTGTTTAAAAAAGTGATATATAACCTGAAATATCATTGAAAGTCTGAAAAGAGCCAAATTCCCCCTTTTTTCCTGACTATTCATCAGCACAACTGAGCATGCTCAGACAAGAAAATTCCCTCATTTTAACCCCCATGCCTTTTTTAGAGGGCGGTATAGTAAATTCGCAAATTCACACTTGTCTATAATGTCTTTTTGAGAAGGAAAATTCGCGTTGGCTAATATGCCTTCTTAAGAAGCCCAATGCAAGTTTTAGCCATTGATTCTAATGATACAATTGTAACTTCCCTAAAATCCTTTTCATGTTGAGATGAAATGTATCTCTCAAACAAATTGTCCCTGCAACAATGTTGCTATTTCATCATCTAATTTGTTTTTAAAAATGCTACAATGTTCAATTTTCTCATGTCTTTCCCTGTCTTTTGCTTGTTGCTGTCCATCTCATAAAAATCTTTTCCTAAACTCACACAGGTATCTTCACAAACCACAAACAATAAATAATAATAATAAACAATATAATAAATAATCATACTACATATAATAAATAATAATAATACAAATAATAATAATAATAATTGATAATAATAATAATAATAAACATAATAATAATAAATAATATACATCATACTAATAAATAATATAACAAATA
>BLSH010410427.1:800082-815795 GCA_018402905.1 Glandirana rugosa | reverse complement strand
GCCATCACTACACCTTGCATTGTAATTGGCATTATATTTTGAAAATATGTGAAGGCATATTCGCCAATGCCCATCAGTTTGATTGCTTCCATACTATGAACTTATGCAATAGTATGTACACATTCATTAATATTATGGTGTGCAATTGGAATAATCACACTCTAGTTAAGGTGGGAGCAGTTAGTTTGTAGAGAATACAAGATTAGTAAATGTATTTTTTCTGGCTGGTTGTGGTCAAGTCTATAGCGTAGTGGTTTATTCCGATACATTCAAAGCTTGCAGCTCCAGGTTCAGATCCTACAGATGTCATCAGCACACCTTGCATTGTACGCAGCATTATATTTTGAAAATATGTGAAGGCATATTCACCAATTAGCCAATGCCCATCATCAGTTTGATTGCTTCCATACTATGAAGTTTTGCAATGCATGCAATGGTATGTACACATTCATTAATATTATGATGTGCAATTGGAATAATCTCACACTAGTTAACATGGCAGCAGTTAGTTTGTAGAGAATGAAGAGAATACAAGATTAGTAAATGTATTTTTTCTGTCCGGTTGTAGTCAAGTCTTTAGCGTAGTGGTTTATTCCGATGCATTCTAAAGCTCCAGGTTCGTATCCTACAGATGTCATCAGCACACCTTGCATTGTATGCAGCATTATATTTTCCATTTTGCTGCGGTAGTTCCCATACACTTTTTTTCAAGCAAATCATGGTCATACAAGCCTTCAATGGATTCTGCAGGTTCAAGCCCAGTTGACATCAGCTATTCCCATATAAGAAGGCATATTCGTGGCAATTACGCGATACTGCATTCGCGCGATCGCCTATGTGATATGCTAATTGGCTTTCATAGGCGTTATTTTTGAGCGTTATGCGATCGCATATTCGCGATATAGTGAATTAGGCCCATAGTGTGAATTGGCTCTAAATCTATAGCAGGCGCCACATACAGCGAATCAGCTTGGAACCACTGTTATTGAATATATAAAATGGGTAAAGCTGTGTGGCTCCTCTTATTAGAGAAAACCCTGCTGAATTTAATTAAGCATTAACAGGTTTTTGCTTTAAATTAGGTAGACACTACTTTAGTTTATGGAATCATGTATTATTTGCTACCAGAAACATAATACTATTCTAAGGTGGAGGATTTAAAACAGGAATAAATGATTCAGAATATTACTATATCCAAGCCTATAAAACAAATTATTTTTATAGGCATATTAGTTGTATTTATATTATTTTTAATACTTACTTGTATTATTAATTTATGTCACTTTTCTCTAAAATCTTTTAGCCATTTATAGAATACTGGTAGCTAGAATGTGTATAACTTTAGATTCTTTTATAGCTCATCCACAAGCTCATCCTTATCACTGTCTGTCCATGGACATTCAATTATGCCGTCAAAAGGTATAAGTTAAAGGTCAAGTGTCAGTATCGATTTTGCTGTTTCATGTTCTATTTTTTTCTGAAAGCTATTCTGCTAACTTGATTGCTTGTATAATTTTATATGTTGGAACTTCAGAAATTTTACCTGCTCAAACCATTTATTTTAAGCCATGATAATGCTAAGATGTAACAATCTAACAAAAGATGTTTTCTATTGTTATTACTCAGTATTTGAATTTTATATTTTGATTTCCAAATAAATAACTTATTTCCAAACTATGCAGCCTTCATAGTAATAAAGCCTTTTAAAAGTTAATTACCTCAGAGGGATAGTCAGCACAAAAAAACTACTTATCTACAAAGCTTGGGATAATAAAGACTGTCAGCTGCTTATTCAACATACTCAGCTTGTGCCAGTTATCATGTGTTCATATTGTTCAGAAAAAAGTAAATGAGAGAAAATAGAAAAATTAAACTCTTTTCAAAACATTTCTAGTTGTGTTCTTTTTAAAAAAACAGAACCCAAGGAACGTTTTTAACAAACTATTGTGTCATATTTATGTTTAGCAATAGACATGCAGAACAAAAAAAATGTTTTGCTTTGTTTCTTTATTACATACATTTTTTAGTTAATTTGTTTCGTTTCCACAAATCAATTTGAATTTTCCAAATTCTATTTGAATTGTATTCAAATTTATATCAAATACCATTCAAATTAAATTTGAATTTAATTCCATTTGGAATCAAATTTATTATATTCGAAATTCAAATTTTGGAAGATGGTTATATTCTTTCTATTCCATTCTATTCAATATTTTTTTATGTTTTATTCTTTTCTTTTCTTTCCTATTCTATTCAAAATTATTCTATTCAGTTATATTTTTTATATTCTTTCTAGTCTATTCTATATATATATATTCTATTTTATTCTTTTCTATTCTATTTGAAATTTAAACTTTGGAAGATGGTTATATTCTTCCTATTTTATTCTATTCTAGTCTATTTTTCATTCTTTTCTATTCCTTTACTTTCTATTCTATTTTATTATTTTTTTATTTTCTATTTTGTTCTGTCTTACGCTGTTCTTTTCTTTTCTATTCTATTTGTTCTATTTTTTGTATTCTGTTCTGTTTTACGCTATTATATATATATTTGTTTTATTCTATTCTATTCTTTTCTATTCTATTCTTCTATGTTCTATTCCTTTATTTTCTGTTCTATTTTAATATCTTTGGAAAGTCAAATTTGATTCAAAAATTATTTAAATTTGATTTGAAAACTATTTGACATTCATCTGAAATTTTAATTTGTTATTTTGGATTCATTTAAATTCGTTACTATTGTAATTCGGAAATTTGGATACATCCTAATTTCCGAATAACTAAAAATTTGTCCGAATTTCATTTCAAAACGAAACTAACCGCACATGTCTATTTGGCAATCAGTGTAAAAAGACAAGGTGGCACTCCCCCTAAATCATGCAACAATTTATAAAGCCTGCTAATATTACTGAATTTGAAATGATACAAAATGGTGCATATTATGGGAAGCAATGGCAGTATATACATCAAAATCTAAAGTCACCCTTTTCAGATTAAAACATTTATTAGAAAAGTGAATCCTCCTGCTTTGTAAATAACCCAATGTTGCAGACTCTCAATATGGCTATGATTTTACCAATCTCCTGGTCTGATGATGCACCCATCTTCCACATATTATTCCTAGACTCTACTAAATTGAAGACCTGCCATTGGCAACTCAATTACTTTTTGCTTAAACAGCAACCATCCAGGGTAGAATTGGAGTCATCCATGAGGCAATATTTTGCATAAAACACTACATCGGACATGGGAAGCCCATAAGCCGGATATCCAGAGGTCAATGCATATCCATTTCCTCTGTGCTGAAGAAAACACGAATAAACTTAAACACCAGATGGAGCAAAAAAAGTTCTCTTTAGTCCCAATTGGACTGCTCCCCTTCATTGCTTATAGTTAAATAATTGGTTCAATTCCACAGCACCCTAAAAGAATTGGCATTGAGAGAGGCCGAGCAAGCTCTGACCCACTTGTGGCAGCTGTATTATGATCAAGGTAATAAGGCTTATTCGCTCCTCAAGAATAAACAATGGGTTTACTCTTCGACATCGCATTCTATTAAGGATAGGGAGGGGAAGATGCACTCGTATCCTTCATCAATTCCACCAGCCTTTCCAAACTCTCCCTATCTGATCTTCGAGCCCTCAATGCACCAGTGACAGAGGAGGAAATTGAGATGATACTTAAAGCCCTCCTCAATTGGAAGACTCCGGGACCAGATGATCTTATGAAAATAACAAAATGTTTTTACAGATTCTCCTCCTTTACACAGTGTGACCACTCTTTCTGCGCTAACTTTAGGCCCTTTGCTCTTTTGAAATCCAACTTAAAGATATTCTCCAAACCACTCTTTGTCCATTTAAATGAAGTACTGCCCTCATTGAACTGCAATGAAGGGACCATGGAGCTAGACCATGAATTCTATAAGTTTATTTGGGGGCTGGGAGGGAAGATGGCTGAAAAGTTAGAGGGGCTTTTAAACTAGGAGAAGGGGGGAGGGTTCAGATGTAGAGATAGTCAGAGTGGAACAAGTTTCAGATGGTAGTATTGGGGGCATTAGCGGTAGGGTAACTAGAGTACCTAAACACGCTAGTGACCCCACAATAGGGATAAATAAAATAGGGAATTTAAAAAGATACACGGCCATTCGCTAATATTAGAAGAGAAACAGTTTAACCTTAAACTGCGTAGGGGGTTCTTTACTGTAAGAGCAATAAGAATGTGGAATTCTCTTCCACAAGCAATGGTTACAGCGGGGAGCATCGATAATTTGAAATTTCAATGTTAAATGGGCACCTAAATGACCACAACATACAGAGGCACACAATGTAATATTAACATATAAGCACACACATACAGGTTGGACTGAACGGACTTGTGTCTTTTTTTAACCTCACCAACTATATGTAACTATGTAACCTCCTCCCATCTGGCCACTGTACAGATGGGCCTTTCCTCGTTCTAAGTGGATGCACAGGAACGTCCTCAGAATGATGGCCCACAGTGTGGACCCATAGCCGTGATATTCTGCGATGGCTGTGGTCACAGGACACGGCCGAGCACAGATCGGGATATGGGCACTGTGATTGGCCCTCCCGATCACGTGACAGCTGTGTCCATCCAATGTCAACAGAGATGCCTGTCTCTGTGACAGTTCTCCCCACTGAGCTCAGCGAGAGCTCAGTGCGGGGGGAATCTGCAGCCTCTGTGACAGCTCTCTGTTTAAGGATGATTTTACACAGAGAGCTGTCACAGACCCCCCACAAACAGTACACCAAGCACCACTGTCACCCTTGTCCCTGTAAACATCAGTCACGGTGCCCCTATACAAACACCTGTACCAGTGCACAAAACATCTGTCAGTCCCCCATCACATCTGTACCAGTGCATAAAACATCTGCAATAGTGTGCCATTGTGACATCAACATCTGTCAGTGTCCACTAGTGGACGATCAATATCTGTCAGTGTACCATTGTCCCACCAATAAATAAATAAAACATTTAAAGTGCCCCTGTCCCCCCGTGCTCACGTGCAAATGTGAACACACACATTGGTCCCGTACACATAAGTAAACAGCGATCACACCACACATGTGAGGCATCAACGCAAATGTCAGAACAAGCAAAATAATTCTAGCACCAGACACCCTGTGTAACTCTAAACTGGTAACCAATAAGTGCTTATAAAGAGTCGCCTATGGAGATTTCCAAATACCAAAGTATAGCGCCATTTCACAAACGTGCACAATTTTATAGCGTAATATGTTTGGTATCTATTTACCCGGCACAACACCATATTTTATATTTTAAATGTGCATAATAATAGAGTGGCACTGAATCAAAAAACACCAATAACCATACAACATAAGGAAAAAATATATATGTAACATATAACTTAAAAAAGTAAAAAAAAATATTATTATAAAAGTCCAGTGTAAGAAAAAAATGTCAATCACAACAGCAATGATATACAGTCCTTTTAGGTGCAAATAGTGAGTGCTTGACAGATAGGTCACAGTGTCAGCAATCATACATTTGTGTTGAATCCCGAAGAGAAAGCAAACTCCACCACCATGTGCAATGGCCGCTCACCGCAATTCCAAAGGTAATGTGCATCGAACTGCTGGAGCAATCTCCATGTAATGTAATTCATCATAAATCATCACGCATGTAACAAGGAAAACAACTCCTTATGGTGTAGTATGAAGCAGTACCATTTATTAAAACAAGGTAGACTTAGAGTTAAAATGATGACTAAGCAGTAGTAAACTGACCAAGGGGTCACATTTTATATTTTACTGAAAATCTGGGTATTATATTGTCTCTGTGTGCATTGAAATTCATTAACATGGAAGGTCATTTTTTCATCTTTTCGTCTATTAATTCCTCTGCCCTTGTTGTTTTAACTGTGGATAGTAAAAAAAAAAAAATCCTGCCAGTAAATACCTTATACAGCCCACTTCCTGTTTTTTGTCTGGAAAAATGCCTCGGCATATGACATCATGCACAGCTCTCTCTCTCTCACTTTAGTTAGAGTTTGCCATGAAGGGAGGGGGGATGAGTCATAAGAGGGCCAATGAGAGCTGCAGAGCTGGAGGTGTACCTCTGTGAGTTTGTGTAAACCCAGGAAGTGAACAGGCAGCAGCTTCAGCTGCCCACAGTTAAAATGGACTGCCAGACTCGGTGGAGGGAGATTTCTGCAGCATATTTGGCAAGTACAGAATCATAGTTTATATAAAATAATATGCAAAGTTGTTGGAGGGAAGCTTAAACAAATTATGTGAACAGACTGCAGCTCTTCTTTTAAATGTATTTATTATTTAGTGTGTAAAATTGCATTAAAAAAACTGCTGTGCAAATACTGTGTGACATAAAAATTAACAAAACCCTTAATGTTATTCTCTAGGGCCTCTGCTACAAAAAATATATTATATTTGAGGGTTCTAAGTAATTTTCTAGCAAAAATACAGAATTTTTACTTGTAAATAAAAAGTGTCAGAAGAAGGCCTCATCATAAAGTAGATTATGGCTGAAGGTGCTATTTGGATGTTGCGCTTCTCTATGTGGCCAGGCTGTGAAAAAGTCTCAGAATGTGTTTTGGGGTGTAGTTGAAAGAATGCATGTGCTGTGAGTGAGAAATAACTTGTTAATATGACCTCTTTGTGGAAAAAAAAATTCCAAAGAATTGTGGGAAACAATTACAACAATGTCATGCCTCTTACTAAATACCTTGGGCTGTCTACTTTCCGAAAAGGGGTCATTTGGGGAATATTTGTACTGTCTTGACATGTTAGGGCCTCTAGAAATTAGATGCCTGTCAGCACATCAGGTGTGATCAATTTTCAGTGATTGCTACCATAGCTTGTGGACTCTATAACTTTCACACAGACCAAATAATATACACTGATTTGGGTTATTTTTACCAAAGAAATGTAGCAGTATAAATTTTGGTCAAAATTTATGAAGAGAAATTACTGATTTGCAAAATTGTATAACTGAAACTAAGAAAAACACATTATTTTTCAAAACTTTTCTGTCTGTTTTCATTTGTAACACAAAAAATTAAAACCCCAGTGGTGATTAAATACCACCAAAAGAAAGCTCTACTTGAAAAAAATTATAAAAATTTAATTTGGGTGCAGTGTTACATGACCGCACAATTCTCATTCAAAGTATGACAGTGCTGAAAGCTGAAAATTGGCCTGGGTAGGAAGGGGTGAAAGTACCCAATATTGAAGTGGTTAAGCATTAGCTAAAACTTGCATGGATGTCTTGGACCAAAGTGGAGGAGGTGAGGAGGCATCCACAGACTGTCACAGTATCAGGGGGAGACAGCGGGCTGGGTGGTGGTGAGCTGGTGCAGGGTGCATGCAGGCAAGGCGCCTGATGGCCATTGTGAGATGTGATTATCCCCACATCAAGGAGTCTAGTTCAAAGCAAAGATGGAGTGTAGAAGCCCGCAGATGATAGCCAAAAAAGTGCTGGACAGCAGGGGCAGCCGAGATCTCGATGACTAACACACCTGGATAGAAGGCTGAAAGCAAGGGTTACAAACTGCCAGAGAAGCTGATCCTCAAGTTGTGGCTGTGGTGTATCCTCACACATGCTGTGCAGTCCTGTGTAGACCTTGTGCAAGGGATAGCAGTGGGTAGGCATTAGGGTTGCCACATCATCCCTTTAATCCAGGACACATACTAATTACACAGGTTCTGTGGCTGATTAAGGTGGTAATTAAACTCATTTGGTGCCTTATCTGCATTAAATTAGCCTCAGAACCTGTGTAAGTCATATGTGTCCTGGATTAAAGGGATGATGTGGCAACCCTAGTAGGCATACGTGTTTCAAGGTCCCACCCCTTTTTCAATGTCATGTCCATGTAAGTTTTAGCTAATGTTTATTAAATACATTTTTAGAATTCATGGTCCAGCGCCTTGATCACTTGCTTGCAAATCTCTGTGGATCTTCCCTCGATCTTCTATATCAAGACCTGTGGATCCTACATCGTAGCTTGTGTTTTCCATTTTTAAGAAACTCCATGACAGGTGCTAATCATCTGCAACCTTTATACTGCTATTTCAAGAATTGACATTTGCTCATACCTCACAACCTTTTTGCAGCCACTTCATATGCATGAATAGTTCCTTCCAGCAGCCCATATTTGATTGATGTATCTAATATAGATAAACAGCAGACACTTTTGTTAGGTTTAGATGCTGAAAATGCATTTACTCACGTCAGCTGACCTTTTCTCTTTTAAACTCTTAGATATATATGGTGTTTCAAGGCTCTTTAATCAGTGCACCACCTTTATTCCAACCCCACAGCACAGGTTAAAACACCTTATACTACCTCTCAGCCATTCTTGATTATGTATGGGATGAGATAAGGCTGCCCTTATCGCCACGTTTGTTCATGTTTTGCATAGAACTCCTGGAGGCTCATATACAGTATGTAATAATTCTAATATACACAGCATTTCAGTTAGGCTGGGTTCACACTTGTCCGACAAATGGAACTACATTGTGAGGACAAGTCACATGACGTCACCAAATCAATGTTTCCCTATGAGAGCCATCTTAACTGGACTGACACAAGTCAGTCCGACTTTGAAAAAGGTTCCTGTACTATTTTGGTCCGACTTTGGTCCTACTTCAGCCGATTACAGCAGCAGTAAAAGGAATTTATCTCACACTGGGATTGTTTTAATTGGTCAAAGGACAAGTAACTATCACAAAGTCAGAGCAAAATCTTATCTTGCTCATTCAAGTCAGATGGAAGTAGAACCAAAGTAGGACCTAATTAGGACTGATCTACGGGCAGGAACAGACCCTGGGGACAGACGTAGGAATCTCCAGGGGAAAAGGAGGGAGGCCTGAAGACATCCTTCGTTCAGTCCCCACATAAAACGACAGGGGACCTGACTCCCAAAGTTGGGATACATATGTCATTCACAAGGAGGGGATCAATATAGATTTATGGAAGATTGGTGGGTACACCAAAAGGGGTAAGTAAGTGCACCAAAAAAAATCCTGTGTAGGGTGTAAGACCCCTTTCATATTGGGGCAGTTTTACAGGCATTTTAGTGCTAAAAATAGCGCCTGTAAAGTGCCTGAAAACTGCCTCCCATGCCACCCCAGTGTGAAAGCCCGAGTGCTCTCATACTGGGGCAGTGTGCTTGCGGGATGGGAAAAAAAGTCCTGCAAGCAGCATCTTCGGGGTGTGTTGGGAGCGCTGTATACAGTGCTCCCAATCCGCCCATGCCCATTGGAATGAATGGGCTGCGCTTCCCAAGCACCTGAAAAGCGTTTTGGAAGTGCAGCAACATGGGCATTTTTAACCCCTTTTTAACCCCTTCTTGGGAGTTAAAAAAGCCCCACTAGTGACCGAATAGCGCTGCTTGAACAGTGGTAAAGCACAGCTAAAACTAGTGGCACTTTTAACACTAATGGACCCGCGGTCCTAGTGTGAAAGGGGTCTTAGGGAGGGGCGAGGGAATTCAAAGGTAGGTGGGCATATGATATATGTTAAAGCAAGATGCACCACAGTCTGATGTTTAGCCTAGTAAGGTCACTACAGCTACGTACCCCTCCAGCGCAGTTGTATACTTAAAGAAGCTCCAGATAGAGTTCGCTAGCCATCATGCAAGAGTCAAGTACCCCATAGAAAGAAGGTGAAGCTTATAATAAGGGTATTCTCCCACTTGGGAGCTTTCAAGTGGAGCTCAGCCAACCACTTAATAGGGTGGGGGATCCTCTGTCAAGTAGTTAGGGAGTATAGGGTGTCGCCACTGGCACAAGGTGGGGACACCCTATACTCCCTAACTATTTGACAGGCCCAATGGACCTGAACATGTCATATCTCACTGGATCCATGCCTCCATGTCTGTAATTTGGAATTTATTGACCTGCTGTTGAGTAGAGGGTGCTATAATGTTTTTATTATGTGTGTGATTTTAACATTAATTGTAATAAATGTTATTTTTATATCGCTTCGTGCTGTACCCACAAAGTGCCATTTTTCTGAGAAGGTATTTATTACTTTCTCAATCCGTTTTTTCTACTATACGGTTTGCTATCTGGATACGACATAAATCCAACTAAATTGGAGGCCCTCCCAATTAATATCCCCCATGATGATATATCCCGAATTTCTGCTAGTTTTTCTCTTTTTCCTCTTTGAAATACTTAGGTATCTGTCTCACCCTGACGCATGACACTGTCATGGTCTGGAGTCAGGTTCAGAGGCCAATAGCTTTAGCAGTGGAGCAGCACCCACCGACAAGTGGGACAGGTATACATGCAGGTCACCCTGGCTGAAGATACGGGTTCATTTGAGGTGCGAGGTCTAAGTACCATCCAGTATTCACCAGCCAGAGCTCCTGATGGTGTAGAAGGGTTTTTCTGCATGTTTATAACAGGTTGCGGTCCTCAGGATCACCCCACCAGGAGGTAAGCAAGTCAGGATCCGGTAACAGATATAGCAGGTAAAGATCACGCAGAAGCATAGTCAGTAAACAAGCCAAATGTCAGTAATGAATGGCTGCGGTTGGGATTAAGCAGAAGCCAAAGGTTGGTAACGAGCAAAGATACGGACGGCAGCAGGAGAGACACAAGCATTTATTGGCTGGAGAGAGCACAATAATAAGGCAAAAAGGAAGTTCAGAGACATGGCTTAAATCAGGAAGTACATAGAGGAGCAAAGAGTTCAAGGCAGGAACATTCAAGGAATTGTTCAGGGAACTGTCCAGCATTCTAGGTTGTTTAGCAAGAAGAGTCATCGCCAGACACAGCAGAGGTCCCAGGTTCAAGTCCAACCCTGAGACAACTTTCTCCCACACTTTAATCAGGAGCACCCTTTCCCATTGGAAAACTTTCCTTATTTCTTTACTGGGCCACATGGTCTCTGTCAAGATGGCCGTCCTTCTTAGACTTTTATATCTCTTTCAAACTTTAGCAATTCCCATCCCTTCCTCTCATCTCAGAAAATTGCAATCAAACTGGATTTTGCTTGGGCCTACAAAAGACACGGTAGCAAATTCTGTGCTGTTTTCCTGAACCTGTTAATATATTTCTTTGCCACACAATTATGCACCATTGCTTCCAGGTCCACTCTTTATGCATATAATAGATGGACAGAGATTGAAAAATTATGGCTGGCTTCAATCCACCCAAACAAATCTGCTGTGGAATGCAGAGCTGCCTGTGGCCCATGATAGGCTTTCTTCATTCATGTCCTTTCTCTGTGGATTATGGAAAGCTCTGATTCGCAGATATGCACTTAATTTGGAGGCCTTGTTAATAACCACTTCAACCCCAGAGTGTTGGATAGTCGGACTGCTTCAATGTCCCACCCACATGAAACTACTCCTGCAAAGAATTAAGGGCTACCACAGCTTACATCTCTTGAAAACAAGTAGCCTCTGACTTTATTAACTCTTTTATGGAACAAGCAAAAAATTCAGAGATGTCTGAATACTTTTATGTTGCGGCTGGTCCATAAGAGGCACTTGGGCGCCACCTCCTCGCTGGGAAGAAAGATAAAAAAAGTCAGCCTGACCTCCTAAAGTAGGCGCCGTATATTGACTTTTTTTTTTCTTTGGCTCCTTGCTGTCTGCTGACAGCAAGTAATGAGCCTATTGGCCAGTCTTAAAAGTAAAAGTAAGTGAGCCAAAGAGGCGCACTTACTTTCACTAATCGGCTGCCCTGAGCACTGGACTGCCAGTGATTCGTGCGGTGGGCGGGGGCGGGACTGTATGGCAATGGACAGGAGAGATGGCAGTGCTCTCTGAGCTGATATGGAGTGACTACTCCATATTCAGGTAAGGCAGCACTGCAGCATTGTTAGCTGAAGAGAGCAGAACTGCTCTTCCTCTACATGGCAGTGTCAACTAGAGTCCATGGGGAGGGGGGATGGGGGTTGTTGTAATGTTATTTCTTGTCTAAAATTCCCCACATGCTCCAGCCAACACTGCCATGTGGAGAGTGCTGCCCTATCTGGTGCTACTGTATGTATACCATATCTGGGACTCTGTATACCCCTATCTGGTGACTCTGTACCCTATCTGGGACTCTGTATACCCCTATCTGGTGACTGTATACCCTATCTGGTGCTATGTATACACCTATCTGGTGTCTCTGTATACACCTATCTGGTGACTGTATACCCTATCTGGGACTCTGTATACCCCTATCTGGTGACTGTATACCCTATCTGGTGCTATGTATACTGCTATCTGGGGCTCTGTATACTGTTATATTGTGACTCTGTACACCCCTATCTAGTGACTGTATACCCTATCTGGTGCTATGTATACTGCAATATGGTGACTCTGTATATTTCTATCTGGGGCTCTGAATACTGCGATATGGTGACTCTGTATACCCCTATCTGGTGACTGTATACCCTATCTGGTGCTATGTATACTGCGATATGGTGACTCTGTATACTCCTATTTGGTGACTGCATACCCTATCTGGTGCTATGTATACTGCAATATGGTGACTCTTTATACTACTATCTGGGGCTCTGTATACTGCTATCTAGGGCTCTGTATACTGCTATCTGGTGACTCTGTATACTGCTATCTGGGGCTCTGTATACTGCTATATAGTGACTCTGTATACTGCTATATGGTGGCTCTGTATACTGCTATCTGGTGCTCTGTAAGTGTATACTGCTATCTGGTGACTTTGTATACCCCTATCTGGGCCTCTCTGTACCCGTATCTGGTGATGCTGTATACCCTATCTGGTGATGCTGTATACCCTATCTGTGATGCTGTATACCCTATCTGGTGATGCTGGGCTGTATACTCCTGACACAAGGGTTGGAAACTATAAGGGGTGGGGCTTATGAGAAGTGGGGGGGTCAAAAAGGAAGGGCGAGATCTGGCTCCCCGCCCATCCTAAAATTTCACCAGCCTCCACTGCTTTATGTACATTGGTGGCCAAGAGGATAGTTGCTCCTTACCATTATGATCAGTAGGGATGAGCTTAAGGTTTGGGTTGAACATGTGTTTGACCCATGCCTTGCCTATATTTTACCAATTTGCTTGCCAGAAACTATAGGTGATGTTTTTACCCACACTAAATGAGGTGACAGACACCCAGTGCTGCTGGAATGTAAATAACAACATTGGATACCCTGGTTACATCACTGACCAAATATGGTCATGATCAAATTTGGTTACATTCCAGCAGCACCAATGAGCTGTCATTTGCTACAGGAGTAGCAGTAGAGCGGCATCATTGTTAGACTCCATTTACATGGGATGCTATGTTAACCTCCCCTGAACGATTTATTTTGACAGCTAGAAGCCGGCGTCTAAAATGGCCGTTTTGACATGTTTTGCATGCAGCATTTAGCAGCGTTTGCGTCTAGGAGCGTTTTTAACCAGTTGCCGACTGCCAACCGCAGGTTGACGGCGACAAGGTGGTTCGATATCGCAAAACGCCGTCATACGACGGCGGCTGCGAGATTAAGCACTGTGAGCGCGCACCGCCAGAGGCGCGCTCGCGCGCTCACTGTGTCCGGGGGGCCAGGGAGCGGGTGTTCCGGACTCGATCTCCGCCGGTTACCCGCGATGCCCCCCCCAGAGTAAAGAACGGAGGTCCGTGAATGTAAACACGGATCTCCGTTCTGTGAGATGGGGAAGGGCTGTGATCACAGCCTTCCTCTACATGGAAGCTGTGATCGCTCCCCTTCCCCTGCTAGGGCAGCCCACACACAGTTAGAACACGCCCAGGGAACACAGTTAACCCTTAGAGCGCCCCCTGCAGGTTAACCCCTTCACTGCCAATGGCATTTACACAGTAATCAGTGCATTTTTATAGCACTGATCGCTGTATAAATGCTAATGGTCCAAAAAAGTGTCAAAATGGTCCGACATGTCCGTCCCAATATCGCAGTACCGCTAAAAATCGTAGATCGCCGCCATTACTTAAAAAAAGACATAAAAAAACATAAAAAAAATAAAAAATAAAAACCCCAAAAATGAATTCTCATCATCCGTAAACGCGGCAACTTTTCCGCAAACAAATCAATAAACGCCAATTGTGATTTTTTTAATCACAAATATGAGGAAGAATATAAATCGGCCAAAACCGATGGAAAAAAAATGTTTTTTTATATATTTTTTTGGGATTTGTATTTTAGCAAAAAGGAAGAAATGTGGGTTTTTTTGCAAAATTGTCGCTCTTCTTTTATTTATAGCGGCGATCAGAAATGACGCAGCGGTGATCAAATACCACCAAGATAAAGCTCTATTTGTGAAAAAAAAAGGACCCAAATTTAGTTTTGGTACAACGTCGCACGACCACGCAATTGTCAGTTAAAGCGACGCAGCGCCGAAGCGCAAAAAGGGCTCTGGTCCTAAAGTGTGAAATCCTTCCGGGGCTGAAGTGGTTAAAGATTATTTTTTTTAAATGGAAATGCCTGTAAACGAAACGGTCCTAGACACGAGTTACCGTGTTTAGGCGCGTTTAACGGCGTTTACAAGCTGGTTGGCATTTCAAATGCCTCTGAACTGGCGTCTGAACCAATTTTTTTGCTTCCAAAAAAAGCCTTTAAACTCAACTGCCTGGAAATAACCTTAAACGACCCTGTGTAAATGTACTGATAAGATAACATAGAGGAAAGTTCAGGGGCAGCTGAAAAAACGCCCAAATGCCTCAAAATGTCCATTTACCAGCAGCAGTGTAAATGAGGCCTTATGGTTTGTCATGGCAGTGGGTTAACGTCATCAGGCATCACTCATTGTGATGTGGATCTACTGTACATTGCTGGATAGGATGATTGACATTGAATTTACATTGGGGGGACCATGTTCTTTATTTTATTGCTTTGTACACAGTAGAATACAAACATGTACAGATTTACAAAATACTGTTAAGGTCCTTTATAAAGAATTTTAAAGAAATCACTTATCCTGAAATGTGTGTGTGTGTATATATATATATATATATATATATATATATATATATATATATTGTGGCATGGGGTGTTTAGCTCTCCTGGTAGATGTGTTTGGAGTGAGTTCACGACAGCCCGGATCTCTGTTTGAAGGCATGGTAGCCCAGGTTTATTAAAAGAAAGTTCAAAAACAATAATTAAAGGGTTTCCCTTGCAGGGGTTTTTCACCATCCACGTGAAGTACTGATAAATTCAGCATCCTGGCTTACACAGGCTTTCCACTTTAGGCTCTTCCCTTGTCAGCACTGTCTATCCACAAAACAGCTCCTTGCTGGCCTGACCCTCAGGCTTGGGTCTCTGGCTTCTCTCAGTGCACACATGTACTCTCTGGCTACTCCCTTGCAGCCTGGACTCCTTGGTATGGTGTAGCCCAGAATCATGGTCCTGACTCCCCTATCAGGCCCACACACACTTGGCCAATCAGTGTGTTGGCTATCCATAAATCCTGGTCCCAGGATTGGTCCCTCCCAGATCACTCAGAAATCTATAAACTCCGGGCTCCCAGCTGGATCTACCAAGCCAGGAAAAAACTGTCCAAAAGTGATTCTTCCATGTCAAATCATCCTGGAGCCTGCCAACCTGCCTGGTTGACAATCCTGGGGACCCAACACAGTGACAGGGTGTCACTATATATACAGTGCCTTGCGAAAGTATTCGGCCCCCTTTGAACTTTGCACGTTTCAAGTTTCCCCCGGCTTATGAAAGCGTTCCGTGACATATATATCACTGTGGGACAGTGACACAACC
>BLSH010410427.1:741344-769109 GCA_018402905.1 Glandirana rugosa | reverse complement strand
GGTCTTGGTAGATTTGCAGTGGTCTGATACCCCTTCCATTTCAATATTATCGCTTGCACAGTGCTCCTTGGGATGTTTAAAGCTTGGGAAATCTTTTTGTATCCAAATCCGGCTTTAAACTTCTCCACAACTGTATCTCGGACCTGCCCAGTGTGTTCCTTGTTCTTCATGATACTCTCTGCTCTTTAAACGGACCTCTGAGACTATCACAGTGCAGGTGCATTTATACGGAGACTTGATTACACACAGGTGGATTCTATTTATCATCATTAGTCATTGAGGTCAACATTGGATCATTCAGAGATCCTCACTGAACTTCTGGAGAGAGTTTGCTGCACTGAAAGTAAAGGGGCTGAATAATTTTGCACGCCCAATTTTTCAGTTTTTTATTTGTTAAAAAAGTTTGAAATATCCAATAAATTTCGTTCCACTTCATGATTGTGTTCCACTTGTTGTTGATTCTTCGCAAAAAATTACAGTTTTATATCTTTATGTTTTAAGCCTGAAATGTGGCAAAAGGTCGCAAAGTTCAAGGGGGCCGAATACTTTCGCAGGGCACTGTATTTCCTCAATGTTTTTATGGGCTGACCAATCCATCACTGTTTGATCTTCTCAGGACCCATTCTCATTCGTCCTGGAGAAATAATGTATACCAAGAAGTGGATCTAGGTTTGTTTAAACTCACATTTCCCAGTTTGATATAAAGCCAGTTCTTCCTTAGTCTTTCACAGACCAAACATGCTTATAATGCTCCTGCAGGTTATCAGAAAAGATTTTGATCCAGATATGCAATCACAAACTTGTATAACAGATCTCAAAAACATCACTTAGGCTCCATGCACACTGGCTTAAAAATCGCTGCTTCTACAGGAATTTTGTGTTTTGCCTGTAGAAGCAGTTCCATGTTTTCCTGTGTGCCCATGCACATTAGGACAATTACAGGCATATTTTGAGCTCCATGTTTAGAGGCAGGAAAAAAACCCTTCTGGTTTGCGTTCCTGATTGGAGCTTTCTTTCAGAAAAAAATGCAAAACTCTCCTAAACTCATCTAAACTTTGTACAAAAAATGCTCTATATGAGCGTTTTTTTCTGCCAAGGGAACTAGAGTTTTTTTTAAGCTCATTGTGCATGGAGCCTAAATTGTTGATAAGCTGCGGGAGCATCACAGTGCCCAAAAGGCATACCCAGGGACTCAAAATGCCCATACCTGGTTCTAAATGCAGCTTTTCATGCTTCTATTTGACGGGGCTATGCCTCCTGTAAGTCTAGTTTTGTAAAGACTTTGGCAGAACTGAGTCTTTCCAACATTCCAGCAATTAAGGGAATGTGATGTTTTTTAATCGTGATTTTATTCAAATACCTGTAATCGATATATGGACGCAAAGCGAAGTCCTTTTTTTCACCAAAAAACAGAGCTGCCCCTGCAGGTGCTGAGTGTCTGATAAAGCTCTTCACTAAACTCTCATCAACCCATTCCCTGAACACTTTTAATTGAGGTTCTGACAGATTGAAAAGATGACCAGAAGGCATTTCTACCCTGGAAGCAGTTCAATGAGGCAGTCATATGGGCAATGAGAAGGTTATTGATCAGCATTCTTTTTATTACAGACATCCTGGAGCTCATATTACAGACATCTGGAACTGACTTCAAGATTCTGACTTAGAATCTTCTGCTACCCTCTCCTATGGTGGCCTCCTGATGACCACTTGACTCACTCACCCAGACCCAGTGGATGGAAAGGAGGTGATGTTGGATTCCTTCTAATCCCACTGAGCACCTTCCAAGTCCTTCCTGACCCTTCCTCTCATTCCCTCTCTTCTTTTGTGACACACTGTATTCATCTGTTTTCCCCACTTTTTCTGAGGATTGCAGTGGTTTATTGGCCTCCTGGACCATTATCATTCTTTTTTGATGCCAAACAAGAGAAAATTGTGCGATCCCGGGACTTTATATGAGACTTGTCATGAGACTTGTCATGAGAGTATGTAAGTCATGAATTAATTTCAATTAGTATTTATTGGTACTGGGGATAACCCATACATAAATGTGAAAAACATGATATAGTTCAAAAAAAAATATATGATTCATGGAAAGCCAACATACACAAGGGTACATGATTGAATAAGTCAATAAATAAATTAATTAATCGTTCATGGGTACATGATAATAATATTCCAATATTCCATAACAAGTATAAAAAGTATGCAAAATTGATGACCAGTATCTCTTGACGTCTAGTGAAACAACGCGTTTCGTGGAGCTTGTCCACTCATCAATAGTTGCGTACAAGAAGTGTCTATGAATATGGGTAAAAAATAACAATGAATAAAGTATAAAAGTCAATAATTCCCACAGAGGAAAAGAGGGGTCTCAATGGAGCATAAACCCTTGTACTTACATGTCAGCTCAAAAATTATCAACCCAGTGTCAAGGATGGGGGGTGAATGCATGAGAGCATCCAAAGATGTCTAACCCGGGGCTCAGGCAGGATCCCCTGGTCAGACATCATTGGATGCTCTCATGCATATGATTATCTTTTTCACAGTATCCTTGTCTTCAACTACCTATCCCTCCAAGCAGCAATTTCTTGTAGAAACCTTAGTCACTTTAACCCTTCTCTTTTCTCTTCTGCTACTGACCACCTCTATGAAGAAAATCTCTCCTGTTTCCTGTCCTAACCTGGCCACCTCTGCCTACAACAGTTCACTCTCATCCTCACTGGACAGACTTGCTCCTTCCCATATCTTCCACACTTAACAGTCAACACTTTACTCTTTTGAACTGGCTACTACTGAAGAGGTTACCTACAGTAACTTTTCAAAATTTGCACACTCATCCAATTGTTCCCTGGATCCTGAAATACTATGGTTACCCTCTTCCTCTGTCCAATGCTCTCTCACTCACATCTTCAATCTCCCCCTCTTTACTGGCACCTTTCCCTCCCCTCACTGGACCCCACCAACCCGAACAATTTAAGACCCATCTCATTGCTCCCATTCACCTCTAAACTTTTAGAACGTTTAGTCTACAACCATTTTAGCTCCTACCTCAATGAAAACAACCTTCTTGATCCCCTACAGTCTGGCCTTTGCTCACAATACTCCACAGCAACTGCCCTACTAAAACTCACTAATGATTTACGAACTGCTTAAACCAATGGCCACTAGTTTATACTCTTACTACTAGACCTCTCTGCAGCCATTGATACTGTTGACCAACTGCTCATTTTTAATAAACTCCACTGCCTTGGCCTCCAAGATTCTGCTCTTTCCTGTTCTCCTCCTACCTATCACAGCACTCCTTCAGTGTTACTCTGTCTCCTTCTCTCCGCTTCCTCTTTCTGTAGGGGTCCCCAAAGTCTCTGTTCTTGGGCCCCTTCTCTTCTATATCTACACCTCCTCTCTTGGTCACTTGATAAGCTCCCACGGCTTCCAATAACACCTCTATGCTGATGACACCCAAATCTCTCTCTCTCTCTCTCTCTCTCTCTCTACTCCTCACCTCATACCTTCAGTCTTCTCTTGCATTACTAACTTACTAAGTGACATTTCAACATGGATGTTGCACCACTTCCTTAAATGAAATCTCTCTAAACCTGAGCTGATAATATTCCTACCCGCCCGTGCCCCAATCCATGACTTTTCCATAAAGACCAATAATGCCACCATCAGTCCCTCTCCTTATGCCTGGGTATTGGGTGTAATCTTAGACTCTGACCTGTCTTTCAGCCTCAAATCCAATCGCTGTCAAAAGCTTATAGACTTTGTAACATCTCTCCCCTTTTTAATGAATGAAACCACCACGCTACTCATTCACTCGCTTGTTATCTCTCGCCTTGACTATTGCAACTCTCTTCTCATGGGCCTACCTCTCCATACGTTATCTCCTCTTCATTCTATCATGAATGCTGCTGCTAGCCTCATCTACCTTACCAACCACTCAGTGTCCACCACCCTTCTCTGCCAATCCTTCCACTGGCTTCCAATTACCCAGCCATTCAATTAAAAATACTAAAAATATACAAAGACATTAACAACTCCAGCTGCATCATCAAACGTGTCCCCAAATATCACCCAAATCATCCCTTCAAGATCTCATGCTCCCTTGTCTCCTCCTCCCATGCTCGTCTCGAGGACTTCTCCAGAGCCTCTTCCACCCTCTGAAATGCTCTACCTCAATCTGTCTGGCTATCTCCTACTCTGGATGCCTTTAGGCAATCCCTGAAAACGTATCTCTTCAGGAAAGCTTATCAAGCCTTCAATTAACTGAACCTTTATCACTCCCACCAGCACATTCCCCCAGTTATAACCTTTTGTACCATCTGCCCCACCCTATTAGATTGTAAGCTCCTACAAGCAGGACCCTCTTAACCCTCTTGTATGTTATTGTAATGTAACTGTACTGTCTCCCTTTATATTGTAAAGGGCTGTGCAAACTGTTGGCACTATATAAATCCTGTACTGTATAATT
Organism: Glandirana rugosa; assembly: GCA_018402905.1. Lineage (NCBI taxonomy): Eukaryota > Metazoa > Chordata > Amphibia > Anura > Ranidae > Glandirana > Glandirana rugosa. The sequence goes on along the minus strand of BLSH010410427.1, from coordinate 764,638 downwards.
ATAATAATAATAATAACTCATGGTTTTGTGGAGGCTAGTTGTTTTATGACTGGGTAGTTAGCAAATCAACTTGTGATTCCCTGATCAGTGTTTCAAACTTTTTGGACAAGGTGCTCTACAATATTCCTTGCAATGGGTGGAGGTAAAATTTATAGTCCAAGCTCCCCAGTTGATGGAGAGATTATAGGTAGAAAACCAAGGAATACCAAGGATGACAGGAAACTTTGGTGATGTAATCACAATAGTCAACCTCAGAATGGAGCACTAGAAGAACTGTTTCATGGCTAACAGGTCCTGATGATAAAAGTGAACCATCAACCATCTCCATAACAATAGGTGCAGATCTATTTATTGTTGCCATATTATCGCCTTGGACAAATTCAATGTCCATAAAGTTCCCTCCAGCCCCGGAGTCCAGCATAGCAGAGCAAGGAATTTAATGACCCTCGGTGATAAGTGTAATAGGGATGGCAAAAAGATAGTAGAGAATTTACTGTATTGTCTTCATGGATCAATGGGAGATAGACTGGGTAATGGAGTATATTTTTTCAGGCGCTATAACCATAATTGTACCTTTAACAGGTTATGATTAAGTGGACTCCAGGTCCGTGAAACGCGTTAACCCTTACAGCTGTGTTGTAACCTCTGCCTGTACCATTTTCACTTTGATGGTTCACATTAAACCTTCCTTGGGACCTTTGAGTGCGGTCTCTCTCATTGAATACAGTACCTTTAACTTTGTTGGGACAATTAGATGCATAATGCCCAGAGTCCCCATAATATAGACGTAAGTTCTCCGAACATCTTTTTCTCCTGGGTAGAAATGGATTTCTTAATAGCATCAACCTGCATAGGTTTGGGAATAGTAGAATCTGGAGAAACTTTTGGATCCTTTTGAATAAATTGACTAACAGGGAAACACGTGCCTCCATTACTTCCAAACATTCCCATTCTCTCCTTCCTCCTTTCTGTAAGCCTCTGATCTATTTGGATACATAATTGGATGAAAGCCTCAAGATCATTAGGAGTCTCTACTTTGGTGAGCTCATCTTTTACCTGTTCAGAGATCCCTTGGTGAAACTAACTCTTTTGTGCCACTGGGTTCTAAGTGGCATCTGAGATCCAACGTCAGATTTCAGCTGTGTATTCAGCCACAGAGCATCTACCCTGTTGCAATCTATACAACTTTGCATCACCAGTAGCGCAACAGTTGAGATCATCAAAAACTTGATTCTTTGCAGTCACAAAAGTCTCAAAATTATTTGGAGTGGCACTGTCTTGTTCTACATAAGGGGAGGCTCAAGCTAGGGTTGATAACCAGGAGGTTGATAAAAAAACAATACCTTCTTTTTCTCAGAAGTAAATGTAGTGGGTTGAATTTGCAAATTTATGCAACACTGATTAGAAAACCTCTGTAATGGCTGTGGTCTCCATTGAACTTGAGTGGTAGAGGAATACATGTGTTATCATTATCTTGGGAATGCAAGTCCAATAACTTTTTCTGCAAAACATGGATTTCCTCATGTCGCCCTTTCACCACACTTTCTGGTTCAGCAATTTTTTTTTTTGTTAGTTACCACCAAACTCCTGCAGCTCTGCAATTTGCAGCCTGAAAGGACCATATAATTTGCTATAGTGGCCTCAAAGTCTGGGACAGATTATTATGTTACAGTTAGGGGTCAGGCACGGAGACCCCTCTATAGCAATAGAGAGGATCCCACTGACCAGCTGGATAACTACACAAGGAGGTGTGGGGTCTAAGCACTAATCAATATTCTCCAGAGCTGATGGTGGAGATGGGTTTTGCTCTGTGTTAGTTTCAGGTTGTGGTCCTCAAGATCTCTCCACCAGGAGGTGAGCAAGCTGGGGTCCAGTAGCAGATTGAGCGGGTAGGGATTAAGCAGAAGCATAGTCAGTAAACAAGCCAAAGGTCAATAACGTGGTTGCAGGTTGGGATCAAGCATTAGTGTAGTTGAGAAACAAGCCAAAGGTCAATAATGCATGGTGGCAGGATGAGATTAAGCAGAGGTGTAGTCAAGGCACAAGTCAAAGATTCATAACAAGTGGTAGTGGAGATAAGGACATCTGCAGTTACACAACGGAGTGCAATATCAGCTGGAGAGAGCCAAGCCAAATAAACTGGCAAGCAGGAACTGCAGAGACATGGCTTAAATAAGGGAGTTCATGGGAAGAGCAAAGAATTTAAGGTTCACCTGAAACAAGGAAAGGAAACAAGACAAGACAGACAATGAAACATTTTCCTAAGAAATTAGACAGGGAGCTGTCCAGCATCTCAGATGGCACAGTGAGAAGTGCAACTATTACGTACCAGGTAGTGAGCCTGACAGCAGGGGATGACCTCTCCTACTACTCCAGTTCAAGGGACTGCTGGGAGTGAGACAGCGGTCACAGGAGCACAGTGAGGTATGAGTGCCTGTGGAAGTCCAATAGTGTCCGCCAGCAGGTGGTCAACAGGAGCACAGGAGGTGTGTCTGGCCAGCAGGAGCTGAAGGTGCAGCGGGTAGAAGCAGTCCAGGTGGACTGGAGTTGACTTGCGGAGCTGGTGGCTGCTGAGGGCTGGATGGACACAGGCACTGGAGCAGAGTCAGGTACAGGCAGGTTCGGCACTGGGCTGTAGATCAGACAGCACCTGTCCTGTGCACCAGCAAGGTTTAAATGGCTTGTTTGATGCCAGGACTCGCTCACTTCTGAGAAGTGCTGTGCTGGCAATCTTCCTGACAGCAACAGCCAGACACTAGTGAGGTTGCAAGTTCAGATACAGACCCTGAAAAGTATAATTATGTAGGTGTGCAAGGCTAAGGGTGGAGTTTGTAGTAGTATACAGTTATGCTCATAAGTTTACATACCCTGGCAGAATTTATGATTTCTTGGCCATTTTTCAGAGAATATGAATGATAACACAAAAACATTTATTTCACTCATGTTTATTGTTTGGCTGAAACAATTTATTATCAATCAACTGTGTTTACTCTTTTTAAATCATAATGACAACAGAAACTACCCAAATTACCCTGACCAAAAGTTTACATACCCTGGTGATTTTGGCCTAATAACATGCACACAAGTTGACACAAAGGTATTTGAATGGCTATTAAAGGTAGCAATCCTCACCTGTGATCTGTTTGCTTGTAATTGGTGTGTGTGTGTAAAAGCTCAATGAGTTTCTGAACTCCTGACACACCCTTGCATCTTTCATCCAGTGCTGCACTGATGTTTCTGAATTCTGAGCCATGGGGAAAGCAAAATAATTGTCAAGGGATCTATAGGAAAAGGTAGTTGAACTGTATAAAGCAGGAAAGGGATATAAAAAGATATCCAAGGAATTGAGAATGCCAATCAGCAGTCTTCAAACTCTAATCAAGAAGTGGAAAATTAGGGGTTCTGTTGAAACTAAATCATGGTCAGGTAGACCAACTAAACTGTCAGCCACAACTTACAGGAAAATTGTTTGGGATGCAAATAAAAACCCACAAATAACTTAAGGTGAAATACGGAACTCTCAGAAAACATGTGTTGTGGCTGTTTTAAGATGCACAATAAGGAGGCTGCATGGTCGAGTCGCCAAAAGAAAGTCATTACTACGCAAATGCCACAAAGTATCCCGCTTACAATATGCCAAACAGCACAGACAAACCTCAAACCTTCTGGCACAGAGTCATTTGGAGCGATGAGACCAAAATTGAGCTTTTTGGCCACAACCATAAACACTTCATTTGGAGAGGAGTCAACAAGGCTTATGATGATAGGTACACCCTTCCTACTGTGAAACATGGAGGTGGATCGCTGATGTTTTGGGGATGTGTGAGCTACAAAGGCACAGGAAATTTGGTCAAAATTGATTGCAAGATGAATGCAGTATGTTATCAAAAAATACTGGAGGAAAATTTGCATTCATCAGCCAAGAAGCTGTTCATGGGACGTACTTGGACATTCCAACATGACAATGATCCAAAACGCAAGGCCAAGTCGACCTGTCATTGGCTACAGCAGAATAAAGTGAAGTTTCTGGAGTGGCCATCTCAGTCTTCTGACCCCAATATCATTGAGCCACTCTGGGGAGATCTCAAATGTGCAGTTCATGCAAGACAGTCCAAGAATTTCCAGGAACTGGAGGCTTTTTGCCAAGAAGAATGGACAGCTTTACCATCTGAGAAGATAAAGAACCTCACCCTTAAATACCACAAAATACTTCAAGCTGTCATTGATGTTAAATGGGGCAATACACTGTATTAAGAACTGAGGTGCAGTATGTAAACTTTTGATCAGGGTCATTTGGGTAGTTTCTGTTGTCATTATGATTTAAAAAGAGTAAACACAGTTGATTGATAATAAATGGCTTCAGCCAAACACTAACCGTGAGTGAAAGAAAAGTTTTTGTATTATCATTCATATTCTCTGAAAAATGGCCAAGAAATCATAAATTCTGCCAGGGTATGTAAACTTATCAGCACAACTGTATATGGTCTATGTTTTTAGTGTGTATTTTGCTGTGAACAAGTCTACTCGCCGAAACATGTAAGCATTTTATCTACTCCTGTGCAAGAAATAAAGATATTCTTAAGGATGTTTGAGTTGCCGGTTACTACTTTTGATTTATTAATTACATGCCAACCAGCTGCCGCTGTTTGACAGAGGCAGGTCAGCTCTCCTGCGGGAATTGCCATAGCTCTATGGCGATGCTTTAAGAGACTGCAGGGGCACGCCCTCTGCACGTCTCTGGAGCTGATGCGCAATGTCCGCCGGCTACCCGCTATCATTCCTTAACAGAGCCCCTGAATGAAACCACTGAAATAAACACTGTTACTCAAGAGATCTCCACTTGTTTCTGGGTCCTGAGCTAAGCTGCTGGCTTGTTGCATGAGGTCAGCCATTCAGCTAAGGAGCCATTTACAGAATGCTTTGCATTTTCTGAATTAATGCAAAGCATTCTCTGATTGGACAAGGCGGTGAGTGTGATGTTACCACCCTGCCTTTCCACCTCTTCCAATCAGAGAACACTTTTCACTCAAGACACTGGAGAGTCTACTTCAGTGTTTTCCAGCTTCCAAGGGCATCAGGCAGGTATGGTATATGCATAGTTATGTTGCTTGTACTCACTTTCTATTGTATTTCTTGGACAGGAAGTAAAGGGAACACTCTCAAAGTTTTTGCTTTAGATAATTAATTTTATATAAGTTCCTAGGTGGGAAGAGGAATGTGGTTACCATTTGGATTGCACCAGAAATTGCAGCAACATTGATAGCTAATAATATGAATGCATTGAGGTCCACATTAGCTATGCCATAGAATTATTTAAATTGAGACAACTGAATGCTAATGTTATGAATTGGAAGCAATTGTGCTAATCTTTTTTATTTTTAATGAAAACAGAAAAAACAAGATGGATCAGCTGTACATGATGCTCTTGAGCATCACAAGGTCATGAGGAAAATGGAATAAGATCTTAATGTTTGTAGTGGGTGGTGAGTTTTATCACTGTAAGGAATGTACACCTAATTAGTGTGCAAAATAAAAAAGAACTGGGTATCATTAAAAATAATTTACATAGTATTTAAAGTATGGTTACAGTATAAAGAGAAGGACCATTAGGCACAGTAGGCATTTTTCTAGAGGTAGATTTTGTAGTTATACTTTTGAATGCAAGACATAAAACATGAGCAACAACAAATAGCTACATCCCTTAACACAGTTTTTAAAATGTTCTGTTGATAAATGACTGATATTTTAACATTATCTTTATTATTCATCTTAGTTGTAATTTGCATATACTGAAATGGAGGCATCAAACTCATAAATATCATTCATCTGATGAGAGAGATGTTGTTAGGAATGCAGCAGTGGTCTTGTTTATGCAGCTTGTTACAGTAAAAATCCATCAGATAAGGGTGATTGCAGCTTTGTGTGTTATCTCCATTGAATGACAAGGTGCAATTTTTTATGTGTATAATAATTTCTTGTCATGTCTTCATAACTCAGAATAACAAGGCTCCAAACATTACTGATAATGCCAAAAATTAAGCTTGTTTAATTAGCATCTACCAAGTACCGTAACATTGCATGAGCTTGTTTAATTGAAACATCCACTTAGTAATATTGTGTCTTCATCACTGCTATTAGTAAGCTGTAATTTAAATAAAAGATATGTAGCAGCTAATAAATTAACCTATATATTACTATTAAAGTTAAATAGGGCAGAGATGCATTTTAATGTGCCATGAAGAATTTATAACAAATATGTTCAAAGTTATGTTTTATTTAAGATATGAGAGATGCATACAAAATAACCAGAATATTAAATTCTGAGCTAATGCTACTTTCATACTGAAACGTTTTTCAGGCGCTGCGGTGCTAAAATTAGCACCTGTGCAGCGCCTGAAAAACTCTCACCCCATTCTCCCCAGTGTGAAAGCCAGAGTGCGCTTGCAGGACCGCAAGAAAAGTCCTGCAAGCCGCATCTTCGGGGGGCGGTGCAGTGAGCGGGGTGCACACCGCTCCTACACCACCCCCTCCATTGAAAGCAATGGACGGCGTTCCCGAAGCGGCTGTACACCGCCTCGGTCGCGCTGTGCGGTGGCACTTTAACCCCATGTTAACCCCTTCTTGGGGGTTAAAAGCGCCTCACTCCCGTCTGCATAGCGGCGCCGTAGCGCTGCTATAATAGTGGTAAATGCGCTTCTAATTAGCGGCAATTTACCGCTACCGACCCTCCCCGCCCCAGTGTGAAAGTAGCCTTAGAGTATCTTGCGTAGAATGAGATCTAAATTTGTTGAAGCTGTTGCTGACTTCCAGGTATACTACTTGTATTAATTTGGTGGGTTTTGTTTAATGTAAGTAATGTCTATGCTTTGCCAAAGCAGCACACAACAACTATTTTTTTATGCAGGACTCTGCAGACACATATGCTTATCTCCCACTACTCTAGTCAGAAGTTAAACCAACTCACTGGGTTTGATTTACTAAAACTGGAGAGTGCAAAATCTGGTGCAGCTGTGCATGGTAGCCAATTCTAACTTCAGATTTTTAAATGAAGATTTGACAATAAAACCTGGAAGCTGATTGGTTTCTAAAACGAGTTGTACCAGATTTTCCACTCCCTAGTTTTAGTAAATAAACCCCATTGTGTAAGCTGCAAGTTGTAGGAATTGTAGTTCACACAGACCTATGAAATTGCCTGAATAGACAGCTCTGTCACCTGTGTTGCATGATCCTCCATATTGAAAATGATATGGTCACTTCTTTAGCTGCAGGTATTAAATGGAGCAGTAGGGAACAAAGAAGTAAGGTAAGTAAGTATATACATTGGGTATAGAAAAGATTTCCCCCCATTTAAAATAATCTAATTTTGTTGCTTTGCAGCCTGAAATGAAGACAGACTTATAACTTATAACATCCATGTGAAATATAACAGCAACATGTCAGAAAAAAATAAAACAAATTCAAAACAGAATCACTGAGTTGGAAAATGATCACCCCTCCTAAAAATTACTTGTAAACTTAATCAGGTATAGCTTATCAACTTATCAATGGCACACAAAGTCATTTGACTTTCAACTGTGATCAGCCGTGGTCATTTTGATTAGCTTAGCATGAAACAAACTTTCCTGGAGCATTTCAGTTCCTGACAGTGCAAGTGAAGCAAATGATTAACTATGGGTGGCAAGGCATTGTCAAAAAATCTCCGGGATAAAGTTGTGGAGAGGCAAAGGTCAGGATATGGATGCAAAAAAAAAAAATCAAAGGCTTTATCAGTGCCTAGAAGCACAGTAAAATCTGTTATTAAGAAGTGGAAGATATTTGGTACAATACAGACCCTGCCTGGATCAGGATGTCACTCCAAAGTGGATGAAAGAGCCAGGAAGAAACTAGTCAGAGGGGCTACCACAACTACACTACAGCAAATCTGAAGCAGTTGCAGGAATTTATGACAAAGCATGGCCAGTGTGTGCATGTGACAACAATATCACAAATTCTCCACAAATGTTGCTTATATGGGAGGATTGCAAAAAAAAGCCACTCCTCAAGAAAGGCCATATGCAGTCATGACTGAGCTTTGCCAAAATGCACCTTGAAGATCGTGAGGCCACATGGAAAAAGGTGTTATGGTCAGATGAGATGAACATTATTTGTCCTCAACAATAGACGATATGTCTGGCGGAAATCCAATACAGCTCACCATCCAAATAACACCATTCCTACAGTAAAGCATGGAGGTGGTAATATCCTGTTATGGGGTGTTTCTCTGCAGCTGGGACTGGAACACTTGTCAGGATAGAAAGAAAAATTGATGGGGTAACATACCTTCAAATTCCTGAGGAAAATCTGCTGCACTGTGCCAGAAAGTTGTCAATGGGAAGAAGGTTTACCTTTGAACATGACAATGACCCAAAGCACACAGCAAAAATTACCACACAGTGTTTGAAGGCAAAAAAAGGTAAATGTCCTTGCATGGCCTAGTCAGAGCCCAGACTTAAACCCCATTGATAATCTGTGGAATAACTTGAAGATTGCAGTCCACAAACGGTCACCATCATATTTAACTGAACTTGAGCAGTTCTGCAATGAAGAGTGGGCAAATATTGCAAAGTTTAGATGTGCAAAGTTAGTAGAGAATATATTCCAACAAACAAAAGGCTGTAATTAAAGCAAAAGGTGATTCAACAAAATACTAACACAAGGGTATGATTCTTTCTCAATTCTGTGATTCTGTTTTTGATTTTTTTTTTTATGTTATATTTTTCACTTCTTTGTTATAATAGTAAATACAACTGGATAAAACTAAAACTGTTTCTGTCTTCATTTCAGGCTGCAAAGCAACAAAATGTGATTATTTTAAAGGGGGGCGATTATTTTCTATTCCCACTGTAATACTGAATGCAGATGGTTATTGCAAACCTGCTGTTTTTCTCTGAATAGGCACTAGTAAGTTGCAAGAGCTGAATACCCAGTTAAGGTAAAGAAAATGCTTTATTTTTCATTTTTGTGCATATAGAAGAATAATTGTTTTATTTAAAAAAAAAAATCCTTTGCAAATGCTTTAAAGAGACATGCTTAGGGCAAAGTGACAGTATCACTTTGAAATAGTTTATCCCTTCAACAAAATAAACTCAGATAGTTATTGCAAACCAGTTGTTTTTCTCTGAATGGGCACTTACCCAGATAGCAAGGATAACTTGCCACAATTTTGTGGCAGTGTTGAATTGTAAGTCTTGTTAACTTGCTGCATATCTTCGCTGGAAAGTTGTACACTTGAAAAGCACTTAAAGCACAAGTTCTAGTTGACACTTTTCCAAATTTGCATGGCAAGTATCTAGCAAGAGTAAAGTAGCAGTGGTGAGTCTACAACAAGAGTTCTACAAGTCACAGTGATCCCTGTGGTGGGATGACTATTGCACAAAATATCTGAACCAGAACTTGCAGCAGACTTCCACAATGTTTGCAAAGAAAGTTCATCTGGAGTCATGCAATGCGGACTTGCTGCAATTGTGCAACAAACTTGTGAACAGTTCATCAACAAAACATCCAACTCTTCCGCATAAGGTGCACAATAAAGAATGCTGACGCATTTCAAGCTCTAGCTCATTTTCAAATTGTTACTTCAAGGTAACCCTTTGAAAATGAGCTAGAGCTTGAAACGTGTCAATTACATTATTGTTGTTAACCATTTAGCACCATTGGGTCCATTTGTGATGTGGGGGCTTTCTGATTTTTATTATACAGTCAGGTCCATAAATATTGGGACATTGACACAATTCTAATCTTTTTGGCTCTATACACCACCACAATGGATTTGAAATGAAATGAACAAGATGTGCTTTAACTGCAGTCGTTCAGCTTTAATTTGAGGGTATTTACATCCAAATCAGGTGAATGGTGTAGGAATTACAACAGTTTGTATATGTGCCTCCCACTTTTTAAGGGACCAAAAGTAATGGGGCAGATTAACAATCATAAATCAAACTTTCACTTTTTAATACTTGGTTGCAAATCCTTTGCAGTCAATTACAGCCTGAAGTCTGGAACGCATCGACATCACCAGACGCTGGGTTTCATCCCTGGTGATGCTCTGCCAGGCCTCTACTGCAACTGTCTTCAGTTCCTGCTTGTTCTTGGGGCATTTTCCCTTCAGTTTTGTCTTCAGTGAGTGAAATGCATGCTCAATCGGATTCAGGTCGGGTGATTGACTTGGCCATTGCATAACATTCCACTTATTTCCCTTAAAAAACTCTTTGGTTGCTTTCGCAGTATGCTTCGGGTCATTGTCCATCTGCACGGTGAAGCACCGTCCAATGAGTTCTGAAGCATTTGGCTGAATATGAGCAGATAATATTTCCCGAAACCCGAAACACTTCAGAATTTGTCCTGCTGCTTTTGTCAGCAGTCACATCATCAATAAATATAAGAGAACTAGTTCCATTGACACCCATACACGCCCACGCCATGACACTACCACCACCATGCTTCACTGATGAGGTGGTATGCTTTGGATCATGAGCAGTTCCCTTCCTTCTCCATACTCTTCTCTTCCCATCACTCTGGTACAAGTTGATCTTGGTCTCATCTGTCCATAGGATGTTGTTCCAGAACTGCGAAGGCTTTTTTAGATGTTGTTTGGCAAACTCTAATCTGGCCTTCCTGTTTTTTGAGGCTCACCAATGGTTTACATCTTGTGGTGAACCCTCTGTATTCACTCTGGTGAAGTTTTCTCTTGATTGTTGACTTTGACACGTGTATAGCTACCTCCTGGAGAGTGCTCTTGATCTTGCCAACTGTTGTGAAGGGTGTTTTCTTCACCAGGGAAAGAATTCTTTGGTCATCCACCACTGTTGTTTTCCGTGGTCTTCCGGGTCTTTTGGTGTTGCTGAGCTCACCGGTGTGTTTTTTCTTTTTAAGGATGTTCCAAACAGTTGATTTGACCACACCTAATGTTTTTGCTATCTCTCTGATGGGTTTGTTTTGTTTTTTCAGCCTAATGATGGCTTGCTTCATTGAGAGTTGACAGCAACAGATTCCAAATGCAAATAGCACACTTGAAATTAACTTGAAAAGTGGGAGGCACATATACAAACTGTTGTAATTCCTACACTGTTCACCTGATTTGGATGTAAATACCCTCAAATTAAAGCTGAAAGTCTGCAGTTAAAGCACATCTTGTTCATTTCATTTTAAATCCATTGTGGTGGTGTATAGAGCCAAAAAGATTAGAATTGTGTCGATGTCCCAATATTTATGGACCTGACTGTAATTTGTTAGCCTGATCTGTATGATCCATGTAGCTTTTTAATAAATACGTATTTTGCTATGATACCCTGTTTTTTTGTTCATTGGGTAATGGCGGTGATGCACATATGGCGATACTTCCTGCATATTTCTATCCAGAGGCAGTGCATTTGAAGCTTTCTATCCTGAGGGATCTGGATTATCTGAGCTGGCTGGATTATTTGGTGTATGATACATATATGATACATGGTGTATGTGACATTACGTCCTCTCCAGTGTGTTGTATATTTATCAATGCCTATCAATTTTATACGGGAGGGAACTTTTTTAGCGTGTAGTATAATGTTTTGAAAGACTATGATTATGAAAACCTTTTTCAATGTTTATTAGATTTTCATTAATTCTGACATGTTATACATGTGTAGTTCTCCCTACATTCTTTTACATGGACATACAAGTAAGTACACGACATGCGTCAAGGAGCAAGTAACTAGCTGTTTGATATCATAGGTTCTATTTGTATGTTCAGACATAAATGTTTTTGTTCTCACCACATTGTGTCCTGTAATTTTACATACTTGACACCTTCTGCAGGGATAAAAACCTTTCAACCACTTCAGCTCTGCAGCCCTTTTTTACACTTGTTGTTTACAAGTTAACATCAGTATTTTTTAGCTAAAAAATTACTTAGAACCCCCAAACATTATATATATTTTTTCAATATTATGTTTCAATGTTTATTAAGAAGTTTCTTAATAATATAATTGCTGCTTTGAAAATGTAGTGCTAAAAGCCAATTCAAACTTATTATCTCCTTGTTTCTTAGGTCTGTCATGAAATAGTTCCTCTCGTTCCAACTGAAAGACATATGTGATAACAGTTTGCAGTTCTTCATGTTCGTATCCCTTTGCTATGAGTCTTTTTTTGATAACATCAGCTTGTTCAAAATAGTCAGATATGTTTGAATAATTTCTTCTAAGGCATGTAAACTGTCCTTTGGGTATATTTCATAACCACAAAGGGTGGTGGCAGCTGCTTAATGGTACATACCCATTTTTATCAGTTTTTTGTTTATGTTCAAGTATGTAATAAGTCCCTTTGTCTGGATATGATAAGATCCAAAAAATAGTCTCTGATTCTCTGACCTCATATGACCATTTTATCCCTAGATTATCGTTGTTAACACCTTCCCACCCAGCCTATAGCAGATTGATGGCTGGATGGGTGCTTTCCCATTCTGACTGGACGTCATATGACGTCCTTCACATTTCACCACTCTTGTGCTCTCCCGGGGCGTGCAGCACGGCGATCAATGGTGAGCTGTGTCCCTCGGACACAGCGCATCTCCAATCAGGATAAAGAACCAATGATGTAGGCTCTTTACCATGTGATCAGCTATGTCCAATCACAACTGATCACATGTAAACACATGCTGGTTACTGGGATTTTCTTTCCTTGGCTTCTGTCAGTGCCTGAGGAAAGAAAAGCCGATAACTGTCTTTCCAGTTACAGGAGAAATTTACACTGATAATCAGGGCACTGGTCATAAGTGCCCTGATTATCCGTGCAGCACATCAGTGTCCATCAGTGCAACATATCAGTGTCCATTAGTGCAACATATCAGTGTCCATCAGTGCAGCATATCAGTGCCCATCAGTGCAGCATATTAGTGCCCATCATTGCAGCATATCAGTGCCATCTATCAGTGCCCATCAGTGCCACCTTATAACTACATTTGCAATTTCAGGATGTTTCTTTAAATATGTGTCATCCAGTATATAGGTAGCTCTTTTGCAGCTCCATCTTTCTTTGCCATCTTTTTTGCAAGGTATTGTATAATTTTAAGAATACATATACATAGATTTTGTCAATTTTAGTTTACTTTTGTGGGGTTTTTTTTTGGTCTATTTTTGTATTGCTGGATAATTTGTTTCTTTGGTGTGTGAAACACGTTTACTGGCTGCTCTGGAGCTGTGTTGTTTTGTCTTTTAATCTGTATGGAATTTAATAAATAAAAAAGTCAGTTTTTTGTACATCAAAGTACTTACACTGATTGTGGCTGTGGACTAAACCTGCACCCAGGTACCTCTAGTGGCTTTGAATCACATGCAGGTCAGCACTGAAGTGGTGTGTATCCTTTCAATAATTCACTAGTACCCTAGGTGCTGAAGGAACCAGATATTGCCTTTCCTTTTTATCTACTATATATTCTTTATATGTCCCTTTCACTAGGGTCTCTAATGATTTCTTTTTTTTTTTTCTTCATCAATAGTTTTTCATTAATTTTTGCAAGTATTGCAAGAGAAATGAGCTTAATGATATACTTGAATTCCATTTGTAACATGGAAGCAATACGGTTCTTGGTTCAAGAGTCAGATACAACAGATAACATAAATGAGTTGTTTTCAGAGAGATTTGCATGTATTTAGAGAAATTGTGCTGAACCTCGCCATTGTTCCCAGGGTTGCCAGGATTTTTGTGCAGTTGCAAGTTTACCTTTACTAGATGCTGTCAATAGTTCATAACTTTGGTGGGTGTTGATGAGTACTAGAGTACTCTCAATAGTAGGTATTGTCTTAGATTTTCATAGCCTGGTCAGGCTCAGTCTAGCAGCTAAGAGGATGTGTGTTGTGACATGTCTTAGATGGGCTGGTATTTCTTTGATTGCTAAGTTCAGAATTGCAATTGTTTCAGATTGGGTAATTTGCCAGTGTGTAACGTCTTTGATGATTTTGAAAATACTTTCTCAGTATTGTTTTAGAAGAGGGAATGACCATAGGATATGTTAGATATTACCTTTAGCCGAGTCACATCTCCAGCATGAATGAGACATTTTAGGGTCAAAGGATGCCATTTTGGAGGGCGTGAGATACCATCGTAGTGAGATTTTTTGGGTGAGTTCCCAAAAATAGTTTGTAGTGCCTTTTGCCATTGTATGTCAGAGAAGGTACTTTTTAAGTCTGATTCCCAATGGAGATGAGATGTTGTTTTAGTAAATGTGCGTTTTTGGCTGAAGACTCCCCTAGTGTTTGTGTTTGGGTTAGTTAGGTATTCCCAATTTTTTTGGGGAATTGTGTAAAAGGGTGTTGGCATGGATTGTAGGCAATGGAGTATTCTCAAATAGGTAAAGTGTTCTGAAGGAGGTAGGGCATACTCTCTCTGAATTTGAGGGAAGGTTTTTAATTGTGAGTTGAGGAATAGCTTCTGGATAAGAGGGATTCCTGTAGTGGACCACCTTGATAGATTTAGGTCTATGGATAGATATCGGAGGCATTCTATCGGTATTGATGGGGTTATATTGTCAGGGTAATTACTGAGATCTTTTGACAACTTAATCCATGTGAGGGCCGCCGCTTTCATTGTTGGGGGGTAAAGAAGATGGGATTGGGGTCCGAAATGGAACGCTCAATATCCATCTCTGTAAATTTGAGTGTGGTAATGTTGCAGCTTGTATTAGGCTCCATAAGGTTAGAGGACTTTCCTGGAACCAGTCTTGCAGTAGGGTTAATATTGAGGCTAGGTAGTAATCTACAAAGTCTATTGAACATGTACCACCCGCTAGTTTGTGTTTTACTAGTTTTGTGTGGGCACATCTTGGTTTTTTACCTCCCCATATGCATTTATTATAGATGGTCTGGAGGGATTTGAAGTAGGATTTTGGTAGCAGAGGGTTCTGAATAAGTAGAGGATTTGAGGGAGGTGCAGCATTTTAAATGCTGCCAATCTTCTGGACCATGATAGTTCATGTTTTCTAGTTGTTGGGTGTCTATTGTCAATTTGTTTAGAAAAGGTTTGTAATTAGCTGTAAATAGCTTCTTCATAGACTTTGTAAGTTGTATACCTAGATATGAAATGCTCTGTTCTGCCCAGGTAAAAGAGTGTTGAGTTTGTAGTAAGTTTCTCGTTATGGCGTCTATACCCAGGTCAAGGATGGAGGATTTAGACACATTGATCTTATAGTAAGACACATTGCTGAACCATTGGAGGATTCTCACTACCTCCGCCAGGGAAGAAGCCGGGTTAGTTATCATTAGTATTACATTGTCTGCAAAGAGACTTATTTTGTGGAATGTTTGACCAATTTTGAAACCTGAAATCGATGGGTTGGTTCTAATGTGTTCTGCTAGGGGTTCCATGAGCAGGTTAAATATTAATGGGGATATGGGAATGGTTAGAAGAGCATGTCTGCTGAGAAGACTCGGGCCGATGGGTTGGTATAGAGTGCTAACATGGCATTAAAGCGGAGTTCCACCCAGAATTTTTTTTTTACATCATTCAAGTCATTTGCTTATATAGACTTACCTTTGAAGGAAAAAAAAAATTATACTCACCCTAAGTCACTTGTTGCTAGGTGGTCTTTGTAATCTGCCCCTATTAGGTCCTAGACTCTTCTGACTTCTTGCTTCCCCTGGCCTCCTGGGAGATGTGACTCATCATTTCCCAGGAGTCAGTGGGCTTCCCTGTACTGTAAAATTATGTTATTTCCAGACAGGAAATGACACGATTTAAGGCAGACCGAGATTGAGGAGTGCATGATGGTTACCCACCATGCACTTCTTTCAGGAAGAGATGCCAGGAGACTATGGATGGGCTTCAGGTGCCCTCTCCTAACATGGAAAAGTCCAGCAGTGAAACGAATGTTGTGAATAAAAAATACATGTAATTACTAGGCGGTTTGAAAATAAAGATACAAAAGGTTACATCTATTTAGTATTAAAAGAGTGGATGCCAAAAAAAAAAAATTCTGGGTGGAACTCCGCTGTGAGAATATGACCTCCGAATCCAAATTTTTGGAGTACTGATTTTAAGTAAGACCAATGGATTCTATCAAACGACTTCTCTGCATCCAAGGATAGGAGCAGAGAAGGCGTTCCGCTGGACTCTGCATAATGAATTATGTTTAATAGACGTCTGGTGGCATCTGAAGCCTGCCTGCCTGTGATAAAGCCGGATTGGTCATGGGGAATGAGAGTGGGCACGATGGTCACTAGTCTTGTAGCTATAGCTTTAGCGTATATTTTTAAGTCCATGTTTAGGAGTGAGATCTTTTTGTGGGGCTGTCGGCTCCTTCCCTGGTTTTGGGAGTGTTATAATCAATGCTTGTAAGGTTTCTAGTTGGAGCGAAGCAGAGGAGGCAGCGTCATTGAATAGAGCTTTCCGATGAGGAGTCAGCAGTGAGGAAAATTGTTTGTAGTATTCCCCAGTGATTCCATCTGGGCCTGGGGCTTTTGATGTTGGGAGTTTATCTATGGCTAATCAAATTTCCTTTTCTGTGAAGGGGTGATTGAGAGTGGACAGTTGGTCTGTTGTTAATTGTGGGAGTTGAACCTGTGCTAGGAATGCATTTATGTCCTCTGGAGTAGGTTGAATCCTCTTAGGATTTTGTTTAAGATTACGTAGATCACTATAGTATGCACTAAAGGTGTTGGTTATGTCTCTGGGATTTGAAAGCTTACTTTTCGACTGAGGGTGGAATATGTGGTCAATTTTTGATTTGACTTTCCTCCCTTTGATATGGTTTGCTAAAATTTTACCTGCCTTATTGGCTGTACAGTAAGAGGATGCTCTAAGTTTGCGCTGTAGGTTTTCAAATGAGTGGAGAAGTAGTGTCCTAAGCTCCTGCCTTAATTTTAGTATTTGTGCCGAGAGTGTTGGGAGGGGTCTTTGCTTATTTTGAACTTCCAATTAATTAAATGAGTGATTCTAGACGCTGCATCCTCTGTTTTTTACAGTGAGAGCTGAGTTTGATCAGTACTCCTCTGACATAGGCTTTGTGTGCGTTCCATACCACTCCAGAGTCAGACACTGATCCTTTGTTGATGTCAAAAAATTCTATTAGTTGAGAGGAAATTTCTTTGGCGTATGTTGGGTGTTGTATAATAGAGTTGTTAGCTTGCCAAAGAAATGTGTTTTCCTGGTGAGATCCTATTTCTATTATTATAGATATTGGTGCATGGTCTGACCACGTTGTGGTATGTATAGCAGAACAGAATATTTTTTTCAGTAACCATTTATCGGTTAAGAGCATATCTATGCACAAATATGTTTTGTGGAGAGCTGAAAAGAATGTCAAGTCTCTTTCGGAAACATGGTGACATCTCCAAGCGTCAAATAAGTCTTGTGTGCGAAGGAAGACTTTAAGTGGTGTACCTCTTAGTTTTGCTGCTGTGGTTGAATCAAGGTGAATGTCTGCTACCAAGTTAAAGTCCCCGCATACAATTAGATGACCCTATTGAACTGGCTTGACAACCCGCATAATTTTCTTTAAGAAGTGTAATTGGTGGGTGTTGGGAGCATATGTGTTGATGATAGTATACTTTACTTTGTTTATGCTGCATACTAAAATGAAAAATCTGCCATTGGGGTTGGATATCATTTGTTTGAGCAGAAATGTAGATGTGTCTCTTATGGCTATTAGAACTCCTATTTTTTTTCTTGTGAGAGGAGACTGTAAAAATGTGCAGGAAGTGTCTGTTAAAGCATGCTGGGGCCTTTGAGGCCGAAAAGTGTGTCTCCTGGATACATATAATGTCACATTTCATCTGTAGGGCTGTTTTCCATAGTGAGTGTCTTTTTGGCGGATGGCTGAGTCCGTTGACGTTAAGTGATAAAATATTGAGAGGCATGGTGGTTGTGTGTTGGGTATAAAGGAGGGACACACACACTTACAGTTAGAAGACCTGGTTCAGCCATGGATTTGCGTGGGTGGGTCAAAAGGCAGCAGTGGTGAATCTCTGAGAACTCTATTTCTTGCAAGTTAGTAGATGTGTAAGTCGGTACCAGATCTGTATATTAAACAGTAAAGCTAGTAATTCAAAACCAAAGCAAATGGGTAAAACAGTCACCCTTTTAAACAGTAGATGGAGTAACAAATGCTGAATTCAGCTTAAACCACTGTGGGGGGAACGAACAGTTATTAAGTGAGTAGAACTTAAAGCAGGGTAGCTTTCAGCTATTAGCAGAGAAGAAACATTTTGAAGTTTTGGACTTGGCCCATCTTGAGTGTCAGGAGAACTCTAAGTCCAGATGCTTGTCTCTTTTGAGTGTGCCTTTGTTTTGGAGACTGGTTTTGCTCTATGGGTAGAGTGCAATCGGACGGAGGAACTGGGATGATCCCCCATGTATGGAGGAGTTGTAAACCTTCCTTGAGATCGGAGATTACATGTGTAGCCCCATTTCTTGTAACGATTATGGTAGGTAGATATCTCCATTTGTAAATGATTTTATGATTATGGAGGCCCTTTGTTTCCGGATTGAGCTGGAGTTTTAATTGTAGTGTGTATCTTGAAAGATCTGGGAAAAGCTGGATTCCATCATAGGGTGAGGGGAGTGGTGAGGAGTTCCTTGCTTCGGAGAAGAGTCTTTATTTCTTGTGGAAGAAGTGCACCCTCATCAATACATCCTTAGGTATGGACGCTGCCAGGTGTGATGGTTTTGCGATCCTATGAATGCGGTCAATGATGATATCTCTTGGAGATGCGTCAGGTAGTAGAGTGCGCATTAACTCTTTAGCATATTTGGACAGCTTGCCTTGCTGGACAGATTCAGGTATTCTGTGTACCTTAACATTGTTTCATCTTGACCTGTCTTCTACATCTGCCAGCTTGGCTCTCATCCATGCTTGTTCATCTTTTACCTCCTCGACCGTGTCTATGAGACCGTTGACTGTTGGGATGCATTCTCCCATACCGTTCTCTATGTAGGACACTCTGTTATCAATGTTAGTTATATCTGTGGATATTTTAGCAAAAAGTGAGGATAAATCAGTCATTAAGGACAACTGTAATGACATGAGCATGTGCTTTAAGGTGGTGTCCATTATGGGTTGGCCCGTTGTGGTGAATGTCCCCATTGATGAGTGTAGGGCCTGTTTGGACTGGAGGGGGTTGAAAGCCTGGGAGTCAATTAGTGGAGTTGGTGGCGGTGGTGCATCTATCCTCATTCTCACCTTTGCAGGGCTGCCTGTAAGGGGATTGTCCACCGTTAGGTGTGTAGGGGAGACAGGGCAAGGTTGTGACATATGAGGGTCCTGGATTTCATCAGGGAGATCAATGTAAACTGTAGCAGTCGCAGCCGCACCAGCACCATCATTGATATCACTGACCTGCGCTGCTGGCTTAAAGAAAAAAGAAGTCAGCTTCCTAGGTTTCTCTTCATTGATCCTTTTGCAGGACATGTTTAGCTGGGGATTTTGGTTTGTCAGGGGTGTGGATGGCTATAACTTATAGGCTGATGTGGGCTCTGTATGCTTCGGTTCTCTCCCCTTGCTGTAGAGGTAGTAACTTAAGTGGTCATCATTTGGTGGACTGTCTTTAAGGCTCAGATCTGTGACTGCAATTATAATGGGATGGGTGTACCAAGATGGCCACCGCACTATGCTTCAGTACACCTCTGCTGTTTCTACACCAGATGGTGGCACTTTCCTCTCATATGCCCTCAAAAAGGTTTACAGGGGTGTCGGTGCTGGTGTAAGTCACACTGCCAGAGCCCTGGGAGAGCCCGCTGTGTGTGAGAGGAGTTGAGTCCCACGGATTGACAGCCATCACTAGGCCTCAATGCACCGCGGCCTAATTGGCGGAATGGGGTTGCTAGATGGTTCGCTGTAAAGGTTGATGAGGTGATGTAGGAGAGGGAGCCCTGCGGATGATGGTATGTGAGACTTGTTAAAGTCCCTAGTCCTTAAAGATGGCAGCGGCCGCCCAGAGGTGAGCTCTCTGACGGGATCAAAGTTTCTGCAATCGGGCATCCCCGCTGCACAATATTGGCCAGAGATGGTGCAGGCATTACAGGGGGACACTCTGATGTGTGTATTTCTCTCACCCCTGTGTCCGGGATGCGGATGTCTCTGGATTGAGGATGAGGGTCTCTGGAGCTCATCAAAAAAATGTCCACTGCTGGTCATGTCAAGACACGCCCCCTCTAATTATTTCTTAAATTTCAATGTTGGATTCCTTTTTAATAATTCATGGCCAAGACATTTTTTGTCCAAGAAACTATACATTTGGTTTTGATAATAAGGTCACCAACCCCCTTGATTATAATAATGGGGTCCCCTAGGAGTAGACCACTGTCTACTTTCATTATTACCTGTTGGACTCCTAAGTTCCGTACTCCCTTAATTTGGCAAAGTAATAAATCAGTTTTTTAAGGCGATAAATCCCTGTTTAGGAGGAGCTGGCTTCCCCTTTCCATGGGTTTCCTTAGTATTTTTCCATTGTGTCTCCAGCTTTCCTCTTTATTAGAGGTAAGGGCCCTGTATCGTGAATTTGTATGGGGATCTCTTACCCTCACAGGTGTTTGATTATACTGTAAGCTGGCTGGGCTGCTTCTCTCTGTGTATCATCTCTCACTGCAATTCTCCACTCTGCCCACTTTTATTCACTGTTGTGGGATTAATATCCTCTGATAATTCCTGCTATTTAAATACCCTTTTTAAATGATAATCATCTGTATCTCTAAGGTTTTTTAATGTATTTTATTCTGAATTAAAGATACCTTTTATTGTCTATCTGATATATTTAGGCTTACACGGATTCCATATGATTTTAAAAGATTAAATATGATATATTGTTTACTGACTAGTCAACTTTGAGGGGCGGCACTCAGACTTTCAGTGTATTTAAAGGAAGTGTCAGCACATCTAGCCAACCCCTTGAGAACAGCCTATTGGTTGAAATGCATTGGAAGATTGAAGCTTGTGCTGACGTCATTACACCTGCTGAAGCTAGCAGTGGTGATGGTTGAGTTTACATGTGATTTAACCTTGTAAATATGTAAGTACTGTAGCTGCACAAATACTTTTTACAGTAAGGCCCCTTTCACACATACGGACCGTTTGTCCACTTTTCATCCATCAGTTGACGGATGAAAAACGGACATCAATGCAACTCTATGGAAAAACGGATGACAACTGATGATCATTCATTTGCATCCGTTTTCATCCGCTTCTGTCAGCATCCGTTTTTTTGAACGGATGAAAGTCCTATTTTTCATCCATCAAAAAAACGGATCGGACGAAAAACGGATGTAAACTGACGAACGGTCAGTTTTTCATCCGTTTTTGCATTGGTAGTGGATGTAAAAAAAAAAACTGATGAAAAACTGATTACCACAGATGAAAAAACGGATGAAAAAAACTGATGAAAAAACGGATGAAAAACTGATGAATTGATGAACTGATAAACTGATGAACTGATGAACGGTCCGTGTGTGTGAAAGGACCCTTAACCTGTGGGTTACACTATGAAATACTAGCTTATCTCTTACATGGCCTAATGTACATGCTGGAGCGGGGGTGCAAACGGCAAATCCCTGCTTACGTACTTGAACAACCTGTTGTTGTGATATCCAATATGATTCCAAGGCTGTGGATGGATTATTACTGATAATGCGTCTGTTATAAGACCACCTATAATTATAGATAAGCTTTGGTAAGAGGCTGCAATCGGTGGTCGTGTTGAATTCACAAAGGTGTTTATTGTCATTCACAAGTGGAAACATATGGCAAGATTTGCAACAATGGTGGAACCCTCCTACACATAACTGCTTGTTTTTTTATTTGGAAATTTGAAAATAGGTGGTAAACTTCCACCAGGAACTCTGTTTATTAATTGGTATTTTTATTTTGTTACTTTGGAATAGTGTGTCACCCTCAGAATTTTCATTTTTTTCAGTGTTCAATTGTACTTGGATTTATGATCTTGGTACACAAATCACATTTATTTTTGATAATATTATGATCCTTTGTATTGGGATACATATACTGTAACTAAGACATATTTAATTTAATAACACAGTGCAACATTTGCATTCTTTTTAAGAGGAACTGACAATTTGACCTAAATAGATAACAGTGTCTCTTTAGGTATCTTAAGCATATGCACATTTCTTTCCAGTATAACATATAACCTATTATAGTATACGTTAATGGCTTATTTCAGTATAACTTAATGGTTTTGTTTTGTTTAATTACAAGTTGCATTAAAATATTTATACTGAGTTTAGTTATATTCACACACATAAGAGTCCATTTATCATTGGCTGAGTAGACTTTACAGTCCCATGTGTAGTCCCCTTAAATAGAACTTATAGGCAAAACTTTTTTTTTTTAATAGTGTAAGCGAGGGTTAAAATCCCTGTAAGTTCTTTTTTTCTTCTGTGTCCCAATGGGAAAATTTCTCTTAAATCTGTGTCCCATAGCCAAAACTACATGTGAGAGGAAATCCATGCAAAATAAGAGAATCACTTGCCTCGCCCCCCAGGTCATCAGGACTAGTGTCCCCACTGGAAGGTTTCCCCTTTCTTACTTTTCTGTGGACAATCCAAAATTTGAATTTTTTTCTTTACTTTCACTTTCAATTATAATGGTAACTAAGACAAATTGGAAGAGTGGATTTCCCTAAGGGGGCACAGGCAGCAATAGGCAGGTGTTCTAATCTATCTTCACTCTATCCAAAACTAAAATAAAAAAATGCCTTTTGTTAAACTTTAATAGTAGTTAGTAAGTAAAGATAGTAAAATCGAGTGTAGTGCATTTAAAGAGAGACTTGGAAGCAGGAAAACTGTATATTCTAGGTAGTAGTTAATAGTTCCTTACTCAGATATCAATTTAAAACTAGTGAGTGGCTGAATTCACCACCAGAACTCCCGAACGTGGAAAAAGTTAGGACCCCAACCCAGAACCCTATTAAAATCTATGGGACCCAAACCCAAAAAATCAAAAGTCAATTTTTAAGGCTTATATGCAAGTTTTTGCCATAAAAAGGGTATGAGGGCACGGGTTCTGCCCTAAGGGACATGTATCAATAGAAAAAATGATTTTAATTATGCTTAAAATGAAACAATAAAAAGTCTGCCTGCAAAGTGGCACATCTGTACCATGTATAGAACCTTCTGCAGCAAAATGGACATATATATATACAAAGAATAAAAAAATTACATTTAAATTTCCATGCAAGCTTTCTTTATTTTGTAAGCAATGACTTCGGGAGCCAGTCTGTATGAAAAAAAAGGCCAGGAAAGGGGGGGGGGGGAGCGAGTGCTCCTACCTATTCAAC
>BLSH010410427.1:635363-659490 GCA_018402905.1 Glandirana rugosa | reverse complement strand
TGGCTGAACATGCATGCATGGGTGAGCACAAATGGATGGGGAGCATGGATGCATGGCTGAGCATGGATGTATGCCTAGGCACAGATGCATGGCTGAGCACAGATGGATGGGTGAGCACGGATGCATGGATGAGCACAGGTGGATGGTGGAGCACGGACGGATGGTAGAGCACAGATGCATGGGTGAGCATGGATGCATGGGTGAGCATGGATGGATGGGTGAGCATGCATGGATGGGTGAGCACGGATGCATGGGTGAGCATGCATGCATGGGTGAGCATGGATGAGGCTGGATGGGTAAGCACAGCTGGATGGGTGAGCACGGATGCATGGGTGAACAGGGATGCATGGGTGAGCATGGCTGGATGGGTGAGCACGGCTAGATGGGTGAGCATGGGTGAACATGGCTGGATGGGTGAGCATGGCTGGATGGGTGAGCAGGGATGCATGGGTGAGCATGACTGGATGGGTGAACACAAATGCATGGGTGAGCATGGCTGGATGGGTGAACACAGATGCATGGGTAAGCATGGCTGGATGGGTGAACACAAATGCATGGGTGAGCAGGGATGGGTGAACATGGATGCATGAGTGATGGATGAGGCTGGATGGGTAAGCATAGATGGATGGATGGGGGGTCCAGACTGTCACATAGCAGTGCTGTGGGCACTTCAGATCCTGCCCACAGCACCACTGCTTCTGATCTCTCCCCCTTTCCTCTCACACTGCACCGATCAGTGCGAAGAAGGGAGAGACAAGCCAGATATCCGCCGGCTTGTTTACATCTGATCGCTCCATCATTTGACGGAGCGATCACATTGTAAGCGTCCGCTGTGAGCAGCCATTTACTGCAATCCATGATACGGTGGGTCATGGATGCTCCCGGGTGCACGCCCCAGGGGGGGCATGGGAGTGCCATTCTGGGAGGACGTTATAGTACACCCTCCCAGAACAATGGATCCACCTTGCTGCCGTGTTTCTATATGACACGGTCGGCAAGTGGTTAAATCAAAGTACATGCCGTATTCCTACTATGTATATACTTCCTAAGGTTCATAAGGATTCATCTAACCCTCCTGGGTGTCCAATTGTTAACTGGATAGGGTCTGTTACAGCGAGGTTAGATCAGTACTTAGACACTATTCTGCAACCTAGTAGGATCTCTACAAGACTTAATTTGAGGGGCACAAAACATTTACTTCAGTTACTAGAAAGATTATGTATTGGTGAAGAAATAGATATCTTTCTTTTGACAGCTAATGTCTCCTCGCTTTATACAATTATACAACATGATGATGCCTTTTTTGCTGTAAATTGGCCCTTAAGTACAAGAGACCTCAAAAAACATTTCTAAAAAACGCTCTTGACTTTTGTTTGAGCCATAACTATTTTTGGTTTGGTGGAGATTTTTTTTATTTTTTCAAAAACGGATGTAGCCATAAGTGTAAAATTGGCACCCAGTCTGGCTAACCTCTTCATGGCAGAATGTGAGGACAAATGTGTATTTAATCAGAATAAGCTTATAATATAAATTAATCTCTGGACTGCCCTAATCCTCTTGTGGCTTTAAACAGCTTCTCTCACCCATGTTGAATCACTAACCCAAAATAAACTAAAATCGTATACTAAATGGTGTAGCTCTGTCTTCAAAAATACATTTTATTGTTATTTTCTCACACCTCTATACAGAGAATGAAAAATATTAAATCATGCACATATTATCCATAACAACAAAAACGTGAATAAATGTACACTCCATATCGATTGCCAAGGAACCCATGAATTAAATTATAGTGATTAGTACAATTATTGTGCTCAGAATAAATTAAAAATGCATAAACATTATATAAATATATGATTTATATATGGACTGAGTTGTATACATTTTGTACATTCCCTATGATAACCAGAGCTTGGAGCATGTGGAAGGAGAGGAGAATCATACATGTTATGGTGGTCGGTATTGTTTCAGTATCTCTAGCCTGAGCAATATGTGCCTGTCTGTTGATAACAGAGGCACATACATATGGTGAGTTTTCCATCCACTGGGAGAGGTTTTTCACTGGGAGCACAGATGTATTGGTGGAAGATTGGGAAACATTGCTGCACGAGGTTTTGCACTCCCCAGTTATTGTAAATCAACCCCATTGTGTTAAAGCACCTATAGTACACATGTATTTTTTTTTGCACTGTTATTTCATCTTTTTTGTTTATGATATTTTGTGTGTTTGCATTAAAGTTAATTTTATTATCTTTTTGTTCTGAAAATTTGCATCTAATAACACTTGCACAAATATCATGTGACATAAAACATTTCAACAATCATCTTTTAATTATACAGGGCCTCTGCTTTCAGAAAATATATGATGTTATGTGGGTTTAAGTACGTTTATTGCTAAAAATGGAGATTATTACATGTGTGCAAAAATGAAAAAAAAAATGCTCTAGCGTCGAACAGGTTAACGGACATTGGATCATGTATACGCTCAATGCTTTCTGATTAACAGGTTTTTATATTGGTATAGCATAGTCTGACTATAAAACAATTTAGTAATGTAATTTCAAATGTACTACCATTTTATGAACAACTCATCTGCCGTGGTAAATAACGTAATAGAAAGTGAATGCTGTTGTGTGTGTTTTTAGATAAAGATGTTTGCACGCATCCAAATGTTATACTTGTGATTACAATGCAGTGTTTCATTCCAGTCATTGAGTTAATATTTATTCTGAATAGCTGTTCACATTGGACAAAATAAAGTTTCTTCACTTAGTACTACCACATAATTACTTGGAAATCATTATTTCTGCAAAGTAATGGGCATCTCTTCTTGCAGTAGTTACTTTTATAATGTCCTTATTTTAACACTCAAGCTGCATTTTTTACTGTAAAAAGGTAAATGTTTAGTCTGTTTTATTACAAAAACAGTAGAGATAGTCGCATTTAATCCCCATCTTTAGCAGTATGACATAATTCAGACTTTTCTGATGCAGGTCAGAACACCAGTTGTTCCCTAGATGTGAGAGATAGCACAACATATAATTCTATGTATCCTCTGAGTCTAACAAGACAACAATTTTCTGGGCTATTAGACAAGGAAGTGTCAAAAATAGCATGGGGGAGGGTGCTCTGGGGAACAAACAGTAAAACAATGCAAAAAAAAAAAAAAAAAATTAGCATGGAGTAGGGATTTTTAAATGCTTAACATGAAACATTAAAAATGGCCAATTCATCTATCTGGTTCCCGACCAGCTACCGCATTTTTACTGCGGCAATGTGGCGCTGTCTCGTGAATCACCGTATGTAAACGACGATTCAGGCGTGCGCACTTAGCGGGCAGGAGTGCGCCAGTGGCGGCGCGCTTTTGTGCCTACCGCACTCTGGAGGAGTGTGCCCGCGGCTCGGGCGGACCCGATGTTTGCTGGTGAGCCATGATGACCTGCCAGAGGGAAAGAACGGGGAACCGCCAATGTAAACACGGCAGTTCCCCGTTCTGTCAGGCGGCATGTAGGAGATCTACTGATCCCTGTCACTGGGAACAGTTAGATCTCTTATGCCCTTGACAGCCCAGCCCCCTCACAGTTAGAACACGCCTAAAGATTGGGTTTACTTCCTCTACATTCCCCTGCAAAGTAGATGCATAATGGGGTACTATGCATCGCATAATAGCCCATTATGTGCCACTTACCTGCAAACGAAGCCTGCGGCATCCAGCGATGTCCCCTGTGCTGGCAGCGTCCATTTTCTGCCCCTCTTCCTTCCAGGGCCGCAATCTCCAGCTCTGTGACCAGCATGCGCGTGGCATGGCACAATCACAGTGCAGAAGCTGTACGGAGGCTGTTTCTTCACTGCGCATGTGGCAAAATTACACTGCATATCTCCTGAACCATGCAGGTTTAGGAGATATGTGGTTCACCTACAGGTAAGCCTTATTATAGGCTTTCCTGTAGGTTAAAGTGGTTGTCACGAGCTGACAACCACTTTAACCCCTAGATCGCCCCCTGCAGGTTAACCCTTTCACTGCCAATACCATTTATACAGTAATCAGTGGATATTTACTTTTTTGAACACTGTAGAAATGTCATTGGTCCCAAAAAAGTGTCAAAAATGTCCGACATGTCCTCCCCAATATCAAAGTGCCGATACAAAAATCGCAGATCGCCAGCATTACTAGTAGAAAAAAAAATGTAAAAATGCCAGAAATGAATTTTCATGGTTTGTAAACGCAGCAAACAAACCAATCAATAAACGCAGATTGCAATTTTTACTAAAATAGGAGGAAGAATATAAATCGGATAAAACTGATGAATAAATTAGTTGTTTATATATATATATATATATATATATATATTTTTTTTTTGGATTTGTATTTTAGCAAAAAGTAAGAAATATATATATTTTTTTTTTGCAAAATTTTTGCTCTTTTTTTGTTTATAGCGGCGATCAGAAATGACGCAGAGGTGACCAAATACCACCAAAAGAAACTCTATTTGTGGGAAAAAAGGGTACAAATTTTGCTTGGGTACAACATCACACGACCGCGCAATTGTCAGTTGAATCGCGCAGTGCCAAAAAGTGCTCTGGTCCTACAGTGGGAAATCCTTCTGGGGTGAAGTGGTTAAATAACACACCTGGGGGTATCCTTATCCAGCCTGTGAAGAAGTTCATCTCTGTGATGAACAGAAAGTGCTGCAGCAGCACTGACATTTACAAAGGAGAGACATTTTAAAAATGCCTGGCAAACAGCATTTAATTCCCGGGTTATAAAAAAAAATGCACACAAACCCCTCCAAGGGTCTTCTTTTGAGGGACCTTTGGAGGGGTCTGCGTGCTTTTTTTAAATTTGTAAATAACACATTTTTTCTTTGTAACTGTTACTTTTGCTGTAGCACATCATACAGCAATGAAAAAATATTGCATAGAGTCCACCCAAAATACTGTACATACCTGACTCTAAATCTGGTATGGATTTTAAGAGGGCACCTCATACAAAAAATGTAAAAAATAAATTGTGAGGTTCCTATAGCAGGCTTATCTAAACCCTAAATTAAATATGTAATATGTTGCATCTAAGCATTCCTTATATGTGTTGGCTGCATTAATTTTCTTTTTCCAGGGTTTTTTTCCCCTATATTTTCACCAGATAATCCTGCAAATAACACACTTGCTGTACTAGCGTGCTTACACTTACTCCTCCACTGCATCTATGACAGTCACTCTAGGCTGCACTCCTGATTTCAACCACAAACATGTCATCCTCTCTTCATTTTCATTACTTATGGAGGATTTGTAGTTTAGAAACAATAGCTGGGAAGGAAGGTAACATAGCTTATTTCAATATTGTATATGGAGCGCTTGCACTGGACTGGAGTTATACTATAATCTTTGCATCACAGTAGGCAACTAGGGGCAAATAAAAAGTCATTTTCTGACCAGTGCAATTTTTACATAATTTAAACATTCAAGTTTGTTTGAGTCTGCAAACTTTTTGTTTTGGACTTGCTTCACGCTAAGAGATGTATTACAGCATACATGTATGGGAAACATTGCTATAAAACATGGAGGATTGGAACATAGAGTGTGAATGGTAAATTGGAAATATTTTCCTTTTAAGAATGCAGTGGATATTTTGCAGCATGTGGTTGCTTGCCACATCCATCTGTCTACTACAGAAAAGTGATTAAACCTCATTAATAAGCTATTAGAGAATCAAATACTGTACACTGATACACCACAGCATGAGGCGGAAGGCTGCATCCCTAGAAATCTTGATTTCAACAATTGTCTACAGAGTTTTGTTAATTAAAAAAATGCAATTCATTGATTTGCTATGAGATAAGGAAAGGCCACATTTCGGTACCAGTTTAATTTGAAAAATACACAAAGTTAGTTAATATAATGGGTGACCACCAATTTAAGAACTTAATATAATGTAGATAAAAAGTTTCTTTATAACATTAAAATGTACAAAATTATGCTTTTGAATTTTCATGTAGTTGATATATAACAAAAAAAAAATAATAATTTTGAACTTGAAACAATAACATGGAACCTCTTTCAACACCCTATATATTCATTTTAATTTAAAAAAAAATATGTTAAATGACAATCATCTTTCTGTAAGTTTAATTTTTGAGATTAGCTAATATATAAATTGAAGAGTTAACATATGTCTAAACCCAAGAACAAAAATGTACTTACCAGTCCATAAATCTAGTGACTGCATTCATTTTTTTTTTTTTTAGGCTAAATGTATTTTATTTAACTAGTAATGGCGGTGATCAGTGACTTATAGCAGGACTTGCAATGTCAGACAAATCAGACATCTAACTGACACGTTTGACACTTTTTGGGAACCAGTGACACTAATACAGTGATCAGTGCTAAAAAAAATCATTGAGTGTGCTGAACCTGCTAATTGGCTCCCGCTGTGTCCAACCACAGTGGGAGCGGGTCCCCGGTGGTGCATATGTATGTCCCAGACCCGGAAGTGCCACATCACTTACAGGTAGGCGATTGGCCACCCTGCCGCAGTAAAAGTACATGGGGCAGTCGGCATCTGGTTAAAACAATGCACCAATGCACTGAATAAAAACTTGTGTATCCTAAATAAATATATATATATATATATATATTTTGACACAGTTAAATCTGAGACATAATGACCTCTGGGTAAGACTCCTGCGTTATTAGGCCTTATGCACACAGGAGGTTAAAAAAAAGTTCTAAAAAAGTCAGTAGCTTTGTAGTGAGTTTTTCAGCTTATTTCAGCGTTTTGCAATAGCGTTTTTGAGCGTTTTATTTTTTATTTTTTCAATGGACCAAAAATGTCCAAAAACATTGGTGAGCCGCGTTTTTTGCGCATATTTGCGCATCTTGAATAGTACCTATTTTGAGCGTTTTTTTCCCTCGATGGATTAGAAATGTCCAGAAACTTTGGTGAGCCGCATATTTGTATGTTTTTGAGCGTTTTTACAGCTGGAAAACGTCTCTCAGAACCCACTGGTCTTGGGTTTTTTTTTAACAACTCAAAAACGCCCCAGCCAAAAACAGTCGATAACAGCGTATGTGTGCATGAACACATAGGACAACATGATGGGGAGTATATTTACTGTAGGAAAAAAAACGTCTCAAGCTAAAAACAGCAGTTGTAAAAACGTCCAAAAATGTCCTGTGTGCATGCGGCCTCAACCTTCCTGGCAGTATCCCCGAGTGTTGCTCGGGGTGATTTTTCTGTACCAAGAGCGTAACCCCGAGCCACACTCAGGATTGCATCGCTGGGTCCAGGCAGCGTTACTCACCTTGTCCCCTGGATCCAGCGATGTCCCCCCACTGTGTCTACATGCCTCTGTGTGCCAGGCTCCATTCCCTGCAAGCGGCGCATCACACGGGGGCGGAGCCTGGTGGCAAATTCAAAAAGTGAAACACACAGTAAACATATAGTACACTGTAATCTGTAAGATTACATCACTGTATGAAATCATTTAACATCCTCTTTGTCCCTAGTGGTTTGTCCAGTGCCCTGCATGCACTTTTATATTATATATGTCATTCTTTCTGCCTGGAAACTTGAGAATGTCCATGGTAACCAAAAAAAGTGTCCCTTTATGTTAAAAGTGGTTTTTGATCAGCTAGTAAACAGTGATAGTAAATAAGAATCATTTGCAGTATTGAGTGATACTGATTTTTGGGGAAATTTATCATCAGCCACTGAAAGTGACGACAGCGACAATTTTGCAAATCAGCAAATTTCAGTGTTTTTGATTTAATTACATTATTGAATACATTTTATTACTATTATATTATTATTTTTGATAATTATTTATAGTTATTTATTATATTATAATTTAGGATTTCTTGTTTCAAACTTTATCATACCCGGGATGTCTACTAGACACTTGTTTGGACAGATTTAAGTGAGAATTACAGGCCTACAATATAAAACGCTGAATTTCCATGCAAAATAATGGTACCGCTTTCAGCACCAAAAATCTGAAATAATCATACCGCCAGGGAGGTTAAGGCCAAAAAGCAACTATATGTTTAGAGGCTCCACCTTTTCTTCTGGGGAGGTGGCGAAGACTTGAAACATGCCAATGGCAGCATTTGCAGCTTGAAGTCTACACCTGGGTTGCTCTTTGGATTATTTATCCACACAAGCTGGCTAATAATGAGAGAGTTATGTCTGGTGTGTTTAATTTTTTTTTTTTCCTGGTGTACTATTCATAAAGCTGCAAGGATGAGGAGTATTTAGTGCATTTTGGTGTCAATGCTCAATTTTTATCCCGCATGTCTTGGCTGTCCAGAATTATGAACCTAGTGGTGACACTGTCCTATAATTTGATTAAACATTGCTTGTGAATGTGATTCCTTTTATTTGTTTTATTATTAAAGCATGTCTAATCTGCCTTATCTGGTGCACTTCACTGTTTTCTTTTTGTGGTCATGAGAGGGTTAAAGGCAATTGAAAGGTGTGTTTTCTGTGCAGTACTAAAGGTTACCCACAGTATAGTGAATTTACATTGATACTGAAATCCAAAGGTAGGACATTTTCCATAAGATAATCGCTGAGCCAAAAATGCTAGAATGTTTTCAGTTATGTGTGGATGATTAGTGGGAGTTATTCATTAGCATGTTATATCTCTTGGGGACTTGGCCAGGTCCTCTTGCTGGAGTGCCAGACTTTGCCCTCCATTCTTTACTATTGGCTGGCTCTGATAAATTATCATGTGAGCATTTGCCTTAATATAGCACTAAAAATGTATTCCACTGGTTAATCCTATAGACCGGTACTGTTCCTGCTTCCATTTCAGGGTTAGTTGGTACATTTTTATAAATTCTTTAAAATATAGTTCTTTCATGCCTGGACAGCAACACACACATAAAACACAATGGACCATAGTGTTCTACTTTTGGTAAAATATTTTATTACAAGTGAATATGAGTGATCCTTCTTCTTGCATTTTATAATTCAATTAGTCTCATTGCCTATTTAGTCCATTAATTACAGGTTATGCTGTATTTAAAAGGATTAATGTTGCAGCTCTCTGTCCTCATTTCCCCATGCCGTCTGTGTATGATAAGTGAACATCAAGCTATTCTGGAATGGTGACTCAATTGTGAGAGCCCTGAGGCATAATAAAATTACAGTATAACAATAAATTGGTCACTAATATAGACTTCAATTACAGTTATACTAGGCATGATCTATTTTTATGAGCTTCTAATTTTTTCCTAATTTAAAATAGCTACACTGAGATTACCTGCTTGTGTCAGTATTTCAGTAAGTTAATGCCCAGTTAACATAATCCTATCAATGTATATCGAAGAAGCGTACATTGTGTTTTGTTCCTTTTCTTTAGCATAACTTTTGGCTCATTATATACATTCTGCAATGCAATTTTACATCTTACATAATACATAATGAGCTAAATCCACTGTTCATTGGGAAAAATCTGCTCTCCCTCTCAGTTCATCACAACCAAAGGAAAGAAACCTATTGCATGGTTAGGCTCCTTCCAAGCTCTACATTCAAATTAGAAAGTGAACCAAGACTTGGTGAGTCTTCAAGAGATAATCCATACTGCTAATATGTTTTTACCAAAAATTATGTCTCAGTTAGGGATGAGCTAAAGCGTGAACTGGCTTGAACCAGTAGGTAACTGTCACATCACAGCAGGCCCAATCAGCAGCAGCCATTGAATTCCCTGCCATATAGCCACATGTAATAAGTGGGACTAGGATGCTGGTGACATCAATGACCTAATATAGCTACATGGCCATATTAGACGTTATTTCCTGGGGATCAGGTCAAACTGAGGTTGGCCTGAACCTTAGTTCTTCCTTCGTTTTAATTAGGGATAAGCCAAATGTGCGTAAGTTTAGTTAAATGTGGGTTCAGCAATCATTACTAAAGTTCTGGTGCTGAATGAAAAACCCCAGTGAAGTCAATGGGATCTGCATGTGAACAAACAAACAGTAATAGCCATTTTCTAAGCTATTAGGAAAGGGATTTAAAAAATGGCATGGGGCTCCCTCTTAAAATATGCCCTAGACCATTATCTTTAAAGAGGGTCTGTTATGGATATCAAGGGAAGCAAAAAAAAAAAAATAAACAGCATGAGGTCCCCTTAAATTCCATACCAAACCCTTTGAATCTAGTGTGGATTTTATGGGGGAATCTCATGCAAATAAACAATAGAAAAGCATGTGATTCCATCTATTATCCATACCAGACCCATATCTGAGCATGGGCAGAAGAGGGAAGGGGACAAACAGGCCCCACCCCTCTTTAACCATATTTGGCCACATGCCTTAAAATGGAGGTTGCCTTTGGGGACATGGGGTAAGGTACTTTGCCAGGGGTCATTTAAATAATATTATGTACTGTCCATACAGGAAACACAACATCACTAAATAATGCAAAACCAGACCAGACTAGAAACACAAGAACAGTACCTAAAAAAAAAATCATAAATAATAAAAACCAGCTAAAATACTGTATATAAATCATTACAGTGTGATATACAATAAAGGTTGTGCACCTATTTTTCTGCCCTCAACTCTATATAGGTTCTTTATTCTGTGAAGAAGAAAACAACCTTTGTTTGTAACACTGTCAATGAAACGTCATCTGAAGCATTGAATGGTCAGATAGGCCATTGATGAAGAAAGATACAAAAAATAGAATAGTTTTAGAACTTTTTTATATGTACTGTTCTACATCAGCAGCATCAGCATCTTGGAATGAGCACAGAGGCCAGTGATAAAGGACAAGAAGATCAAAGCGTTCCTTTATGAATAAATAACATTCTGGGGCTCTGTAGCAGCTCTGACAGTATTAGTGTTTTATACTGGGCAGTTAGGCTGATCATAAAGTAAAAAATAAATTGCATTAGGAGTCAGAATAAGAATAAAGCACCAGAGCAAAGAGCTGCAGTTAAAGTCTTACATTTTTTTTAATATATATATTGTGGCATTATGAAAGGTAAGGTGATCTATGGATGCTATGTTTCACCTCGCATGCATTCACTTACAGGAAACAAAGGTGGAATCCAGTCTGGGTTTTACCAGCCACCTTGGCAGGGTTGATTCTGGACCAGATTTTGTGGTCCACCAACAGGTGGTATAATGGAAGCAGGTCTGAATCAGAGGATGGCTCTTGACCTGGACTCAGGAAACCAAAGCCTGAAAGAGCTGCTGAACTGAAATTTGCTTTGCGTCTGAAACAAAAAGGTTTCCATTATCTTTGTTTTGTGGGTGATTGTGAAAAGCCCTTCACCTCTGAAAGAGGAAAACTGGATATGTTTAGTTAGTGCTTGGATGGCAAGGATTTATTTTCTGTTTTGTTTATTTGATTCTTTACCAACCTTCTTTGCAACCTTGTAAATAAATCTGGCTACAAGTCAGATTTTAATAAAACCTTTTTTCCAGGAAGGTGATCCCTATTGAGCTAACCACCCACAGAATATATACAGTATCTCACAAAAGTGAGTACACCCCTCACATTTTTATAAATATTTTATTATATATTTTCATGTGACAATACTGTATAAATGGCACTTTGCCACAATGAAAAGCAGTGGGTGTATAGCTTGTATAACAGTTTAAATTTGCTGTCCCCTCAAAATAACTCAACACACAGCCATTAATGTCTAAACTGCTGGCAACAAAAGTGAGTACACCCCTAAGTGCTAATGTCCAAATATGGCCCAATCAGCCATTTTCCCTCCCCAGTGTCATGTGACTCATTAGTGTTACAAGGTCTCAGGTGTGAATGGGGAGCAGGTGTGGTAAATTTAGTGTTATCACTCTCATACTGATTGCTGGAAGTTTAACATTGCACCTCATGTCAAAGAACTCTCTGAGGATCCAAAAAAAGAATTGTTGCTCTAAATAAAGATGGTCTAGGCTATAAGAAGATTGCCAAAACCCTGAAACTGAGCTGCAGCACGGTGGCCATGACCATACATCAGTTTAACAGGACAGGTGCCACTCAGAACAGGCCTCATCATGGTCGACCAAAGAAGTTGAGTGCATGTGCTCAGCATCATATCTAGAGGTTGTCTTTGGGAAATAGATGTATGAGTGCTGCCACCATTGCTGCAGTGGTTGAAGGGGTGGGGGGTCAGCCTGTTAGAGCTCAGACCATACGCCACACACTGCATCAAATTGGTCTGCATGGCTGTCATCCCAGAATGAAGCCGCCTCTAAAAATGATGCACAGGAAAGCCTGCAAGCAGTTTGCTGAAGACAAGCAGACTAAGGACATGGATTAAGATAAACTTATTTGGTTCATATGGTGTCAAGCGTGTAGTGTGTGGTGGCAACCAGGTCAGGAGTACAAAGGCAAGTGTGTCTTGCCTTCAGTCAAGCATGGTGGTGGGAGTGTCATGGTCTGGGGTTGAATGAGTTCTGCTGGCACTGGGGTGCTACAGTTCATTGAGGGGACCATGAATGCCAACATGTACTCTGACATACTGAAGCAGAGCATGATCTCTTCGCTTTGGAGACTGGGCTGCAGGAGAGTATTCCAACATAACGACCCCAAACACACCTCCAAGACGACCACTGCCTTGCTAAAGAAGCTGAGGGTAAAGGTGAAGGACTGGCCAAGCATGTCTCCAGACCTAAATTCTATTGAACATCTGTGGGGCATCTTCAAACAGAAGGTGGAGGAGCGCAAGGTCTCTATCTTCCACCAGTTTTGTGATGTCGTCACGGAGGAGTGGAAGAGGACGCCAGTGGAAACCTGTGAAGCTCTGTTGAACTCCATGCCCAAGAGGGTTAAGGCGGTGCTGGACAATATTGGTGGCCACACAAAATATTGACACTTTGGGCCCAATTTGGACATTTTCACTTAGGGGTGTAATCACTTTTGTTGCCAGCGGTTTAGACGTTAATGGCTGTGTGTTGAGTTATTTTAAGGGGCAGCAAATTTACACTGTTATACAATTTGTACACTCAGTACTGTACATTGTAGCAAAGTGTCATTTCTTCAGTGTTGTCACGTGAAAAGATAATAAAATATTTACAAAAATGTGAATGGTGTACTCACTTTTGTGAGATACCGTATATCCTCACTGTATGTTCAATATTTGTTTTACAAATGAATGTAATACTGGGTATACATCCTTGTTACTTGATTCACAGAGCATTATGGGTCTAAAGAGCAAGAGCTGTTTTCTTTTAGACTGTCTCTCTCTGATGGAAATGGTGTATGATGCCATCTAAAGGAGGAAGTAGACACTCCTCTGGCTCATTTTACAGCTTGAGCTTTGGAGATATGCAAACAATGGACTTTGTTTTCTTTTTTTTTTAAGATATATTTATTGAGTTTTAACAAGAAAAACAAAACACAATAATAATAAATTGGGTGCAATGCAATCCATCTATGTCTCCTCAGTCTCAATAAAAAGAAGGGGTTGTCCTTTCCTTTTGTATAATGACTGCATAAAAAAATGATATAAGACAAATTACACTATATGCATAAATATCAAATGATTATACATCATAGTTGCATTACATTATCACAGGTGTATAAAACCCATAGACATAAAGAGGACCTTATCAGATGTCAGTTTCTAATGGAGCGTAAGTAAAACGCCTGGATACCCATTTGTGCCATAATTTATCAAAAAGATGAGGTTTTTTCCTGAGTTCAAAAGTGAAGGATTCAAAAGAGGAAACTATGGCAGCCTCAGTCGTGGTACAAGCATTACCCGGAGTTGGATATAGCCAATCACGCACCGCTACTAGTTGGGAAGCCAGATAATATAAGTAAAAATTTGGGAGGGCCAAGCTGCCCAAGCGAGAAGGCAATTTCAAAGTTTCTAAGGCCAGCTTGGGTGCACAACGCTTCCACAGGAAACTTGTGCAAGTTGAATAAGTCTGTTTAAAAAGTGTCTTTGGGATTTTACATGGGGAGTTAGCTAGCACATACAAGAGCTTCGGTAAGAAGATCATCTTTAGCAAATTGGCTCTGCCCATGAAGTCCAATGGGAGATCCATCCATTGGTTGGTTTGCTGCTGCAGTTGTGTAATAATGGGGCACAGATTGTTTACCACATAAGAGCTGAGAGGCAGTTGCACCACAACCCCTAGATACCGAAA
Organism: Glandirana rugosa; assembly: GCA_018402905.1. Lineage (NCBI taxonomy): Eukaryota > Metazoa > Chordata > Amphibia > Anura > Ranidae > Glandirana > Glandirana rugosa. The sequence goes on along the minus strand of BLSH010410427.1, from coordinate 645,378 downwards.
GGAGTTAGTAATCTGGAGTTGAGAACACGGATGTATCGCCTGTTCGGCCACTGGGTCCAGTGGAAAGATGCTGGACTTGGACCATTTCACCTGAAAGCCAGAGTATGTGCCAAAGTGTTCCATATCTTGCAATAGGGAATGTAATGAGGTTGGGGGATCAGCCAGGTATTTAAGGGTGTCATTGGCATATAATGATATTCGCTCCTCTATAGCGCTGATGATCAGGCCTTGTATAGAGGATGAAGATCATATATAGACAGTGGTTCTATAGCCAAGGCACAGCAACGGAGATAAGGGACTTGGCCTCTTGAGATCGAAAACGTGGAGGAAATACAGTTATTGGCATGAACCGCCACTCCACACTGTCAAATGCTTTACAAGTATCTAATGAAACTATAACACAATTGGTGGAGTGTCTATGGGGGTATTGTAAATTTTAGAAGTGTGCGTATATCCATTCGCGTAGATCGGCCTGGGATAAATCCTCCGTGAACGCTCTGCACTAGGGTAGGGGCTACCTTATTCAAGCGATGAGCGAGTACTTTGGCTAAAATTTTAACATCCAGGTTAATTAATTAATGTATGCATCACATTCTAGTGGGTCTTTTCTTGGTTTGAGGATGAGGACAATCAAGGCTTCTCTCATTGGAAGAGATTTGGGTTGTAATTTTTTGTACGGTTCCAATCAGGTTATCCAATGATATATTGACTGCAGTCATTGACATCATGTGTTTGTTTTTAATCCACTAACTGTCATTTGTGTCTACATGTTTAAATAAACTTTTGTATATTTTTATATTCCTTTTGTATCCTTGTCCGGTAAAGTCCCATTGTGAGGAATTTGCAATTTAGTCCCCTCTGATTGAAGGAGGAAGAGTGCCCTCATTAAGGCTGCATTGAACATTCTTAAAAGATGGAGGCTCAGTAGATGTCTGAATTTGCTACACCATTCAGTGGGGTATTCAACAGGCCCTGGTGTTTTATGTGACTGCACCTGAGCTATCGCCAGTTCCACCTCCTCCGTAGTGAGAGGGGCATCTAGCTCTTGTCTGTCATCTCTATTCAAGGAGGGAAGGCGTATATCTGCCAGATATGTTGTTAAGAGGTCTTCAGTATACTGTAAGTTGCAGTCGAGGTGTAAAGTTGGGTATAAAAATTATTGAAGGCGTCCAAAATCTCATGGGGGGAGTCTACTATTAAGTCAGTGTAGAGGCTAATACGAAGACTAGATGTGGGTGCATATTCTGGGTGGTCTAGGTAAGCCAGCAGATGCCCGGCCTTATTGCCATGCTCAAAAATCTTTTGAGAGGTGTATAGCATACTTTTCTTAGTAAGATCTAGAAGGCGAAGTTTATAATTCCTGCGAGAGTGTAACCAGGCATTATGAGTGTGGGGAGTGGGGTCAGTACTATAGGCTGCCTCTGCCTGTAACATAGCAGACTCAAGCTCCTCAGTGCATATATGTTTATTTTTGTGGAGTGCACCAGTTACTGACATGAAGGCTCCGTATAGGGAGACCTTAAAGGCTTCCCATTCTGTGGCTGGGGTAGCAGTGTTAAGATTTAATTTCCAGAATTCTGTTCTATCTTTGGAGCATGTGTTAAAAACTATCTGATCCTCTAGCCACTGACAATTTAAATGCCATAAGGCTGGGCCACCGGGGGGGGGGGGCTAACCTCCAATATGAGGGAGGCATGGTCAGAGACTTCACGAGGGAGTATAGAGGCTGAAGAGATAAAAGGGAGGGTCATTTGAGTGGCAAAGGCCAAGACATTGTTTGGAAAGAGTCAGAATGGCAGGTAAATTGCCTATCGTCTGGGTGCTTCAACCGCCATACATCCACCAGATCATAAACATGCATCCAATCCAGAAGGGTCTGAAATATTTTCCCCTCACCCCGCAAGTGGTCCATAGAGGGATCAGGGACTGCATTGAAGTCTCCCAGATATAGCAGTGGACACCCAGGAGATCCAGCGCAAGTGTCAAAATTTTGGTCAAAATTTCAGGTGAAAAGGGGGGGCATAAACATTGACCAGAGTAAGGGCAGTTCATCCAATCTGTAGAGATAACAAGATGAAGTGCTCCGCTGGGTCAGTCTTGACCTTAATAACTTCCACGTGTAGGAACTTAGCTAGAAGCACTGATACTCCTCTGGAGTATGAGGTATGAGTAGCATGAAAAAAAATGGGATACCCAAGCTTTTTTAAGTGCTAGAAATTTGGAGGCTAATAAATGGGTCTCCTGAAAGCAGACAATGTGTGGCTTGTATTTTTTTAAGAAAAGGGCTTTGTTTTCAACATTTCAAATGTACCTGTTAAAAGGAATGAAAACATTTTTAGTTGTATTTCTTAGTTGTAACCATAATTAATAGAGAAAATGTAAACAGAACTAAGGTTTATTTCCTTTATCTTCTCCAGAATAAAACCACTTTGCAACTAACAATATTTTGAGGACCTTTTCAGTTGCAGGCAATGTAGTCTAGATAAGGGGATTTTCTTAAAGTATGATAAAGAGGAAGGATAAAAGGAAAAAGCTTGTTGTGCATGTGTGCTGGCATTAGCATAGAAAAAATGGCTATACCAAAAATACCTTCACCCTCTCTGCTACAGATAGAACACCCTTAATTACAAGTAATGTTTATGTACCAATGTATGTACCAATACACTATGTAATGCCCTTGATGTTCTCCTCTCTTCCTCCGGTTTCTCCTCTTCACCATTATGACTCATGATGTCGTTGCATCTCAAATTATCGTTATCTGACACATAATTAGGCCCATCATAAATAGAAATGTTTTGTACACCTCCTGTAATAATGGCTTGTTGCAAAGTTTACACCTTGTAGGCAAATCAAGAGTTTCACTTCAGTGTGCGCATAAAGTAACATGAATTACATATTTCTGTTTGAAGCTGAAAATAGCTCCCTTTAAAGCATAATTTGCTAACATGCAGCCATTGAAACAAATTACTCCATTTTATACTTCTACATTTTGAATTAATTCTGTTCTTTGACAAGCTCAAGGTTTTTAAAGTTCATAGGATAACTAATGTTACAGCAGATTGACCTAATCTTCTTTTTAACATTTGCAGCTTGGTGAGGGCAAAGCATTGATTTAATCAATAAATCACCCAGTGTTCCCTATGGAAGAACTACTCTGTGTACTGCTTCTGCCCATGTGTTTTCTGATGCATGCATTCACATCATCTCGCGTGTACTAAAAATCACAATTTTAAGCCACAATTCTCATTTATATTTCCTAAGCTTAACCCTATGCTCCCATCACTGGGGAGCATTATACACATCCCCAAATGTGTGGGACAAAAGTCTGGAATTTCTTTAACCACTTCAATACTATGCACTTAGAACACTTTACTACCAGACCAATTTTCAGTTTTCAGTGCTGTTGCGCTTTGAAAGACAATTGCGCGGTCGTGCGACGCTGTACCCAAACAAAGTTTTTATCATTTTGTTCCCACAAATAGAGCTTTCTTTTGGTGGTATTTGATCACCCCTGCGGTTTTTATTTTTTGCACTAAAAATAAAAAAAGACCGAAAATTTAGAAAAAAAAAAATTCTCTATTTTTGTCACAAAACTTTGTAAATAAGTACATTTTCTCCATCACTGGTGGGCACTGATGAGGCTACACTGACGGGCACTGATGTGGCAGTACTGATTGGCACTGATGAGGCGGCACTGATGAGGTGGCACTGATGATGAGGCACTTATATGCAGCGATGATGAGCACTGTTAGGCGGCACTGATAAGCAGCACTGACGGGTACTGAGAGGTGGCACTGATATACAGCACTGATGGGCACTGATATGCAGCACTGATGGACACTGCTAAGCGGCACTGATGGGCACTGATAGACAGCACTGATTGACATTCATAGGCGGCACTGGGCACTGATAGGTGGCACTGATGGGCACTGATAGGTGGGCACTGGTAGGTGGCAATGGTGGGCACTGATGTGTGGCACTGGTATGCATTGATAGGGGCACTGGTGGGCACTGATAGGGGCACTGGTGGGCATATACATTAATAGGGGCTCATTCCCTGGTGGTCTAGGGTGGCATCTGAAGGTGGCACTGAGTGAAGGTGGACCTGAGCAGTATGTCACTTACCTGGTGGTCTAGGGGGGTCTCCCTGGTTGTCCAGATCGGCTCCCTGGTGGTCCTTGGTCGGCTCCCTGGTGGTCCTGGGTGGGCACATCCCTGGGCAGGCTCCCTGGTGGTCTAGGGTGGCGATCCGAGGGAGGGCTGTGCTGATAAATCATCAGCACAAACCCTCCCTGTCAGGGATGCAGCCGATCGGCTCTCCCCTCATCAGGTCTGCAGACCTGAGTACAGGAAAGCCGATAAACGGCTATCCTGTATTACACTGTGACCAGCCGTGATTGGTCACGGCTGGTCACATGGTAAAGTGCTTTGATTCGAAGCAGACTGACCCCCCACACCACCGATCGCCGCGATGCACGCCCCCCCGGGCGCGCGGCGGCTTGTTATCGTGAGGACGTCATATGATGTCCAGTCAGGATTACTCAGCCACTTCCCGGCCGTCATTCTGCATACGGCGGTCGGGAAGTGGTTAATATAGGCAGGTGAAAATTCCTAGACCATTTTACTGATTTACTAAAGGATTTGAAAATATTCACACTTTAAATCATTTTCAGTTGTAATGATAATAATAGAAACATATAAACCCTGGTTAATGATTATGTATACTAATTTGCTGGAAAAGTTCCAAAAAAGGATAGATTTATTGAGGCTGATTTAAAGAATATAAGAATGTTCACACAATGAATTGTGTGAAGAGTCACATCAATTATCTAATCGTGCAGAGGTAAACAGGGATTTTTTTTAAAACATCTTGATATAGTGTTCTACAAGCAAGTAATCAAAAAATAAATTAAACAACCCAACTTTGTGCTGTGCCCAAAATAAAACCCTAATTCCACTGCTCCTGTATTGTGTCAAACCTTTGCAGTAATTAAACCAATACAAGTGGTATCACTCTTAATTACAGCACTGTGATCTCACTGTTATTCATTTATTTTATACATTAATATATTTCATATATTGGTTTTTTTTTCTCTCATATATCTGTATAACTGCACCTGTGTTGAGTGACTGCTTAAATAAAAAGATAAGCAACAAATACACTGTATTCTTTAATCACTATGAGATGAATGACAAACATACATTAGGACAGAGTCACAGTAAAGTATTTTCACTATTCTGTTTTACACTACCAAACAAAAAAAATCCAAACAATATAAATATAAAGTGTAAATGTAAACAAGGTGTATATTAAAAAGAATATGAATTACTTGGAACTGCATCCAGGCAGCTGTTTATACAGTACAGATCACAGCAAACAAAAAGCACAGAGACTTGCTGATTGTGATAGCTGTAATGCCTAATCACAGTGATCACAAATGTAAGCACTTACTTACACAAAAACGTGCGTTTACATTTGAAAGCCCCCCCTTTCACTTCTGCTGTTGATTCCCTGCTGATCCTCTTCCTTCTTTCCGGTATTGCCATACTGGTTTACATTAGTAATCCGCCCCTCTTGTGAATTCATTAGAATGCTTACAGTGCTAAGTAATATATTTCTTTTCTGTTGTATCATGGGAACATATTATAATGCTGGTGGAGTGACTGCTTTCATCACTCCAGCATCAGAATCCTATTCTGGTACAGCACTGATGCAGAGAGTACACACGTGCAGTTTGTAACAAACATTTATGGGAAACTCACTTAATGACACAATATTGTACAGCTTTGCTAATCAAACAAGTTCTGAAGTAGATTGATTATCTCCACATTTAATGGAATTTTTTTTTTATGGTAGAGGTTTTGTTGTTACTTTCATATATACAAGTTAATCAACTGTAAATGTTATGAGGCTATGGATTCCAAATGGAAGCAGTTATAGCCATTTGTTTGACTGTGCTATGCAATTGCTAGGAGTACAAGTTGGAATACTCAATGCCTGATTCTGAATTCCATATTTTAATAACCAGACATACCTTACTGAGGTATTCTAAGAAAAGAAAAACAAAAAGCAATCATAATGTTATAATAACAGATTGTGGCACCCCTGTGACAGTCTCTGCTCTTCATGCCAGAACTACTGTTTGACACAGTAGAATATTCCAAAGAGATTGAGCTGACATATTCTTCCCAACAATGCCTGTATGGTTTCAGCCAGTACTGTTGGAAGAAATCTTTCAGCTCCACTTCTGCAATAACCTATGATTCTGCTTATGCTGGTGGCACAACAGTACTATAGTACTGTATGTGTAGGTGGTGGAAGTGTAGATGGGGGTGCTATAAAGGAGAGTGGGGGAAGTTATTTGTATGCACCAGCTGGTCCCCCCTGCCTATGATTCCCTCTGTGATTTCTGAAGTGTTTTTGTTTGTTTATTTACTACATTTAATCCTCACTTTTGTAATGGGCGCCATGAGCCAGTGTGATACAAGTCCTGCAAATGAAGATTTTGGCTGCATATAAATATAATTGTACTGTTGTTTTTTGTGTTAGCATTATTATCTCCAGTTTTCACAGTTAGAATAATAACAAGAATAAAGTGAGTTCATTGATAACGTAGTGATTAATTTATGGAAATAATGGAATGATGACATGCTAGTTTAAAGAGGAGATTCAATGCTTTTGCGTTGCCTTCCAGCAATAATATGCTCTCACCTTGTTAATTAATAATCTAGGTAAAAGTGGATGAACACTTTAATTTAAATAACTCTACTCTATAACTATTTAAAAAGGCTTCTGCTACACCAGTTACACTGCCCTTAAATATTTGCATCATCTATTTCTCAATTTCTTACAGCAATTTTAACATTTAAATAACTAATACATTTAACATATACTTCAGTGAGTATAAAAATGATCATCAAATAACTTCATCACATGTGAGCAAATATTCCTGTAGAGCTAAAACATTTGCTATGTGCCACAAAGTAACTTTTCTGCTGAATGAATTTATCAGTGATCAGCATATAACAGTTAAGGAGAACGAAAAAGGAATGAGAGAGTGATCTCAACTCTCTCAAAGAAAGGGCGGACTTTGTGGGCAAAACATGAGGCAGTATGTATAAAAAATACTCTTTATTACAAAACTTGTTAAAACCACACACATATTAAAATCATAAACAACAACCTCTACTCATCAGTAGGTCAACAGAAACCCAAATGCAGATATGGAGGCATGGGTACTTTCATATGAGATATAGAAAAGGCAATCAATATTCCAAAAAAGTTGAAGGATATTATAGGATCAGGTCCATAAATTCTCCATATGTGTTTGTCAATGTGTTTTGCAGAAAAAATTGCTTACTGGGTAGTATAATGGGTAGGTGCTAATATAGGATACTCACTACCTTAAAAGGTGGGCCAATCCGAATACTTTATCTGGGAGCTACACACTCTTAATATTTGGGTCCCTACCTCCTGGAAGACAAAAGAAAAGGAAACATCTCCATAAACAGATGGCAGAGACTGAAAACTCGAAAAGGAAACTCACTGCGATGTAGAAGCAACACAAGTTATTGATAAATTTAAGATTGTATCAAAAAACACACCACAGTTAAAAACCTCAGGACACCGTTGCCAAGAAGTTACTTAAAAACAGCCCAGGCTTCCGGGAATACAGGCACTGCCTCCTGGAAGAACCTTTCATGTTTGTCCTTTGTGGTTCTGCCTAATACCTGGTTTTCGAGGTCAATAGGCCAATCATAATTTTTTTTTCCTCCAAGATACATGACTATACCTGTAAAATACTGATATGTACAAGCTTCAATACATGATACTTACTAATTCTTTGTCTGTATAATTTTTAATCCTATATTAGCACCTACCCAGTATGTCCTGAGAAAGCATTTTTTGCAAAACACGTTGACTAGCAGCTATGGAGGATGTATGTACCTGATCCTTTGATATCCTTCTACATTTATTTGCATATTGATGGACTTCTCTATATCTTATATAAAAGGATCCATGCCTCCATATCTGTATTTGGGTATCTGTTGACCTACTGATGAGTAGGAGTTGTTTATGATTTTAATATGTGTGTGGTTTTAACAAGTTTTGTAATAAGGAGTATTTTTTATATATGCTGCCTCATGTTGCAGATCTAGTTTAAGAATATGGGAGAAAGTTCTTTTATAGCTGAAAATACACTATACAATCTGATTGTACAATTTTCTTTAGATGTAATACAACAAATCTAAACTGCCTAGTGTGTGTAGAAAGTATATCCTCCGAGCTTATCATTTATCTCACTTATTATTATTATTATACAGGATTTATATAGCGCCAACAGTTTGCACGGTGCTTTACAAAACAAAGGTAGACAGTACAGTTACATCACAATTTGATACAAGAGGAATCAGAGGGCCCTGCGCGTTAGAGCTTACAATCTAAGAGGGAGGGTCAATTGATACAAAAGGTAATAGCTGTGGGGGATGAGCTGATGTACAAAGTAAGACAGTGAATTCGTTAGAAGCAGGATAGGCTTCTTTAAAGAGAAAGGTTTTCAGGGATCGTCTAAAGATGGGTAGATTAGGAGACAGTCGGACAGATTGGGGAAGGGAGTTCCAAAGGATGGGAGAAGCTCTGGAGAAATCCTGATGGCGAGCATTGGAGGAGGTGACAAGGGAGCTAGAGAGCAGAAGGTCTTGGGAGGACAGAAGAGGGCGGCTTGGTTTGTATTTTGAGACTAGGTTAGAGATGTAGCTGGGGGCAGAGTTATGGCTTTGTAAATTATTGTTAGTACTTTGAATTTTATTCATTGGGTGAGTGGAAGCCAGTGAAGAGATTGACAGAGAGGGGCATAGGACACTGAGCGGTTGATAAGGTAGATACGTCTTGCAGCAGCATTCATTATGAACTGAAGGGGGGGATAATGTATGTAAAGTTATATAGAAGACTCTCGCACCACAGATGTTTTAACCTATTAGCAGCCGCTGTCTTAGCCTTAAAGGGATTGACAATATGTTTTTATGCACTAGGGGTTAATGCCCTGTGCCAACAGTGCTTGCTAGGTTAGATGATATGTGTGAATCCTCCTAAAATAAAAATGTGTACGTGTTGTACATCAACACTCCACCTCTTATATTGTGTGATCTATTAATTTGAAATGCATGTGCTCTAATGCAATTTCACTATAATCATTCCTTAATACATTCAATTTATGACTATATGAAGCATCAAGGATTAATAGTGTTCAATTTTTCATTCACAGGTGTCACCACTTACGGCAATTTCACTATCATCATTATAATGGGTTCAACCTTAAAGAATTGTGCAATGAACAATAGTGCAAATCATGCCGCCATTTCATAATATAAATAATATTAATGTGCAAAATTATTTGTGCCAAAAATATTTGTGCCAAAAATTACAGTGCCCCACTTAATGTGCAGTCCCGTTCATAAGTAGCTTGCTGCTACAACAGTTCTTAAATCCAAAAGTGACCGTGCGTAATGAAAAACTCCTCCAAAGTGCTTGTGCTTCCGACGTGCCAACACACCATGTGTAGTGTTGAGCGAACCCGGACTGTAACGTTCGGGTCCGTACCGAACTTTAGGGTGTCCGTGGCACGGACCCGGACCCGGACATTTCAAAAATCGTTCGGGTTCGCAATGTCAGGCCCAAGCGAGTTGTGATGTGTACCACACAACCGTGCAGCCTTCGTGTTCGTGAAACCTCCTCAAAAAGTAATGCGTGCCAGTGAAAACCTAAATTCTTGACAACATCGTCGTTCGATGAATACTTGCCCTGACGTGTAATTCACCCCGTGACATTAAAAACCGTGTTTATAAAAACCGTGTTTATTAAAACGTGTAATTATAATAAATATAATACTTTACCGCCGTACTAAACGTGATAACAAGTAACGTGTTAAGAAATTCCAACTTGGGTAATATTACTACTATCACTTTAACGGCATTCACCACTGTGGACACTTACTTTTTAACTTGTGATAATTAG
>BLSH010410427.1:611801-630482 GCA_018402905.1 Glandirana rugosa | reverse complement strand
ATCCCCATTTATTTGTAGGGCACTTGCCCTAGTTTGAAGATGATTTTAGAACAGTTATATGGCTTCTACCGTTAATTAATACTTTTCAGACACAGTTTGAAGATGATCCACATTCACCTCCATTTTTGCTTTTTTTATGTTTTTATTTTTTTAAAAATATTTACAGTTATTTCCCTGTCCCCATTTTTTGTAGGGCACTTGCCCTACCCTTACCCCCATTTTACTTCCTTTTGCAGCCCTCTAGGGCTTTCCAGGACTTTGTTACAGCCATTTTTGTGCATAAAAGTTCGGGTCCCCATTGATTTCAATGGGGTTCGTTGTCCGTGCGATCGTTCGGGTTCCGTCCGGACCCGGACCCGGACTTTGTCCCGAAGTTCAGACGGACCAGCAGAACCCGAACTTCCAGAGGTTCGCTCAACTCTAACCATGTGCAAACAAAAGGGTTTAGATCCCTACTTACCAGACCTCATTGACTCTCTTGCCATAGGACAAAGAGAAGTCAAATTACGCTTATGGTCTATTGCCCGAACCTGGGTTCTCTTTGTTGTCGCTTTTCCTCACTGAAATGTCATGGATCTTGCATCGATATTTATGGGTTCACAAAGCGTAGTTTGTTTCAGGTATCACAAGCTTTATTTGCCAATCTGTGACAGTATTAAAGAGTTATCATCTCCCAGTGCTTCAAGGAAGCTGTGACTCTCCAGTGTCAGCGTGCGTTCCAAACGAGAGCTCCAAATGTCACCTTGCGCCAGTGTCACCTTGCGTCACAAACATAACGTCTTCAGAGTTGAGACTCTTGAAGGCAAGTTTCCACCTTTCCTGCAACTGATCCATTGTTTGCAATGTGTTAAAATGGTAATCTATGCTGCCTTCAAGTTTCCACCTTTCCTGCAACTGATCCATTGTTTGCAATATTTTTTTTTTTTAAATCAGAAAAACAATTTTATTTAGGGAGATTTAGAGAGAATTCACAAATGTACATAGTAGTATTAATCATTTTCCTGTAGGCCACAGGCCTAGAATGTACATGAACATAACAGACACTATATATTGTTCATTAAATTACTATTGACTCCTTCAGTGTCTTTGGGTGGTCCCATGTCTTATGTCACAAGTAAAAGGTTTTATAGACAGATTTTACTTCTCTTCTCCCTAATTACACTCTTAACTCTAAAACATTCTGGTATAGCTTCTATAATCATAACATTTCAATGGAGGAAAACACATGTCACTTCTCATGGCATTGTGCAGCCAGTGATGCCAACCTTAATCTTATATCTACATCTGCAGCAGTCTATGCATTATTAGTCGTGGAGGAGCAACTCTCGGGTTGCTCAACCATTCTTGCCAAATTTTTTCAAACCTCCCCGGGGATTTCCTGTGCTTGTATGTATTTTTTTCTCTGAATAAAATAGAATTCACAGTCTGGATCCACTGTGTGCAAGTCGGGACCTGCGTGGAGATCCACAGTTTCGCAAATTTCTTTTCATGCCAGATACAAGAGCCTTATCAAGGCAATATATGTGCAATTGGAGTATAGCTCTTCTTGAAGACTACCCAGCAGGCATGTCTTTGGATCCAGCTGTAGTTGAGTGTTATATGTGTTATTAATAGTTAAAATAACTCCACTCCAATATCTTACAAGTTTGGGGCATTTCCAAATCATGTGTATAAAATCCCGGGGTGAGCCTGACACTTGGGGCAAATGGGACTCTCCTGCCTACCTCATTTATGTAGCTGTACCGGCGTCCTATAGATGCGGTGTAAGATAAACAAATGGGTTAGCTTATGTGCTGCCGAGACTGAGACCAGTGGACCAGCTTCCAGAATCTGCTCCCATTGTTCTCCATCAATAGGTCCCACATCTCTTTGCCACTTCTCGCGACAGGGCAGTATGTCAGGGGCTTGTATATGTGTTAGCAGGTGCAGGTAGATTTTTGAAATGATACCCTTCTTTTCTGGTTCACTGAATATGGACTCAAGAAAAGAGGAGTTTGCTAATCGCATATCAGTCTGCCTACTTTGGCAGATCATTGCGTGTCGTAATTGCATATATTGGTATTGGCAGTTTTGTAGTCCCGGGTATTCTAGCACTAACTGAGCAAAGGGTTTCAATACCGAACCAGAGTACAATTGCGCAATAAATTTTACCCCTGCCTTCATCCAGTTACCGAAGCTTGGCAATTTGTGTAGCTCCATATAGAATCTGTTACCCCATATAGGTGTCTTGGCCAAAAAACCCGATAGGCCCAGTCTCAATTTGATGGTTTTCCATACTTTTTCCCACAATTTGGCGGTGTGGCAATGTGAAGGGATATCGGGAAAGACCATCTCCATAAGGGACATGATTTCATATCCTGTCAAGGGGTCTACCAGCAGTGTTCTGTTAGAGTCTACCACCAAAGGACGGCCCCAACCTGCAAAGTGTTGGAGTTGTGCTGCCAGATAATAAGTTAACATATGGGGAACCACCAGCCCCCCCCTGCATCTTGGGGTATTGTAATGTAGATAATTGAATGCGTGGCTGTCTATTTTTCCATATCAGGGTTCTGAACTATGAGTCTATGCGCAAAAAAAACAATAGTTCGGTATCCATACATTGCATTGTGTAAAATATAGAGGAGTTGAGGAGCCCAGATCATTTTTGTTAAATTAGCCCGTCCAGTAACCGATAAGGGCAACCCCCACCATGCAGCGCATTTTTGTGAGAACTTTTGCAGCAGTGGTTTAAGATTCAGATCTATGTAATCTCCAACCTCAGCTGACACCACTATCCCTAAGAATTTAAAGGAGGTCACCATCTGTATCTGGGAATCCTCTATGGGCGAGGTTTCTGGTATGGGGTCTGGTATGGGGTCTATGGGAAGGAGAACAGACTTATTCCAATTGATGGAAAAGCCAGAAAATTTCCCAAATTTCTCTATCAAAGACATTACTGCTCTCAGAGACCCCGCTGTATCACCCAGACACAGTAAGGTGTCATCAGTATAGAGTGATACTTCCTCTTCCCCACTCCTACGCCTGAACCCCACTATATCCGCCGAGGCCCTTATTCTAGCCGCCAGTGGCTCAATGCTAAGGCAAAAAGCAGGGGCGACAAGGGGCACCCCGCCTGGTGCCTCGGTGTAGTGCAAAAGACTCTGACAGGGAGTCATTTACCCTGATTCTGGCCCTAGGGGTCATGTATAGCAACTGCACCCATTTTATAAATTGGGATCCCACCCCAGCTCTATCAAGCACTGCCCATAAGTATTTCCACTCAACGCTGTCAAATGCCTTGGCAGCGTTGAGGGAAAAAATGGCTCTATTGCCCGGGTTTTGCACTGGGATCTGGAGGTTCAAGAATAGCCTCCGTATATTCAAAGCTGTGGACCTGGCTGGAATGAAGCCTGACTGGTCCTCATGTATCAAGCCAGGAATCACCTTTGCCAGTCTAGTCGCCAACGCCTTCGCCAATAGTTTAACGTCCGCTTTGAGCAGCGAAATAGGCCTATAAGAGTCTGGGTGAATGGGATCCTTCCCCGGTTTAGGGAGCACTATAATTATTGCCTCAGCCATTGAGTCTGGTAGTCTACCTTTCCTAAATGCTTCATTAAGGGTATCCAGCAGCGCCGGCAGGAGAATTTCCCCATATTTTTTGTATGTTTCGGCTGGAAACCCATCCACCCTGGGAGACTTGTTGTTAGCCATTTGTGATACTGCTAGTGATAATTCATCTACCGTTAAGGGGCCATTTAACTTAGCCAAATCCTTGAGCTTTACTCTAGGCATGTCACATTTATTTAGAAATTGCTCCATATCGCCCCCTGCATCCTGTACTCTTGAGGTGTATAGATCTCTAAATAATTCAGAAAAAGCCTTTGAAATTGGTTCCTGACCTCTGACTCTGTCACCTCTCTTGTCCTGAATAACATCTATGTGAGCTACCCCCTGCTGGGCTTTCGCAATCACGGCCAGCAGGTGCCCTGTATTTTCACCCTCATCAAAATACTTCTGTTGCATGAAAAAACATTTGTTTTCCGCTGCCGTGAGGGATACTTGTTGGTACACCGATTGGGCTTCAATCCATTTTCTCTCCGTTTCCTCAGTTGGATCATGAAGATAATTATCTTCAGCTTTGCCCGCCTCAGCCATTGAGTCTGGTAGTCAACCTTTCTTGAATGCTTCATTAAGGGTATCCAGCAGCGCCGGCAGGAGAATTTCCCCATATTTTTTGTATGTTTCGGCTGGAAGCCCATCCACCCCGGGAGACTTGTTGTTAGCCATTTGTGATACTGCTAGTGATAATTCATCTACCATTAAGGGGCCATTTAACTTAGCCAAATCCTTGAGCTTTACTCTAGGCATGGCACATTTATTTAGAAATTGCTCCATATCGCCCCCTGCATCCTGTACTCTTGAGGTGTATAGATCTCTAAATAATTCAGAAAAAGCCTTTGAAATTGGTTCCTGACCTCTGACTCTGTCACCTCTCTTGTCCTGAATAACATCTATGTGAGCTACCCCCTGCTGGGCTTTCGCAATCACAGCCAGCAGGTGCCCTGTATTTTCACCCTCATCAAAATACTTCTGTTGCATGAAAAAACATTTGTTTTCCGCTGCTGTGAGGGATACTTTTTGGTACACCGATTGGGCTTCAATCCATTTTCTCTCCGTTTCCTCAGTTGGATCATGAAGATAATTATCTTCAGCTTTGCCCGCCTCAGTAAGCACCACGTTCTCCCACTCTTTACTTCTTGTTTTAACATGGTTGATCTGTTTAATTATCAGTCCCCTTAGATGCGCCTTCGGCGCATCCCAAAGGACTATCGGTTCGACTGAACCCCTGTTTAATCACAAAAACTCCTGTAAGCCTTTATAAATAGGGTCTGGTGTGGGAAACAGATCAAACCAGAATGGATTCACCTTCCATAACCTGATCCTACAGTCATTATTAAAGTTTGCCTGTACTATAAGAGGGGAATGGTCAGAAATATTGCGTGGGGAATAGCTTACTGCTCTCACCAAGGCATTGGCAGATACATTGACCATGCAGAGATCAATGCGAGACAGACACTTGTACGTTGTAGAGTAACAGGAGTAACATTTCGCTGTACAGTGTCTGTCCCTCCATGCATCCCTCAGTCCTATCTCAGTCATAAGTCTGGCAAAGGGTGTTTGGCCTCCCTCCAGTGACACTGTCTGTACCCGTAAGGAGAACCTGTCTAACGATTTATCTAAGACAGCATTGAAGTCTCCCATGACAAAAATAGGTGTGTTTGAGTACAGGGCCATAAATTGTGCCAGGCCATTCAGAACCTCGGGGGTATACGGCGGGGGTATATATATATTCGCTATAATACATATTATGTAAAGCGTCCCTGCTCACCTGTATGGGAACTGATCAGTTGAAAAGAAACTCCACTGGCTATCAGTATACTAACACCACTGGAGTAATGAGTATGAGTGGAATAATATTGCGTTGGGTACCCCTATGCTTAAGTACATGTACCCTGCTCGGTATCAAATGCGTTTCCTGTAAGCAGATTACTGCAGGGCGGTGCGCCTTTAAGTGTTCTAAACAGTGCAACCCGTTTCACCCCATCACTCAGCCCTCTTATATTCCAAGATGCTAAAGTACACCCATCCGCCATAGTATAACAGTGGTAGTATAATATGCCATTGCGTCATCACAATGACAAGAACCTCTACCCCCGGAGCTCTCTTGTCAACTCCGCGCATAGAGGTGTACCAAAGTCACATTCAGTTTCTGAAACCGAGTGTCACTGCTAGGACAAAGCAAGGAAAAGGCACCAAGGAATTTGTTCATAGACTGCGACATCAAGTGTATATAAACTGTTTCTCCGTTCGTATCTGCATGGCATGCAGCCCTCTCCCATAACAACAATTCAAGTATAGCAATATACCAGGTTCTTTTTTCCCTACAACAGGCAGGGTAGATAACGAGCAACCAAAAACTGAAAAAAAAATTGTGCCTCTGAAGCAAAAACCTCAGAGCCACTTAGACAACATGTCACAGGTTGTCCGTCCACTCGGGACAATACCGCTGGGGGGCCCCAACTTTTCAACCAGTTTAGCATGAAATGAAGGAACTTGCATTTAGCATGTAGAGACACATCTCCACAGGTAGTCTCGCTTTACATCATCCGCCTTGCAGGATCAGCTTACTCCTGAGATCAACAGTATCCTCCTCAGTAATCAGCCAGTGTTGTATCACCAAACAAAGGAATAGATCCGGTTCATGCTGTATGTGCCTTTGGCAGGTTTCTTTCGTGGTGATCAAGCCAGGCAGCCGCACTAGTTGAATTTTCAAAGAAATGAGTCTCACCATTAGTTGCAATGCGAAGCTTAGCTGGGTATAGCATGGCATAAGTGACATCATATTTCCTAAGGCGCTTTTTAACATCTGTGAATTTTGCCCTTCTCCTTTGCACTTCTGTAGACAAGTCAGGGTAGAAGGATATTTTCACATTATCCATTTTCATGGCCTCTCCTTTTGTCCTAGCTAAGTTCAGGATATTGTCCCTGTCTTTTAAGTTCAAAAGTTTAACCACTTACCAACCGGAAGGTTTTCCAGCCTTAGGATCAGAGCACTTTTTGCGATTCAGCGCTGTGCCACTTTAACTGACAATTGCGCGGTCATGCGACGTTTCCATCCTTTTTTTTTCCACAAATAGAGCTTTCTTTTGGTGGTATTTGATCGCCTCTGCGTCATTTCTGATCACCGCTATAAACAAAAGAAGAGCGACCATTTTGCAAAAAAACACAAATTTCTTACTTTTTGCTAAAATTCAAATCCAAACAAAATAGAAAAAAACATTTTTTCACCGTTTTTGGTCGATTTATATAATTCCTCATATTTGTGATAAAAAAGCCGCAATCGGCGCTTATTGATTGGTTTGCGCAAAAGTGGCCGCCTTTACGGATGGTGAGAATTAATTTCTGGGGTTTTTATTTTTTTTAATTTTTTACTAGTAATGGCGGCGATCTGGGATTTTTTGTGGTGCTGCGATATTGCAGCGGATATGTCGGACATTTCTGACACTTTTTTGGGACCAATGACATTTATACAGCGATCAGAAATTTAAATGTCCACTGATTACTGTATAAATGTCATTGGCAGCGAAGGGGTTAACCTGGGGGGGAGAGCTAGGGGTTAACTGTGTTTCCTGGGTGTGTTCTTACTGTGGGGGGGTTGGGCTAACATGGGCATAAGAGATCTAACTGATCCCAGTGACAGGGATCAGTAGATCACTCATGCCACCACTAACAGAGCGGGGAACCACCGTGTTTACATCGGCGGTTCCCCGTTCTTTCCCTGTGGCCGCTCATCGCGGCTCGCCGGCGGACACCGGGTCCGCCCGATCCGTGGGCACATTCCTCAGGAGTGCGGCGGGCATGCGCCCCCTACCGGCTGTTCACAGATCGCCGTGTTTTTACGGCGATTCGTGCTCAGCATCCCGACTGCCGCCGTGAAAACACGGCACACGGTCGGGAAATGGTTAAACAAGAATGGGCACGGTGGTTCTCCCAGTCTAGGAGGCCTAGCAGGGACCCTATGCGCCCTTTCCACCGCGAACATTGGGGAAAAAGCCTCCTTTCCAAAGGTGTCTATGAGCCATTTTTCTATGAAGGTTACAGAATTTTTCCCCTCTGTTCTTTCCGGGATGCCCACCGCCCTAATATTGTTCCTTCTGAGTCTATTTTCCATGTCCTCAATGCGGGCT
Organism: Glandirana rugosa; assembly: GCA_018402905.1. Classification (NCBI taxonomy): domain Eukaryota; kingdom Metazoa; phylum Chordata; class Amphibia; order Anura; family Ranidae; genus Glandirana; species Glandirana rugosa. Next base: position 622,755 of record BLSH010410427.1, on the reverse strand, counting down.
GCATGACCCGAGGCCGCGGATTGCATATGATGGAATTCATGCAGCAGGGGAGGCAGTTCATCCTCCACACCACTCATGCGGTCTTCTAGAGCCCCTGTACGGTCCCGTATTTTCTGCATGTCCTGCCTAATAAGGTTTATTTCCATCTTTACCCCTTTTGTTTCAGAGGCCAGGGCAGTAAAGGCAGAATTGCAAGACGTGATTGCTGCGTAGATGTCTTTCAGTGTGGGCTCTGCATCATGTAAGGACACGTCTAGGGGGGAGGCCTGCAGAGGCCTGTGTACTAACTGTGTCCCATTGCAGGTCCGCGTCTGACTCCTCCAGCCATATGTCTCCCTGATTTATAGGTGCTGGTGCGGCGGTCAAGGCATCTCCCACTTGGGACCCGGTTTTAGTAGAGAGGGTCTTGCCAGTGGATTTGGCGAACAGCTTGTGGGCCGCTTCGGCAGCCGAGCGGAGTGCACGGCCACCATCTTGCCCCGCATGGTCCGTTGTTGCTGGAGTGTCCTTGCCTCGCCGGGACATATTTCCGATATCTTGCTGGTATCTGCCAGTTCGGCGCCGCTTCAGTATACAGGCTGAGACTGTACGGCGGCAATTGGAGAGTTACGGAGCAGGGATTCAGGATAAATGATCAGATCACCGGCGGAGCAAGCTACACACACGTCCTACTCCATCCGCTGCAAGCCACGCCCCCCCCCCCCGTTTGCAATATTTTTAAATGGTGATCTATGCTGCTTTCAAGTTTCCACCTTTCCTGCAACTGATCCATTGTTTGCAATATGTTTAAATGATAATCTATGCTGCTTTCAAACTATTTGTCTCTGCCCATATCACTGTGATGTTTATTTTGCTTTCTTATTGTCTATACTTAAGTTATGAGCCAATGCTACCTTTATTGCCTTGCCGTTCTGCTCTCTTGCTGTGTCTTGTAGTCTTCCTTTAGTGTTAAACGTTCTTTCTGTTAGCAATGTGTCCCTCCTATGCAATCCTGATTGATTAATTGGCCATACCCCCACCCAACTCAGTATAAATGTAAGCCTTTCCTAAGGTCTGCAAAGGCTGTGGTCTGCATTGGCAGGGATTGTGTTGGCAAATGTCATCTTGGATAAAGTATTCATATTGGATTACGTATTACACTTTAGCTCAGCACTTCAGCGACTGCACAAAGCGAAAAACAACCATCATGCCTTGGGCATGATGAGTCTGTGATGTCACAAGGGGGCGGGGTCTCTGAATGATGCCACCCAGTGGCTACTTCCCATAGTTATTTATGAAATATGCGCCATGGAAGAGGACAGATCAGCGGGCTGCAGCATCAGAGAAGGGTATTTTTTTTTATGTTCAGCAGGTCGGTGACGGGATCGGCGGTGGAGGAAGAAGAAGAAAAAAAGAAGACTGGAAAAAGAAGCGGGGGAAGAAGAAGCCAGAGGAAGACTGAAGGAAGAAGGAGAAGACTGGAAGAAGAAGCGGGGAAGGAGAAGACCGGAGTAAGAGAAAGGAAGAAGCAGGGGAAGAAGACAATTTGTCAAAAACTGGCTATTGTCTTTTGTCACACTACACTACTTTTTTGGTGAATGGGTAGGGGTACGATGTACCCCATACTCATTCACATGGGGGGTGGGATCTGGGGGCCCCCTTGTTAAAGGGGGCTTCCAGATTCCAATAAGCCCCCCGCCTGCAGACCCCAACAACCACCGGCCAGGGTTGTCAGGAAGAGGCCCTTGTCCCCTTCAACATGGGGACAAGGTGCTTTGGGGCTGAGAGACAGAGCCCCTCTGCCTTAAAGCACCCCTCCCCCATGTTTAGTGCATGCAGTCGGGTATGGTTCATTAGGGGGTCACTCACTCGTCCCCTCCCTGTCCTGACCTGCATGCTTGGATAAGGGTGTGGCAGGGGCATGGGTGCAGGGATTGCAATTGCCACCCGACCCCATGCTGCAGGGGGCCCCTGCAGCCCCCCTGTATGTAGGGCTGGCACCAGCTTGAGCCCATAGGCAGCTGGGTGGGTTGTAGTACAAGCGCCCAAGTGACTGGAGGATGGTGTGGGTAGGAGAGCTCCCTTCTCTTCTGCACTGGCTGCTAATATCACAATCCCACACCCGCGTCTCTGGCCGGTTCCTCTGGTGCCTCTCTTCTTCCCCATACAGCGTTGTTTGGTCCAGTGTCCATACAGCCAGAGTCCCGCCTCCCTCCACAAATCACTCCATTCACTCCTTTGTAACAGAGCCCAGGCACAGCCCTCCTGGGCACACTTCTCCTAAACATACAGCATACAGAGGCATCATGCAGCTCTATGAGAGCCGGCTCCCTGGAGGACGCTGCAAGCTTGTCTCTCAACCCCGCCCCTCCTCTTCCCATCATACACAGATCTCCCTCGGAGAGGGATGTGGCCTCTCATGCTGATCAGCCCTGTCTGTACTGCTGGCAGGAGCCAAGCAGACCATGGATACATGCTTGGAAGGCAGCCGGCCGAAGCACAGTATGCCTGTGCTCCATCAATCTGACCCTGCAGCTTATTCACGGTGAGTGAAATGACTCATACTCCACTCCATCTGCCCCGGGGACAGGGCTCCCATCTGTCCTGGGGACAGGGCCCTCATCTGCCCTGGGGAATGACCCATACCCCACTCTATCTGTACTGGGGACAGGGAGCTCACCTGCCCTGGGGACAGGGAGCCCATATGTCCTGGGGACAGGGAGCCCATCTGTCCTGGGAACAGGGAGCCCATCTGTCCTGGAGACAAGAAGCCCATCTGTCCTGGGGACAAGGAGCCCATCTGCCTTGGGGACAGGGCCCCCATCTGCCCTGGGGACAGCAGGGCCCCATCTTCCCTGGCAACAGGGACCCCCATCTGCCCTGAGGACAGGGAACCCATCTGCCCTTAGAACAGGCAACCCATCTGCCCTGAGGAATAACCCATACCCTACTCCATCTGTCCTGGGGAAGGGGGTTCCCATCAGCCCTGGGGACAGGGACCCCATCTCGCTTAAGGACAAGGACCCCATCTTCCCTGGTGACAGGACCCCCATCCCCCACTCTCGCTGGCTGCTGTGGGGGATCTGTCAAGATGGAGAGCAGGGAAGGGGCTGTGTGTCTTTTTCTGAATGGCGAGTCAGTGATCCATACAGATCATCACCTCTGTCCATTCATAACTGTGGCATAGTAAACAATGTTTACTATGCTTAAGTTTATGAATGGACAAGAATCTCTTTACAGAGCTATTCCTGTCCATTTATTATGTGTAGCTGAGGCTGCAGAGGAAGAGGTTGCGGGCTGTGTCACTCTCCTTCTCTGTCCCAAAGGTGGAACATTGGAGGTCTGCTTAGGCTCCTAAAAAAATAATATTGTAAAGAGAAATAATAAATAAAATGACAAAAATAAAAGGACTGATACCAGTGGTGGAACTACAGGGGACACAAAGGTCATAATTGGGAACTTGCCCTGGAGTTTTGCCCAACAGGCTCGGGAGGGAAGAGCCCAGGTTGTGGGGCAGGGGCATGGTTTCTTGCACTGAGGCCCTGAAGGTTTTAGCTGCGCCACTGGGGTCTGGTAATGATTTGGGGAGGGGGGGCACGTAATTTTTAAAAAAATAATTTCTTTCTATACGTTTTTTGTCTGGATTTTCCAATAGCCAGGTTTTTGGAATTCCACATCATAATATTATTGAATACTTACATACCACTGCATGCATTTTAAGAGTTGAAATGATGGAATAAACCAAACTGATGTGCATAGGCTAATTATGCAGCTGAGTACTTTCAGGAGGTGATACCATCGGTGGAATTCAAACCCATGGCTTGAACCTTGGAAGGTAGCAGGGCATATCACTATGCTATGGAGCTGAGCACAATCATACATAGAAAATACAATTACTAATGTTTGATTCTATTCATTGTATACAATAATATTTTGCATTTGAAACATTAATATTATAGTAACAACCATGGCCATGTGGCATTGGCTATTAGGCATTTGCCTATAGTCAGCATATGTTGCTGATTTAAGATTTTTTTAATTTCACAGTATATAGCTGGTTACCAAGCAAAGAGTCAGGAAGCCAGCTGCAGCGTCCTTAACAACCAATGAGTCATCATCTGTCAGCGGGATTGCCTGCTGACAGCTAAATGTAAAAAACGAAAAATTGCCGGCAAAAAAAATAAATAATTGCGAAAGAATGGGGTGGGGCTCCCCAGGTCCCTTTGGGTCTAGTATGGATTCAGAGGGGACCCCCCCACACCAAAAATGTTAAAAAATGGCATAGGTTCCCCCAAAATCCATACCAGACCCTTATCCGAGCATGCAGCCTGGAGGTCACGAAAGGAAAGGGACGAGCGAGTGCCCCCCTCCTGGACCATACCAGGCTGCATGCCTTCAACATGGGGCACACCCCAAAGTGCCTTGTCCCTATGTTGATGGGGAAAGGGCCTCTTCCCAACAGCCCTGGCAATTGGTTGTCGGGGTATGTGAGCAGGGGGCTTATCGGAATCTGGGAGCTCCCTTTGACAAGGGGCCCCCAGATCTGGCCCCCCCATGTGAATGGGTATCGAGTACATCGCACCCCTACCCATTCACCAAAAAAGTAAAAAGAAAACAATAGACGGCTTTGACAAGTCTGTTATTGTAAAATATCTCTGAGCCGTCTTGTTCCCTGAGCCATCTCTCCTGCTGCAGTTTTCTCCCCAAGCTGATGTTAAGATGAACCTCGCGCCACTCTCTAGTTAATGACTAATAAAAGTACATCAATGTGCCCAAAACCAAACAATAAATAAATATATGTAAACAAAGGTTGCTGCAATACTGAATATATATCACAATATATGAACAATGGTACAAAAGTTGATACTGCGCAGCCTAATGGGACTTAAACTTCTAGGGTAAATAGCATACAGGTAAAAGTGCAGAAGTGACAAAAAACCAAAAATGTGTTATTTAAATCTCTTATGTGTAAAATATCATAAAGTGCATATTATAAAACTGTGTCCTATATCAATAGTGGTGCTTCACAATTCCATCAATAGTAGCTTCAATAAAATCACATAAATATTATAAAGATATTGATAGTGAGTAAATAGTAATTAGGACACTAATAATAGTCTCTAATAGACAAGTGACATAGAAAGTGCAATCCGTGCAAATTGTACCTTAAAATACTGTAGTGGTATTAAAACAATAATTCTTCACATTTTCATCAGTGGCAACTCCCATAGAGTCTCATAAATATTATAAAAATTATTAAAAATAATAAATGGTAGATAATAGTTAGGACACTAATAATAGTCTCCTTATAAACAGGTGACAAAAAAGTGCAATCCGTGCGATTTATGCTTTAAACAACTGTAGTGGTTCACTCGTGTGGTCCCAGCCAATTTTGGGGGGAGTCCTCCACACACCGCCAAAAGGACTGTTGGGAATATATGTGCTCCCCGTCCCGTGCTCCCAGAACTTTCACCTCCAATATAAAGGACACTCGTGTAAACACTTTCTCCTTTAACGGTGCGCCTTCTCCTTTAAGAACCATCCTTTTTATCTCTCCTTATCCTCCTGCTGATTGCGGATAGCTTCCACCAATATTAGATATATTTATCCAGGAACCCGGTAGAGATAAAAATAAACACTCCCATAGTGTAGCATGTAAGGTGCAAAATACTGTTTATTTAGCCAAATGCCTACTTACATCTATGGATGAAATTAAAAGCAGTGAAACTGACACAACAGCTATATGCTTTTAACTCTGCCTCATACTATGTGTCCAATAACATGCGTCCTCTGGTCACTTCCGCCTACGCGTTACGTCACGTCACGTGACTTTTACCCTGATGAAGTCACGTGACGTAACGCGTAGGCGGAAGTGACTGGAGGAAGCACGTTATGGGACACATAGGGTGAGTTCCACTTAAAATCCATACTAGACCCAAAAGGCCTGGTATCGATTTTGGAGAGGATCCCACGCCAATTTTTTTTTTTTAAACAAAAATTTTTGGAGTATTTTTTTTCTTATTTTGGTGCTTAGAGAGAATTCACATTTAGTTGACATATTTCATGACTTACCTAGTCCACAAAATAATTAGTAGAGTCCTGAATTTCAGTTTCAGAGCAGGGTTTTTTTTTCATTTTTATTTTTTTTTTGGTGGGGGGGTTTCTCCCCCATTACACGTTCTACTCAAAGACTTGCACAACCAAATACTTTTGAATGCAACTAGATTTAATACAAATTTGAAGGAGTATGAATTATTTGCACAAAAAGATGTATTTCAATTCTGCAAATGTCAAACATAAAGCAAAAAAAGTTTTATTACAACATTAGTATAAACATTTGGTACATTAATGTACTTGGGCCAAGAAAAAGAAAAAAAGCATGGAAATGATGCTGCAGCATTTGACAATATGGCCACTTTGGCTCTCACACCTGTTTACCCCCTATGGACCAGGCCATATTTTCACATTTCAGCTATGTGTCTATTCATGAGGTTATAACTTTTTAATTATTTATGATACAAAATTGATACATATATCATTTTTGGGGGGGACAAACAGGGTTTTCTTGCGATCTTAAGGTCTTTGGTGAATTTTTTAAATTTATTTGCATTTTAAGGGGAAGAACGAGTACACATTTGAAAAAAATAGAATTTGAACACAAGTACCATTTACTGCGGGGAAGAGTGTGTATAAATATTTTATTCTGTTGCTTCTTCAATTTACTGCAACACTAAAATTTAATTTGGATAACAAGAGGTTAATAGGAAAAAGCAAAGGAGCGAGCAGGAGATGAAACTGTTAAACAGGGCTCATACAGGGTGATTTACTGAAATGAATGGGTTAAATAGTAAAATGAAGGTTAAATAAGGGCATGCACAGGTTAACTAAGGGTTAACTAAAAAACGAACAAGCAAAACATGGGGCTTTGAGTGAGGCATGTCACTATGAATGATACTACAAAACCTGTGTGTATGAAATCCATAAATGATGTTTATTGATATCATAATGATATAATACTGATATAAACCCAATCATGGTCCATGTCAAATATAGCAAAATCATCATCAGATACAATGTAATCAAATCATGAAATGCATATGTGTATCGTACATAACAATTCATAATGCAAAGGTACATAACAGTAACATATAGGATATCTAAACATAGGAACATGATTGGCAAGATAAAAATGGTTGTGTATAATTAACATTTGATAGGCTATAGTTAATATCATATGCACACAGGAAAAAATGATATGGTAGAGTAAAATCTTCATAAAAATCCATCTTGTCTAAAAGTCTTCTAAAATGAACCCTACGTGTTTCGTGGCGTAACAGACACTCATCAGGGGTATAACAAGATGGTACTGAAAAATATATTAAATGTTAAGGGATGATTAGATATGTAGTCCCCTATCAGGGTGGCTAATAATATCAAACATAAACATATCCACTTTGTACATACCGACTTCCAGTCAGTGCTCAGCCGAAAAATGGGGGTGACAGAGGCTGCAGATGGATGCCCGCCAGGGTTGAGGTGGAAAAAATCCCCCCCAAGGCCCGAAAGAAGCGGCCACGGAACAGGACACACCTCCACGACACTGTTGTGGCATATTGTGAGTGTGCGTTTGTAGCTGCCTGAGCTGGGAAAAAGGAAAGAAAATGTGATGTCATGAATGATAATTGTATTGTGCAGATGAAAATGGATATAAGTGAATGTTGTGAAAAAAAACATTTATATATATATATATATGTGTGTGTACGAAAGGAAAAGTGGTGGAAGTGTGTGAATCCGTGAATGAAAAAAACAATATATGCTGTGTAGATGGGTGCATGAATGTGTAAAAATGATGATAGTACGGATTACCTGTGTTTTTGATGTAGTGTGGACACTGGCTGTGTGAAAAGCTTCTCCACTCAATGGAAGCAAGTGAGGTGGTGTGCCGGCCACTCCGCTACCCACACCCCATGACCTGGGGCTGATATCCGCCAACATCATACATCCACGCCATAAAAGCAGGGAATGGTGCGGGTCAACCGCAGCATTAAATCTGCAATGAAACCACGCCCATCCCATCTGTGGTGCGGGATGGAAAGGACCTTTGCGGCGTCACATGACGCAATGGGTGGAGTGTCCAAGCATGACGCCAATGCGTCAGGGGTCGACCCCCACCCCCCACACACAGGGGGGAGTGGAGAGGGGGAAGAGCCGTGACGCATCGCAACCCCGGAAGACGGACAACAACCCCGACCTCCCGTCCCCAGATAGGGCTAGGAGCAATTCTGAAAGGGGTGTGAAAAGTTAGCATATGTATCTACAATACCAGTTCCATATTTGCACAAACCATGTGTCAACTACGGGATGCCTATAAAACAAGTGGACAATATAAATGAAAGTAAGGTAGTAAATATATAAATAGATATATTCATGGGAGTCCTGTCACACAGAAAGAGGAAATGGGTGTCTTCCACCCTGCTATAGTTAAGCAGAAAAATGTGTGACCTGGTGACCCACAGTAGCAGGCCTCTACCCCTAATTGAATACAAAAAAATGAACAAGCAAAACATGGGGCTTTGAGTGAGGCATGTCACTATGAATGATACTACAAAACCTGTGTGCATGAAATCCATAAATGATGTTTATTGATATCATAATGATATAATACTGATATAAACCCAATCATGGTCCATGTCAAATATAGCAAAGTCATCATCAGATACAATGCAATCAAATCATGAAATGCATATGTGTATCATACATAACAATTCATAATGCAAAGGTACATAATAGTAACATATAGGATATCGAAACATAGGAACATGATTGGCAAGATAAAAATGGTTGTGTATAATTAACATTTGATAGGCTATACTTAATGGCATATGCACACAGGTAAAAATGATATGGTAGAGTAAAATCTTCATAAAAATCCATCTTGTCTAAAAGTCTTCTAAAATTAACACTACGCATTTCGTGGCGTAACAGCCACTCATCAGGGGTATAGCAAGATGGTACTGAAAAATATATTAAATGTTAAGGGATGATTAGATATGTAGTCCCCTATCAGGGGGGCTAAAAATATCAAACATAGAGTCATGCAATGAAACAGGTTCAAAACCAAAACCCAAAAAATACCTAAAAAGATCCTTCACACCGCTCTGTGGAAATAAATAGTGTCTGTATAGCAGCTGCTATTAATGATACATTGTAGCAAAACAGATGTTACGAAACTCAGTAATTAGCAGCGCTTAATAGTAGTTCATAAGATATACTGTTCACCCAGTGAAAGAATAGGATGGCTTGATGAAGAATCACAGTAATTTAAAAACAGTCCTTTTAAGTGTCGCTTAAACTCGTGAATCTTCTCTGTCACTGCATGAGTTAAATTCCACCACACCTCGTGAGTATGACAGGACATACAACTCTCCCCACATAGAATTTAACTCACCAGCTGGAGTTGCCTTACACTCTTGTGTTCGGCAAAAGCGTGATTTGTCTCTTAACCCAACACAACAGGGGATAATCAATCAGCTTGCCTCCCGACCATCAAACACATAGAGGGAAGAGAAAAATAGTGGCGGACATTATATGATATCGTTTTGAAATCAAACACTTTATTGCACATCACTCTCCCCCCTCCATTATTGCACTTACAGACATCAGGGATGAATAGGCGGTAATTATTAGCAGGCTTTACACATCTCTCAGCCACGGGTATCCTGCGGGGAGTCGTCTCTCCACCCGCCCTTTCATAACCACCAGCTCATATCCTCACAATGTAAAAAAGTGATCAAAGTATGAATCTTTATCAGACTAGTTTTGTCCTATTGCACTTCTACCTGTGATACCGGGGGTAGCTACAAATGCACTGGAAATGTGGTCATAATTTATGGTAAGATGAATGCAGTATGTTATCAAAAAATACTGGAGGAACATTTGCATTCATCAGCCAGGAAGCTGCGAATGGGACGTACTTGGACATTCCAACATGACAATGATCCAAAATGTCATTGGCTACAGCAGAATAAAGTGAAGGTTCTGGGGTGGCCATCTCAGTCTCCTGACCTCAATATCATTGAGCCACTCTGGGGAGATCTCAAACGTGCAGTTCATGCAGGATAGCCCAAGAATTTCCAGGAACTGGAGGCTTTTTGCCAAAAAGAATGGGCAGCCTTACCATGTGAGAAGATAAAGAGCCTCATCCACAAATACCACAAAAGACTTCAAGCTGTCGTTGATGTTAAAGGAGGCAATACATGGTATTAAGAACAGGGGTATGTAAACTTTTAATCAGGGTCATTTGGGTAGTTTCTGTTGTCATTATGATTTAAAAAGAGTAAACACAGTTGATTGCTAATAAATGGCTTCAGCCAAACACTAACCATGAGTGAAATAATTTTTTTTGTGTTATCATTCATATTCTCTGAAGAAATGGCAAAGAAAGCATAAATTCTACCAGGGTATGCAAATTTATGAGCACAACTGTATGCCATCTGTTTTTAAGGCTGGTTATTAGAGTTGAGCGAACCTCTGGAAGTTCGGGTTCTGCTAGTCCGGCCGAACTTCGGGACAAAGTCCGGGTCCGGGTCCAGACGGAACCCGAACGATTGCACGGACACCGAACCCCATTGAAATCAATGGGGACCCGAACTTTTAGGCACAAAAATGGCTGTAACAAAGTCCTGGAAAGCCCTAGAGGGCTGCAAAAGGAAGTAAAATGGGGGTAAGGGTAGGGCAAGTGCCCTACAAAAAAATGGGGACAGGGAAATAACTTTAAATATTTTTAAAAAAATAGAAACATAAAAAATGCAAAAATGGAGGTGAATGTGGATCATCTTCAAACTGTGTCTGAAAAGTACTAATTAACGGTAGAAGCCATATAACTGTTCTAAAATCATCTTCAAACTTTTGTCTACCGTATGTCAACACGAGTATTTAAACGTATGGGACCATCTTAAATACGAAAGAAACGGTA
>BLSH010410427.1:583138-611357 GCA_018402905.1 Glandirana rugosa | reverse complement strand
TTCTCCTTCTTCTATTACAATTTGATATTATTGCTGCTGTAGCCCATGTGCACAAGTGTGTTAGAGTATTGATGATAAAATAAAGTAATGATAACAATAATGATAATAATAATAGCAATGATGTTAAAATAAAAATAATAGCAAATAATGTTAAAATAAATCACTGTAAATCACAGTTTTTGCCAGCTTTTTAATCTCTGTTGTTGCTGCTGTAGCCCATATGTAAACTTAATGCTCAATTGCAAACCACTATGACATTAATAACATGCTTTACAGTTGCTGTTTTTTCAAAGTGCTTATTATAGTGCTCACAGGTGCTCCTTATAGTGCATACATATTTGCATACAAGATTTTAAATGGACTGTATAATTGAACGGTTTTAGACCAAAGGAAACTCATAGCACACATTGCACCGGCACTTTTCATATATATATATATATTTTTTTTTTTCCGGATCAGTTGGCTTCCAACTATCTCCATTTATTGAATTCGCTTTCCAGCTCATAGACGTGGGCAAGCTTCACATCATTTCCGGATACCCTATTGCTAATCCCCTTCCTTCCCCCCATATGGGAGACTTTTCTTTGGCCGCCTTTCATGCTTCCCTTGAGCCTTTCTTGCTCATTTTCATCTTAAATTCCTTCTCCTCCACTCCAAGTTCTCCCATCCCCCCCCCCCACCCCCCTCTCCCACCCCTCTCCCTAGGCTCCGCCAGTTTCTCCTTCGCACGTTATTTTTATATAAGCCCTAGAGGTTTTGAAATTCATCCATCTATTCCATTTCTCATTTTCGTCCTCTATCGACTCTTCCTCCCTAATTTTCAGGGACTCCAAGATCCTGATCTCGTCTACTTTTTGACACCATTCTTTCGTAGTTGGTATTTGTTGCTTTTGCCAGTACCTGGGGATTAGGCCTTTTGCTGCATTCAATAGGTGTGGTAATATTGTCCTAGTGTATTGTGTGATGGAGCAATTTGTCCTATGGAACAGGCAATTCCATGGTTCTCTGGGTATTGTAACTCCCATGATTTCTTTAATCAAGTCCACTACCTCCCTCCAATATTCCTGGATCTTTCTGCACTCCCACCAGATGTGTTTCATTGTCCCCTCGGTATCACAGCCCCTCCAACACCTTTTATCCCTTCCTGGTTGAATTTTTGCCATTCTCTCCGGAGTAAGATACCATCTTGTCAGACATTTATAATTTGTCTCCCAGGTGTTGCTATCTGTTGCGGATTTAAATACCAGTTTTGTTATCTTTTTCCATTCGTGCTCTCCCAACTGTTGCCCCAACTCTTTTTCCCACTTTTCGAAGCATGGCGGTCTTTCTTCTCCTCCCATCTCTATCAACATGTTATATATTTTGGAGATTTCCCCCTTTGTTCTCCCCTCCTTCATCACTATTTTTTCCAGAACTATTTTTCTTTTTCTGTTCTCAGTGGATGTGGTAATGAGTTTACAAAATGTTTTAGCTGTTGATACTGCCATGTGTCGATTACATGGAAATGCCCCCGTTCCCTCAACTCTTCAAGTGTTGCTAGTTCCCTGCCCTTTAATATATCTTTTAATTTTATTGTGTCCGTTTTAATCCAGTTCCCTGACCATTCTTTTTTCCCCGGTGCAAAATAGTTTGTTCCACTCAGTGGTGTGTATGGTGAGTTAAATTCCCAGTTCAGTTGTGCTAACAATTTATCCCACTCTTTACAAACTGTATGTGTCAATTTACTTGTGTCCTCGGCCATTTCTCTAAATTTCCTTGGGATCCATATCTCTTTTCCTAGATGACACCTACTCAACCTATTTTCTATTCTCCCCCACTTCTTATCCTTGGGGTTTGTCCACTCTAACACCCGTGCTAATATGTTTGCCGTGTAGTATTTTTTTATGTCTGCTACCGCTAATCCACCCTTGTCCCTCCCTTTACTCAATGTCGAGAATTTTATCCTTTGTTTTTTATTCCTCCAAATGAATTTATCCATCAATTTTTTTATCGCGTGGAAAAACGCCTGTGGTATTTCTATTGGTAACATTTGGAATTTATATAGGATTTTTGGTTGTATGATCATTTTTATCGTGTTAATCCGGCCGACCCAGGACAATGGCTTGTGTTTTAATTTGTTAATTCGTCTTTTATTTCATTGATCAGTGGGATGTAGTTAACTTTGTATATTTTTTCTGGACTTGTTGCTAATGTTATCCCCAAGTACCTCATTCCCTTCTTTACCCATTTGAAGGGGTACTCTCTTTGAAGTTCCATCCTTTCTCTTTTCCCAATATTTATACCCAGAATCTCTGATTTATCAATATTGATTTTAAAGTTTGATATCTCTCCAAAGTTCTTAATTTTTTCCATTACTTTTGGGAGTGTTACTTTTTGGTGTGTTTATATATAGTAGCGTATCGTCGGCATACGCCGCAATCTTATGTTCTTCTCCTGCTATATGGAATCCACTTATCTCCTGATCTTTTCTTATTACCGCCAACAAAGGTTCTAGGTATATTATGAACAGTAAAAGGGGACAGTGGGCATCCCTGGCGTGTGCCGTTTTCTAATTCAAATGTCGCCGACAATTTCCCATTCACTTTAACTCTTGCTTTTGGCTTATGGTACAATGCCTTGATCCATTGCACCATTCTTTCCCCTACTCCGATTTTCTCAAGTGTTTTAAAGAGGAACCCCCAGTCTGATGATTTTTCAACAATAATGTGTCACTTACAGCAACAGCTGGCCCTATAGGAGTAGGCAATGGTTTTGGAACAAGAATCTGTCCCTCTAAGCAACACCTGGGAACTCTCCCTTTAGAACTAGGAGATGATTTTTGAACAATAATGTGTCACTTACATCAACAGCTGGCCCTATAGGAGTAGGCAATGGGTTTGGAACAAGAATCTGTCCCTCTAAGCAACACCTGGAAACTCTCCCTTTTGAACTAGGAGATGGAGATGTTTTTTGAAAAATAATGTGTCACTTACAGCAACAGCTGGCCCTATAGAAGTGGCAATGGTTTTGGAACAAAAATCTGTCCCTCTAAGCAGAAGCCTCTACCTAGTGCAGTCAGATCACTCAAAGCAGCAGTATGTGAAATCTCAAATTACTCCCACAATATGATTGTTGTGTGCGATCCCACAATCTGATCGTTGTGTACGAGCCAGAGTTTAATCTGCAATCTCCAACTCTAAGCAGCAGTATTTGAAATCTCAAATTCCCCCAACAATCTGATCGTTGAGCACGATCGTGGCGATCGTTGTTTTATGCAGAGTTTCATCTGCAACTCAAAGCAGCGGTATTTGAAATCTCAAATTAGTCCAACAATCTGATCGTTGAGCACGATCGTAGCGATCATTGTTTTATGCAGAGCTTGAACTGCAACTCAAAGCAGCGGTATGTAAAATCTCTAATTTCTGCTATCTGTCCTCAGAGCAACAGCACAGACAGCAGTAGTAAAGTAATCTATCTCAGGATGCAGGATCAGGTCTTAAAATGTCTCAAATCTCTCCCTCACGCTGTCAGCTTCCTTTCCCTACACTAACCCAAGGAGCCTGTGACTGCAGCACTGTGACTCCAGCTTATAAAGAGGCTGGGTCACATGATGCACTGGCCAATCACAGCCATGCCATTAGTAGGCATGGCTGTGATGGCTTCTAAGGGCAAACCAGTGAAAGGCTTGTTGATTAGCTGTCCTGCAGCTTCTCAACACGTGGAGTAAAATAGCAGAACTCCGGACCGAACCCGAACAATTTTTTAAAATGTCCGGGTCCGTGCTCCGGACACCCGAAAGTTCGGTAGGGACCCGAACGTTACAGTCCGGGTTCGCTCAACACTACTGGTTATGGCTGATTACTGTCATCATGCTGAGAGCTAAACATCTGTCATTTTGTGGCTTAATAAGAAGCTGCAATCAGTGCTGGTGGGGAAATGTTAAGGCTGATTATAGTCCTTGCCAATGGGACACATATGACATGATTTGCAATGGTGGTGGAACCCTCCTACACATAAATAATACATTTAGACATAATTTAGGTAAGACCCTGAGTCAGGAGTTATGTTTAATAACATAGTGAGAACAGACAACTTCTCTACATGAAGTGGCATGTTTGGGATGTGAACCAATAACCTAAGTGCTGCTAGGCAGAAGAGCTAACCCATTAGCCATGGCCCTGCCACATGTGAAACCCTCCTACACATAAATACACATATACTGCATTTCTTTGGATATATAGGTGGTGGAATTACATTAGTCAGGAGTTATTCTTCTTGATTTATTCTGTGATATTTGGTGGTTCTTGGCGTGTGAATGTAGAATAGTGATGTTACCTTCTGATTTTTGGAAATTACATTTTTATTTCTGATGTTGGTGCACATATCAGATTTTTTGGGCTTTAATTATGATCATTTGGAAATAATAAAAACCTCACAATAGTGTGACTCATTTTAAATTTGCATTAGCAATGCTATTTGTGGTTTGTATTGACACCTGTGTGAGTTTGGGTATAGATTTTTGTGAGATTGACATCAACAAGTCAAGAGACAGAGAAACAATATTTTACCAAAACATTACACATTCTAGCATTCTTAAAAACAAAATAGATGATGAAGAAGCAACATTGTTGCAAGGACAATTTCTTTGAGAGAAAGATATATTTCATCTCAACATGAAAAGGATTTATTTGGGGAAGTTGCAATTGTACCATTAGAATCAATGGCTGTATTGAAAAACCCATTTTCACTCTCAAAAAACATTCTTTAACCCAGTGCAAATTTTGGTATTTACTATAGCTTACTGTAAAAAAGCCATGGGAGTTAAAATGAGAGTAGTTTGCATGTCTGAGCATGCAAAGTTGTGCTGGCACCTAGATGTGAAGAGATGGGGAATATATCTCTTCTCAGACTTTATATATTTCAGTGTATAAATCATTTTTTCACACCATTTAGCTAATTACCGTGATCGCTGTATTTTTAGCGCTAATTAGCGACTGGCTCTATAGGAAATTACCCTTACAGTGTGTGCACAGGCCCTTGGCAGTTAGGAAAGCAGAATCATTTTGGAAGGAGTTGAATCAATGTATGCACATGGAAAGGGTCATAGAGCATAGGGATAGGTAGAATTCTGTAGTCCAACAGGCAGGGCTAACAACACTACTTGGGATTTCATTGGTAGCAAAGGCACTGTGTTGTCAATCCAAATAGGAAGCTAGGAGCACACCCAACCCATATAGGAAGCTAAAAGTACACTCATCCCAAATAGGAAGCTAGGAGCACACCCAACCTATATAGGAAACTAGGAGTACACCCAACCCAAATCAGAAGCTAGGAGTATACACATCCCAAATAGCAAGCTAGGAGCACAGCCAACAGGTGTGCAACAGATCAACAGGTGTATTTCTAAATTACCACTGCAAAGCAGACTCCCTCTCATTTTGTCAAGCTATGTGTGACAATTTATTTGTGTATTTGCAACACCTGCACCTGAAATGCTGTACATAGAACTGCAATAGATTTGCACAGGTCTACAGATATATCACTGCAAGTGAGACAGATTTTTCTGTGAACAGACACACAATAAATAAGTGGTAATGTTCAGGTTTCATTCCAAAGCAGTGATTCTTTAATGAAACAGAGGTAGGAATGTATGACTCAAACTGTAACCTTGTAGTAAATCTGCTTTACAATCTGTTTCACTGCTTCTCTTTGGCATTGCCTTACTGTGTGACAGAATTGATAAATGCAATTGTTTTTTAAACATGGAGAAATGTGCATGTATTGAGGGGATGTTCTAAATACTTTACAGACACACACATGCCTTTGTTATACTTATTTACTTTGAAAAGCCCATGGAGCAGAGTTGTACCATAAAATCATTTGGGATATTGCATCAGCCATAGAGTGTGAAGGTTTTAATATGCTGAAAAGTGTAGGGGTTCTGATATGTCACAAGTTACTGTATGTATAGTGGTTTTGTACATATATCCTTTAATAAATATATATATATATATATATATATTGTATATAAAGTATCTCAAAAAAGTGAGTACACCCCTCACATTTTTATAAATATTTTATTATACCTTTTCATGTGACAACACTGCAGAAATGACACTTTGCTACAATGTTAACTAGTGAGTGTACAGCTTGTATAGCAGTGTAACTTTGCTGTCCCCTTTAAACGAACTCAACACACAGCCATTAATGTCTAAACCGCTGGCAACAAGAGTGAGTACACCCCTAAGTGAAAATGTTGAAATTGGGCCCAATTAGCCATTTTCCCTCCCTGATATCATGTGACTCATTTAGAGTTACAAGGTCTCAGGTGTGAATAGGGAGCAGGTGTGTTGAGTATGGCTTTATCACTCTCACTCTCTCATACTGGTCACTGGAAGTTCAACGTGGCACCTCATGGCAAAGAACCCTTGTGAGGATATGAAAAAAAACATTTTTGCTCTACATAAAGATAGCCTAGGCTATAAGAAGTTTGCCAAGACCCTGAAACTGAGCTTAAACATGGTGGCCAAGACCATATAGCAGTTTAACAGGACAGGTTCCACTCAGAACAGGCCTTGCCATTGTCGACCAAAGAAGTTGAGTGCACGTGCTCAGCATCATATCCAGAGGTTGCCTTTGGGAAATAGACATATGAGTGCTGCCAGCATTGCTGCAGAGGTTGAAGGTGTGTAGGGAGTCAGTTTGTCAATGCTCAGACCTTATGCCGCACACTGCATCAAATTGGTCTGCATGGCTGTCATCCCAGAAGGATGCCTCTTCTACAGATGATGCGCAAGAAAGCCTGCAAGCAGTTTGCTGAAGACAAGTAGACTAAGGACATGGATTACTGGAACCATGGCCTGTGGTCTGATAAGACCAAGATAAACATATTTAGTTTAGATGGTGTCAAGCATGTGTGGTGGCAACCAGGTTGTCAGGTCAACTGAGGCCAGGTGACAGATGCACCCCGCTAGGGTTAGGGGAGCACCGCTAAGGTTGTGGACCCTTTAGCTGACTGCTGAGGATGGAGCTCTGGGTGGTTCAGGAAAGCAGATCCACTGGAGCACCGACACAGATTGCACAGGGAGCTAGAGCATAAGATTCCCCAGGGCACGGAGTCTAAGAGCTAGTAGTTATTCACCAGAGCCTCTGAAGGTGAGGATGGACTGCACTGTAGCTGACTTCAGGTCGGGGCTCCCAGGGTCTCCCAGCTCACACTCATGCTGACTTTGGGTGGACAGAGAGGAGGCAGAAGGCCAGGGCTACAAGGGATGGTCTGAAAGGCACGCCAAGGGTCAGGGCAACAAGCAGACAGGAATAGTCAGAACACACCAAACGTCAGGGTTTTAGGCAGGTAGGAATTGTCAAGAGAACAGGCCAAGGTCAGTACACAGAAACAGACTTGGATCACAGGGCAGGAAACTCACACACAGGAATCCTAACACACTAATATTGATCGGCGGCGCTGGCTTGCAGTGCATGGTGTTATATAGTGTTCCCTGTTAGAGGCTGGGGAGGAGCCCTGCTGAGGGAAGATTACTTAAGCACACAGGTGAGAGGTGCATGGTCTCTAAGCTGAACACAAGCAGAGAGGTAAGCAGACAAACAGGACATGAAATATTACTGCAGATTTATGACAGTACCCTCCTCTTACGAGGCCTTCCCCTCCCCCGCTTGGACCCAGGCATGGAAGGAAACCTCCAATGAAACCTCCTAACAAGACGAGGTGCAAATACCTCAGATGCAGGCATCCAAGATCTCTCCTCAGGACCAAACACTTTCCAATGCACAAGGTACTGAAGAATGCCTTTACAGAGCCGGGAATCCAGAATTAGACTAACCTCATAGACCAGGACCGCGGTAGGCAGAGGACGAGAGGACTTATTAAGGACTAAAGGCTTCATTAGGGAAACATGAAAGGAGTTAGAAATCTTGAGGCGTTTAAGGATCTGAATTTATAATCAAACCTGATTTAACTTATAAATTATAGTGTACGGGCCAATGAATCTTTGGGCAAATTTCAGAGAAGGAACCCAGAGCTTGATGTTCCTGGTGGAAAGCCAAACTTTGTCTCCAGGCTGTAGAGAAGGCAGCTTATGACTGCGACGGTGGGAACAACCTTTAAATTTAGCTGCCCAGAGGGAATCATGAACATCACCCCAAATAGAATTGAATGATTGTTAGCCAAAGCTGGAATGTCTGCAGAACAGGTCACAGGAAGAGGGAGATGAGGGTATCTTCCATAAACTGTAAGAAAGGGTGTCTTCTGAGAACTGACGTTAATTTGGTTATTGAGAGAGAATTCCGCCCACGGTAGTAGAGATGACCAATCATCATGATGAGCAGAGTCTAAAGTTCAGAGAAAGACCTCTAACTCCTGATTAACCCTCTCTGTCTTTCCATTGGATTGAGGGTGGTAAGTAGAAGAGAAATCCAGAACAATATTGAGGGATTTACAAAAGGCTCTCCAAAAGTGAGATGTAAATTGAACACCCCTGTCAGAAACAATATGGGGAGGAACCCCATGGAGGCAGAAGATTTCTAAAACAAAAATGGGAACCAAAGCAGGATCAGTAGGAAGACCCAGAAGAGGAACATAATGGACTATCTTAGAGAACCGATCAATTACCACCCAAATGACCATATTATTTTCAGATGGTGGGAGATTGGTGATAAAGTCCATGGCAATGTGAGACCAGGGCTCCTTAGAAATGGGCAAGGGCATGAGAAGACCAGCAGGAGCTTGTGTGTAGGATTTAGACTGGGCACAGACATGACAAGCCTTAACGTATGTCTTTGACATCTGGGCAGAGAGTAGGCCACCAGTAGTGGCGACTGATGAGCAGGAAGGATCGGAGGAATGCAGCATGACCTGCTATCTTGGAATCGTGTCCCCAACAAAGGATCTAGGCTCTTAGCTCAGTGGGGACGGAGGTCTTGCCAGGAGGAATTTTTTACTCCATGGTGGTAGAATAGGCAAGAATGCATGAGAATGGAATGATTGGCTCAGGTTCAGAGGTGGGCTCCTCATCCAGAGTGTCAAATGAGCTGTGAGGAGGAAGCACCTCAGATGATTTCTTTCAGAACACATTCCCGAAATCCCTATATGCAGCGGGAAGAGCAGCAGATACAGATGTGGTGGCAACAGGAATTCTCTCCTTTGGGGCCATCTTGAGTTGGCAGGACGAAGAACAGGAAGAACCCCAAGTCAGGATCTGCCCAGAAGTCCAGTCAACATGTGGGGATTGGCTGTAACCAAGGAAGGCCCAATACAATGGGATATGGTAGGATAAAGAAGGATATCTCCTCCTGGTGGAGTATTCCTTCCGACATTTTAACAGGAAGGGTCTGGAAGCGGATAGGGCCCCTTGGAAGAACAGTGCTATCAATCGCTGAGACCACCAGTGGAGTGGGGAGGAGTGAAAGGGTAAGCTACATGGAAGATGCCATCCTCCAGTCCACAAAATTGTCAGCGGCTCCAGAATCCAGAAATGACAGGGCTGAATGAGAGGAAGCGCCAACATGAAGGAACACCGAAGATGATGTTTCTGGGTGCAATACTCCACCTTCCAGATGTATTAGACCCTGAGCGTTTCCCAGACGAAGTGAGCGAGTATCATGAAAATGTCCTTTGCCCCCACAATAGAGACACAGGCCCAGAGTTCTGCGCCTAGCACGTTCCTGGGGATATATGTTCTGGTCCCATTTTTCTTTCGATATTAGTGGATTGGCACGATGGTTCTGAGACATACATAACATATCATGGTATTTTCTTCATGTTTATTCTATTTTTTGCAGTCATTATGACTAGAGTTGAGCGAACACCTGGATGTTCGGGTTTGGCGGGTTCGGCCGAACTTCGCGGAAACGTTCGGGTTCGGTACCGAACGTTATCCGAACTTGACCCCGAACCCCATTGAAGTCAATGGGGACCCAAAAATGACTGTAAAAAAGTCCTGGGAAGTGCTAGAGGGCTGCAAAAGGAAGAAACATGTGAGATGTTATTAGATCTGCAATCTGTCCCTCAAAGCAGTAGTAATCTCTACCTAGTCCAGTATCAGATTGTTCTGTAATGCAGGATAAGAGATCGTTCTGTAATCAGATTGTTCTCTAATGCAGGATTAGAGATCATTCTGTAATCAGATCATTCTGTAATGCAGGATGATATGTTATAGATCTACAATCTGTGCCTCAAAGCAGTAATAGTAATCTCTACCTAGTTATTATCACTGCAATCTGTCCCTCACAGCAGTAGTAGTAATCTCTACCTAGTTATTAGATCTGCAATCTGTCCCTCACAATCTGTCCCTCACAGCGCCGGCAGCATCCTCTCCCTACACCAACCTGAGAGCATGTGACATGCAGCACTGTGACTCCAGCCTCATATAGAGGCTGGGTCACATGATGCACTGGTCAATCACAGCCATGCCATTAGTAGGCATGGCTGTGATGGCTTCTAGGGAAAACCAGTGAAACGCTTGTTGATTGGCTGCCCTGCAGCTATTCAACATGCATGATAAAATACCAGAACCCAGAACCCAAACCTGAACGTTTTTCTCAGATGTTCAGGTTCGGTACACGGACACCCGAAAGTTCGGTACAGACCCGAACTTTACAGTTCGGGTTCGTTCAACTCTAATTATGAGCATGGGAATATAGAATGGGGCTGGAACATAAACTGATGTCGGTGACAAATGTACCTATGCCTATGTAAAAATAATTAATACAATATATCTGCTTTGATGGGCAATATGCACATGGTATATCTGCCCTTTCATCTGTACACTTAGATCGTGACTTGGGCTAATCGCACCTGGTCAATCTCTCCTTAAATCTTGCTAGTAGCATCCTCTGCATCTATGGTTGATCCTTCTTTTGTTACTTGGTGTTCTTCGCTTCTCCTATGTTCATAGGACGCTAAGTCCTTTTGCCTTTTCAATATATTTTTTAATATGGTTTTTCATTTTTTCATCCTTCTCTTTGTTTCTTTAATTTAAAAACCTTGTCGCCCTTTTTTTCCCTATGACTTGTCTTTGTTTTCTGTAAGCTATTTTTATTTTTCCCCCTACTGCTCCCCCCTTGGGCTTTATATTTATTTTTATTACCTGGGTATTGAGCTATGTGATATGAGGCTGCTATGTCTGCTGGAAGATTGCTTGATAAACGTAGTGGTATGCTTGTGCGTAACAACTAAATGAGCGCCCCCTCCCCTTTGCAAAGAGGACGAATATTCACCTGTATTTAAACAGCTTACCACTAGATGGTGTTAGTCCTAAATAACTGGTACATCCAGTGAAACGTGTTGACGTCATGTCCTGATGCCTCTCCCTTGTCTCTCCCCATGTCCCTGGATGAGTCAGACAGACGTGATTCCATAGGACGTACCGCTCGACGCCGTGCATCTTCCAGGTGGCCGCTCACAGACGCCAACCGCGGATACTGGTTCCCCAGCATGCCTGGACTGGATGCACCTTGAGCATGGGTGACCCACTGACTACTCTATACGGGTGAGATCGTTCCACCCTCCACCCCTGGGTATTCCCGTGACTCCATTGCACAGTCAGCTGGCTATAATATGACTTACTGTCATGCTGAGGACGCTTAAATGAATGGATACATGGCTTAACATATGGCTGAAGTCTGGGGTAATGTTTCATTGACTTTTGTCAGGGAAGCAAGTGTTTGAATCTAATGCCTCTTGCACCCTGCAGTTCATCACCCAACACCAGCATTCCCATGTCCACGTGTCATCTATGTTTGCAGCCCCTGTTTGCACCACAGGGCTGTCAGTGATGTTCACACTAGGGATGAGCCAAACACCCACCGGTTCAGTTCGCACCAGAACATGGGAACAGAAAAAAGTTCAGGGCGAACATTCGAACACCATTAAAGTCTATGGGACGGGAAACATGAACAATCAAAAGTGCTCATTTTAAAGGCTTAAATGCAATGTTATTGCCCTAAAAAGTGTATGGGGACCCGGGTCCTGCCATAGGGGACATGTATCAATGAAAAAAAAATGTTTTAAATCGATTGTTTTTTCAGGAGCAGTAATTTTAATAATGCTTAACCACTTGGCGACCACTCGCCGCAGCGTGGCGGTGGCAAGTTGGCTCGTTGTCGCGAAACGCGGTCACAGGACGGCGGCCGCGATAATTAGCATTGTGAGCGTGCGCATGCCCCAGGAGGCGTTTTCGTGTGCTCACTGTGTTCGGGGGGGCAGAGAGCGGGTATGGCGGACTCGATCGCTGCCGGCTACCCGCGATGGCTCCCCACACTGAAAGAACAGAGGTCCATGTAAGTAAACACGGATCTCCGTTCTGTTAGAGGGGGAAGGGCACTGATCACAGGCTTCCTCTATATGGAAGCCGTGATTACTCCCTTCCCCCAGCCAGGGCAGCCCACATACAGTTAGAACACGCCCAGGGAACACTGTTAACCCTTAGAGCACCCGCTGCAGGTTAACCCCTTCACTGCCAATGGCATTTACACAGTAATCAGTGCATTTTTATAGCACTGATCGCTGTATAAATGCCAGTGGTCCCAAAAAAGTGTCAAAATGGTCCGACATGTCCGCTGCAATAATGCAGATTGCCCCCATTAATAGTAAAAAATAAAAACCCCAGAAATGAATTCTCATCATTCGTAAACGCGCCAACTTTTGCGCAAACCAATCAATAAACGCAGATTGCAAATTTTTTTTTTTACAAAAAATATGATGAAGAATATAAATCAGCCAAAACCGATGGAAAAAAAATGTTTTTTTATATATTTTTTTTTTGTATTTTAGCAAAAAGTTAGAAATTTGGGTTTTGTTTTTTTTTTGCAAAATTGTCGCTCTTCTTTTGTTTATAGCGGCGATCAGAAATTACACAGAGGAGATCAAATACCACCAAAAGAAAGCTCTATTTGTGGGAAAAAAAGGATGCAAATTTAGTTTGGGTACAACGTTGCACAACCGTGCAATTGTCAGTTAAAGCGACACAGTGCCGAATCGCAAAAAGTGCTCTGGTCCTAAAGTGGGAAATCCTTCTGGGGCTGAAGTGGTTAAAGTGAAAAAAAAATGAAAAATTCCTTTAAATATTGTGCCTGGGGGGTGTCCTTGGTCTGTGTGTAAAAGGGCGCATCTCTGTGAGGTGTAGAACCTAGCCAGAGCAAAATGACATTTCCATAGGAAAAATTGTCATTTAAAATTGCGGCTGTAATGTATTGCCGGTTTCCGGCAATATACAAAAAATCACTGAAAAAAAGTGCATGCGGTTCCCCCCCAGTCCAAACCAGGCTTTTTGGGTCTGGTTTGGATATTAAGGGGAACCCCGCGCCAAATTAAAAAAAAATGACGTGGGGGTCCCCCTAAAATCCAAACCAGACCCTTATCCAACCATGCAGCCCTGGCTGGTTAGGATGGGGCAGACGAGCGAGCTCCCCCCTCCTGAACCGCACCAGGCTACATGCCCTCAACATGGGGAGTATGGGGGCTTTAGGGGAGGGGGGCTCTGCCCCCCCACCTCAAAGCACCTTATCCCCATGTTAATGGGGACAAGAGCCTCTTCCCCACAAGCCTGGCCGGTGCTTGGAGGTCTGTGGGCGGGGGGGCTTATCGGAATCTGGAAGCCCCCTTTAATAAGGGGGCCCCCAGATCCCGACCCCCCCCATGTGAACAGGTTTTAGGGTACATTGTACCCCTACCCATTCACCAAAAAAGGAGTGTAGTGTAAAAAAACCCATTTGGCAGTTTTTGACAAGTCCTTTATTTTGTATTATAGGTCTTTCTTCTTTCTTCTTTCTTCCTCCATCTTCTCCTGGCCCGGTCCTTCTTCTGGTCTTTTTCTTTTTGTCTTCTTGCTTCCTCTCTTCGTCTTCAATCTTCAATCTTCATCTTCATTTTCTTATTTCTTTCCCCGCCGCCGCGCTCTCTGCTGCTGCTGTCTGGCCCCTGCAGCATCTCCCCGAATGGGAGGTCTTCACGATGACAGTCCTTTTATAAGAAGGGGCGGGCCAACCATGACGTAAATTTGTGACCCGCCCCCTCTGACATCACATGACCTCAGAAGGGGCGGGTTCACTCAGTTACGTCACTGGGTAGCCCCACCCCTTCTTATAAAAGTACTGTCATTGTGAAGACCGCCCACATGGCAAGACACGCAGGGGCCAGACTGCTGCAGCGGAGAGAGCGGAGGCGGGGAAAGAAGAAAGAAGATCAAGATGAAGATGAAGATTGAAGATGAAGAGAGGAAGCAAGAAGACTAAAAGAAGAAGAAGAAGACCAGAAGGACCGGGCCAGGAGAAGATGGAGGAAGAAAGAAGAAAGAGCTATAATACAAAATAAAGGACTTTTTTTAACTACACTCCTTTTTTGGTGAATGGGTAGGGGTACAAAGTACCCCAAACCTATTCACCTAGGGGGGGTCGGGATCTGGGGGCCCCCTTATTAAAGGGGGCTTCCGGATTCTCATAAGCCCCCTGCCCACAGACCCCCACAACCACCGGACAGGGTTGACATGGGGACAAAGTGCTTGGGGGACCTCAAAGCATCCTCCCCATGTTGAGTGCATATGGCCTGGTATGGTTCAGGGGGGGCGCTTGCTCGTCCCCACCCCCTCCTGACATGCCACATGACCTGAAGGGCCTGGTTTGGATTTTGGGGGGACACGCACGTCATTTTTTTTTTAATTTTTGCGCGGGCCATGCTGTTGTAAATTACTTAAAAAATTGTGATTACAATCCCCCAGTCAAACAGGTGGCGAAAAATTGGGCCTTGTGTGTTGGCGTTGCCAGAACACTGTGTAACCCCTTGCAGTTACTCTTGTTGGATGGAGGAACTGGGCCTGAAGTTGTAAATTAGTTTACAAATTGTGACGAAAGCCATCAGTCAAACAGGTGGCCAAAAATTGGGCCTTGTGTGTTGGCGGTGCCAGAACACTGTAACCCCTTCCAGTTACTCTTGTTGGACTGAGGAACTGGGCCTGATTTTTTCGATTAGTTTAAAAATTGTTATGGCATGCCCCTGTAAATCAGGTGCAGAAAAATTTGGCCTTGGGTGTTGGTGGTGCCCTAAATACAACATATAGTTCTAGATTATGGACAGGGGGAATAGGAGCAGTGGCAGATCCCAGATCCCTAGCTAATTTAATCAGTTGCATCAGCATTAGGGGCTTGATAGCTACTGATCCAGGACTGATTCATTTTCATAAATGTGAGCGTATTAACCAAGTCTGTGGACAGGCGCACTCTTTGATCGCTTACGAACCCTCCAGCAGCACTAAATGTCCATTCAGAAAGCATGCTGGATTCACGACAGGCCGGTAGCTCAATTGCATACTGAGCAAGTTCCGGCCAGTGGTCCATCCTCAAGACCCAGTAACTAAGTGGATGCTCAGTTGGAAAGGTCTCCAACTCTGCTCTTGCCCCTATATATTCCTGCACCATATAATGCAGACGCTGAAAATAATTGCTTGAACCTATCAGGCCTGGGTGCTGAGGAATGAAACATTTTTTTAAAGGCATCGCTCAGCCGGCCACCTTCTCCGCCACTCTGCCTCTGAACGACCGAAGCATCAGAAACACGTTGTCCAGGGCCAGTAGCAGGACATGGTAAACTCCCAGTGTCTGGAAAGGCATTGCACAAACTTTTCTTCAAGGTATCCTGAAGATGTTTCATCTTCTGCACCCTCTGTGCAGGCAGGATGAGTTCTGCAACTTTACCCTTGTAGCATGGATCAAGAAGGGTTGCCAGCCAGTAATGATCCCTCTCATTGATACCACGAATCCTAGGGTCTTTTCGTAGGCTTTTCAGAATCGGAGAGCCCATGCAGCGCAAGTTTGAGGAGGCATGAGTGTACTCTGGGTCACTGAGGATGACATTATCAGCAACTCCCTCCTCCCAGCCACGTACAACTCCTTGGGTTTCTGGGGCCTGAAAGCCATGATCTCTTGAAGACTGCTGCATATTATACTCCACGTCCATGCTGACATAATCCTCCTCCTCCCGTACACCCCCGAATGCACCGATTATATAGTTTACGCTCAATACACTGCGTGTATATCTGTATACACTAGACTGTACATATTTGAAGACAACACGCCAAGTAGTGTGCTATATACCGTACACCCCCAAGTGCACCAATATATAGTTTACTCTCAATACACTGCATGTATATCTGTATACACTAGACTGTATATATTTGAAGACAACACGCCAAGTAGTGTGCTATATACCGTACACCCCAAATGCACCAATATATAGTGCACACTCAATACACTGTGTGTATATTGCTTAGCTCCAATTTATCACACATATTTTTTAATGCCTATACAAATACACATGATTAGTTTCATAAATTTAAAATAAAAAGACAAATGTATATGTGAAAAAACAAATAGATAAGTAAATAAAGAAACCAATCAAAGAGCCAGGTCCAGATCAATTAGGTCAGATTCTTATTTTAAAGCTTAGACCCCTATAGGAATAGATGCAGATCAAAATCTCTATTTAACCCTTTAGGAAAAAGGGTGTCCAAACGGTTTATCCAGAAAACCTCTCTTTCTTAATTTAATATCTCTATTACCTCCCCTCCTATCTTGTGTCACAGATTCTATTACCATAAACCATAACTGGGACACCGTATGTCCCATATCTACAAAATGTTTAACCAAAGGTAATTTTGTTCATTTATCTCTTATTGCATATTTATGTCTCGCTATCCTATCTTTTACCTTCTGAGTGGTCTTCCACTAACAAAATTACCTTTGGTTAAACATTTTGTAGATATGGGACATACAGTATCCCAGTTACAGTTTATGGTAATAGCCATAAACCATAACTGGCTAAACCATTAGGATCTTTCTGTGTGTAGACGTAGAAGATTGAGTTTAAACATCAGATGTGAATAATTATTGAAGTAATTGTCGTAATTGATTCCTCATCGATTGTGAATAAATAGCACTGATAGAATGTGATTTGAATATTGTTCCATACCTTGAGAAAGGACGTGAGAGGAGGACAATAGCCCAAACTGTCGGTAAATATGGAGCAAGACCATTGTCTTGTTATGGACTTTGATATACATGATCTTTTTATGATCAGTATGTTACCATTTGAAGAAAAATTTTGAACAATGCTTGTATTTTGATACTTTGAAATATTACAGAAATTGTGTGCAGCAATCCTGGACTTTTATTTTTATATATAGCCTTGGGGTAAGGCTTGATTGCTGGCACCTGAAGAACACTGAAGTGCTACTCACCTTTCCTAATTGTTGTATTAGACCCATGTGAGCAAGCACCAGATCAACAGGAGGAATCCACAGAACGATGGCTATGGCAGGCTCCTTTTCTTACTCAGAGCAAGATGCAGCCAAGATTTTTACAGCTACAACGGGCTCCCGTGATTTTTTGACACAGGATACTTTGGTGCAGCTTTCAAGGAGGCTGGAGAAGTTATCACGAAAGTCGATTACTACGGAGCCATAATGTTGGCTGAATACTTCAGATTGCAACATATACCTAGGGGCTTACGGGTCAGACTGATCCCCACGCTTTTTGCACAGAATCAGGACTTTAAGACAAAATTTATACAGATCATCAACAAATGTTCTGTTGATATTATGACTTTGACTGTACAATATTTACAAATGGAACGTGTCTTCCTCACTAAACAAATTGCAAAGGTTGAGACTCAATTGACGGATCTATTGGGACAAGAGGAATTTGTTAAAATAAAGAAAAATCATGCTGAGAAATTGATACCTTTTAGGAAGGATGTGGAATCACGTAAGAGGACAAAATTGGAACGTGATAAGAAAGATTATACTAATGACAGAGTGTATAATTGGGCTGATCCCAACTTCCAACGGTTTGGTATTCAGAGGCTGGGACAAAGACACCGGTATAAGACATTTAATACCTCTTCTTCCTCCTCTGTGATATCATCAGCTTCATCTAATATTAATGACCCTGGTTTTTTGGAAGGAGGTATACAGGACCCCCCAGGAAGACCAGGAGCGGGGGCAGGAGGTGTAGGAGAACCTAGGACAATGAGGATTGACTACACGCAGGTTGAGACAACGCAGACCGTAATGGACAATGTGGTACTTAATATTTCATCTGTTCAATTGTCGGACACTGAGATTGATGTGTTGAATAGAGGGTTAGGCTTTTATCCAAAAGAACATATAGACAAGTTTATTTTTAAGCAAGATCTGTACAGATTTTATAGACAGTTACGTCTTAAAGCTTGTTTTTCTGCAAAACCTACTGCTTTATATCCTGATCCACCTTTGTTGTCTATTAAGCACCTTGATTTGTCTAATAAAAGTAATATGGCACCTCCCACATCATCTCCGGCAGTGGAGTTATATATATAAAGAAGGTTGAGCAGGATATGAAAGCTTTTCTGGATGATCGCACTTTAATTGACCATACACCTAACAATCTCTCTAGGGAAGAAAAATCGGCTTTAGATTCCTTGTCAGCTAGGCGTGATATTATAATCAAGCCAGTTGACAAGGGAGGTGCAATAGTGATTATGGACATGGTTAAATATGAAAGAGAGGTTATGAAACATCTGATGGATGATAATACATATTGCCAATTGAATGGTAACCTAATTTTTGAGGTACAAAGGAAAATTAAAAACTTGGTAAAAAGGGCAAAAGACAATAGGATGATTGATGAAACAACTAGTAAGTTTCTAATTAATGAGCTTCCGATTACACCGGTGTTTTATATATTGCGAAAAGTACATAAGGACCCGGGGAACCCGCCGGGTCGTCCCATAGTGTCCAGCATGGATTCCATAATCCTATCCGTATTACACCTTTAATAAAAAATACTAAGTCATATATCAGAGATACAGATGATTTTCTGAGTAAACTTAAACTTTTGGAGATAAGACCGGGATCCATGCTGGTCACCTGGGACATGACCAGTTTATACACTAATATACCTCATGAATTGGGTTTGGAAGTGTGAAAACGTCTATGGACGGCTTCAGGTTTATATAGTGAATCTCAAATAGAATTTTTGTTACAACTCTTGAAGATAGTGTTGGAGGAAAATATTTTCTTGTATGGTGAACAGCATTACAGGCAGTTGAGGTGGGCCTCTACGGGTTCTAATGTCGCCCCCCATATGCGAACGCTTTTATGAATATGATAGAGGAATCTCTGATTTATACTAACGTATTGTTTAAGGAACATTGCCAAGGTTGGTGGCGTTTTGTGGATGATGTGTTTGCAATATGGGGGGGGGGGGGCGGCATGGATACCTTACTCTTGTTTCATTCTTGCATTTGTTACTTCCAGGATTGGAATTTAGTATCAGTTTTGGTGATAGGAGTTTGCCCTTCTTGGATGTTATGATAATGCTGGAGGCAGGTAGATTGGAAAGTGATTTATATGTGAAACCTATGGACCACAATCAATTGCTGCACCAGAAAAGCTCCCCCCCTCTCCTTTTTACATTATTCCATATATTACTTAGGGTACTGGTGACCCCTTCTCATGGGACATTGTAATCATTCAAAACCAAAATCCCTCCCCCTTTGTTTGATTCATGTTATTATCCCTTTATAGAATTGTATGGATAATACCACTGTGTTTGCCTGGGTACAGTGCACCTGGGAGCTTCTCTCCTTATAACCTCATTTTGTTAGCCCTGTGATATTTGATATAGACCCAAATGGGTATATGCATGTTTAGCACCTTCCCATTTCCATCTCTTTACTATTGCCTATGTGTTAGGGGATGAAATAGATGTGGAAATCAAAGCAGCATTGGGAGGGGACCAGATAGACACAGAAACCAAGGAAGAGGAAATTAAAAGGCAATTGAAGGTGCACAAAAAATTGCTGATCAAGCATTTGAATCAAAAATGGGACATCTCCTTCCTTGAAAACTACATATCCCAAAAGATCATCCCTAGAGGTCTAAGGGATAGAGTTGTTCCGGCTGAGCATCTCCACAATGATAGGTTCATCACTAAGTGGAAAGTATTGTATATAGAACAGGGTGTAGAACTTATAAAGTTAATTGTGGAGATGGACTGAACTCAGCTGGAAGAACTCAAAAAGGAGATAGAGGAAAGCAGTTTGGCAATGAACACCTTAAAGGAGGAGTAAGAATTTACTAGACAAAACTAGATAATTAGAAAGGAAAAACAGAAGGTAGAGAGAAATTTGAGAATAACAAAAAAAGCTAAATTTTAAGAGAGACCGGATTGACTGGGAGAAGGGGAGTATCTTTGATGTCTCATCCCAAAAAGGCCGCAATAAACATAGACAATGACATACTAAATCTCCCCGCCCCTATGCAGACACTGAGATAGATCATAGTGGTACTGATAGTGAGGGATTACCCCAATCAGTGTCTTTTTTAGAGCTGGATCGGGAAAGTTCCCCATCTCAGGAAAGAGAACTTACAGAGAGGGCAGGAATTTTGAAACCTATAAAAAAGAAGGCTCAGACAGGAAAAGGCATAGAAAAAGTCACAAACACAGAGGCCAAACATGGAGTCAGAAGAGAAACAAGTAGAGGCAGGTCCCCTCTGGGTCATCCTGACCCCTGACAATAAAGTTGTGAATTTATTGAACTTCCCACTCAATGAGATTCACCGGCGTGTATTATATAGAGTACTGTCATTTTCTCCTACGCAGAGAATGGAATCTCCACCTCATTCTGTGTAAGGTCTTGTCCTGTTATCCCCACAAGAAAAGGCATGGCGATAACACAGCCCGCCTAGATCTGCAGGAAGAAGATCAAAAGGCATTAGAGGATCTTATTGCACTTCTTGAGGAAGGATCCTGTGAAGCTGATTGTTCACTCAATGGCAATTCCATTACTGTTAGGCAAGTGGAAAAATGAAATCCAACAAAATGCTCCCTCTCTCTAAAAATAAATTCATTGACCAATTCTGTGATCTAGTTTGTAGTGAACTGAAAAAGGAGGTTAAATGGTATACCCTGTATCACGACAACCTTAGTAGGGAGGTGAGATCTGCTCTGGACGAATTGCAAAATGCCAAAGGAATAATTATCAAGAAAAGTGACAAGGGGGGTGATGTTGTCTTACTTAATGAGGATGACTATGTAAAGGAGGTCAGGAGACAACTACGTGACTCAGATACATATTGTAAAGTACATCAATCTTCATTCCCAACAGGGAGCTCAATAACAAATTGAAATCAGCCCAAGAGGCGGGTCTATTGAACAAAAAGGAGTATAAATTCCTTAACGTTCAGGACTTCAATATCCCGGTATTATACACTATCCCCAAACTCCACAAAAACATCTCCAATCCTCTTTAGCTTCTGGAGTTTGGCTGCACAATAACTTTTTTCAGTTCAATGACACATTTTTCCAACAGATCTCAGGTACTTTGATGGGTGCCTCTTGGGCACCATCATATGTGTGCCTACATCTTGGCATGTGGGAGGAATCTGTTGTATATCTAGCTAGATGGCGCTAGTCCTGAAGAAGCTGGTACATCCAGTGAAACACGTCAACGTCATGCCCTGCACATCCTGACGCATCTCTCGTGTCTCTCCCCATGTCCCTGGATGAGTGAGACAGACCTGGTTTTATAGGATGCACCGCTCGGCACCGTGCTTCTTCCAGATGGCTGCTCAAAGACACCAACCATGGATACTGGTTCCCTAGCACGCCGGCACTGGATTCATCTTGAGCACGGGTGACCCACTGGCTACTCCATATGGGTAAGATCGTTTCACCTTCCTCCCCTTGGTATTCCTGTGACTCCATTGCATAGTCAGCTGGCTATAATATGACTTACTGTCACGCTGGGGACACTTAAATGAGTGGATGCATGGCTTAACATATGGCTGAAGTATGGGGTAATGATTCATTGACTTTTGTCAGGGAAGCAAGTGTTTGAATCTGACGCCACTTGCACCCTGCAGTTCATCGCCTAGTGCCAGCACTCCCATGTCCACGTGTCATCCATGTTTACAGCCCCTATTTTCACCACAGGGCTGTCAGTGATATTCACACAATGACTGATTGATCTTCATATATCTAAGTTGATTCACAGTACAGTGTGATTTTCCATTCAGCCCCTCTGCTCGTTACATCCCTTTTTGGACTTCCCACACCCTTGTGTCATTCCGATTCAGGATTTCATGAGTTTGCATAGTGTGTGGATGGGTGAGATTGTTTGGTGTACAGACCTTTTTTAACCTTGTTTTTTGACAACGTTGTCATTACTGTGGTCGGTCAGAGAGGCCATGTACAAAGGTTGCAACTAAGGCCTCATTATTCCAGTTGAGCTCAGCAGTTAGTATTTGAAACTGCAGAGCATACGGTCCCATTGAAGAAGACTCTTGGCGGAGATGTAAAAGGGAGCTGGCTGCTGAAGAGACCCGACCCGGTTCCTCGAAGATATTCTGAAAGAGCTTCAAGAAGTTAGACAGGCTAGAAACCACTGGATCACTCTTCTCCCAAAGTGGTGTGGCCCAGGCTATAGCCTCACCGGACAGGAGGGAGATAATATAGACTACCTTTGCCCGATCAGACAGGAAATTTTGAGGCTGGGATTCAAAGTGAACGGTGCACTGTCTGAGGAAACCCCTGCAGGTCTTGGAGTCCCCAGAGTAATTGGATGGAGCTGGTAAATGCAAAGGGTTTGTGACTGTGACTGGAACAGATACAGCAGCAGACTACAGATGAGATTGTCGAGCCGGAGGTCCTAAGGAGTCCTGAAGCTGTTCAAAGTGGGAAGCCAAATCCTGGAGGAATTGCATCACCTGGGTCTGATTAGATTCCTGGGTCTCGAGTCTGCGGACTATGCCCTGCAGTGGATCACCTGCAGGTAGCGGCACATCAGCCGGGTCCATGGCTGATCAAATTGACAGGTCACTTGAGGCCAGGTGACAGATGCATCCCGTTGGGGTTACGGTCCACTGGAGCACTGACACAGATTGCACAGGGAGTTAGAGCATAAGATTCCCCAGGGCGCTGAGTCTAAGAGCCAGCAGGTATTCCCCAGAGCCTCTGATGGTGAGCATGGACTGCACTGCAGCTGACTCCAGGTCACGGCCCCCAGGGTCTCCCAGCTCACACAAGGCTGACTTTGGGTGGACAGAGATGAGGCAGCAGGCCAGGGTTATGAGGGATGGTCAAGGAGGCAAGTCAAGGGTCAGGGCAACAAGCAGACAGGAATAGTCAGAACACGCCAAATGTCGGGGTATCAGGCAGGCAGGAATTGTCAAGAGAACAGGCCAAGGTTGTTACACAGAAACAGACTCAGATCACATGGCAGGAAACTCACACACAGAAAGCCTAACACATTAATATTGATCGGCAGTGCTGGCTTGTAGTGCATAGTGCTATATAGTGTTCCCTGTTAGAGGCTGGGGGGAGCCCTGCTGAGGGAAGATTACTTAAGCACACAGGTGAGAGGTGCACGGTCTCTAAGCTGAACACAAGCAGAGAGGTAAGCAGACAAACAGGACATGAAATGTTACTGCAGATTCATAATGCAGGTGAGGAGTACAAAGACAAGCTTGTCTTGCCTACAGTCAAGCATAATGGTGGGAGTGTCATGGTCTGGGGTTGCATGAGTGCTGCCGGCACTGGGAAGCTACAGTTCATTGAGGGAACCATGAATGGCCACATGTACTGTGATGTACTGAAGCAGAGCATGATCCCCTCCCTTTGGAGACTGGGGCCGCAGGGCAGTATTCCAACAGAACGACCCCAAACACACCTCCAAGATGACCACTGCCTTGCGAAAGAAGCTGAGGGTAAAGGTGCTGGACTGGCCAAGCATGTCTGCAGACCTAAACCCAATTGAGCATCTGTGGGGCATGGAAAATGGAGGAGCGCAAGGTCTCTAACATCCACCAGCACCGTCATGTCATCATGGTGGAGTAGAAGAGGACTCCAGTGGAAACCTGTGAAGCTCTGGTGAACTCCATGCCCAAGAGAGTTAAGACAGTAATGGAAAATAATGGTGCCCACACAAAATATTGACACTTTGAAACCAATTGGTACATTTTCACTTAGGGTTGTACTCACTTTTTTTGCTAGCAGTTTAGACATTAATGGCTGTGTGTTGAGTTATTTTGAGGGGACAGAAAATTTACACTGATTTACAAGCTGTACACTTACTACTTTACATTGTAGTAAAGTGTAATTTCTTCAGTGCTGTCACATGAAAAGATATAATAAAATATTTACAAAAATGTGAGGGGTGTACTCACTTTTGTGTGATATTGTATTTAAATCCCACATAGAAAATTCTACAGGGCTGATAACATTGCTAACTGAAAACAAGCTTGCTGGATTCTGACAAGATTAATAGATATTATTTTATTTTGCAAATAATTTAACAACCAAAGGAAGTTAATTACAGAAGTTTGTTGTAAGGATTTACAGTTTCTCACAAAAGTGAGTACACCCCTCACATTTTTGTAAATATTTTATTATATCTTTTCATATGACAACACTGAAGAAATTACACTTTGCTACAATGTAAAATAGTGAATGTACAACTTGTATAACAGTATAAATGGCAACACTGGCAACAAAAGTGACTACACCCCTAAGTGAAAATGTCCAAATTGGCCCAATTAGCCATTTTCCCTCGGTCGTGTTAGGGTTACAAGGTCTCAGGTGTGAATGGGGAGCAGGTGTGTTAAATTTGGTGTTATTGCGCTCACTCTCTCATACCGGTCACTGGAAGTTTAACATGACAAGGGACTCCAGTGGCAACCTGTGTGAACTCCATGCCCAAGAGGGTTAAGGCAGTGTTGGAAAATAATGGGGGGAAAACACAAAATATTGATACGTTGGTCCCAATTTGGACATTTTTACTTCGGGGTGTTCTCACTTTTGTTGCCAGCAGTTTAGACATTAATGACTGTGTGTTGAGTTATTTGGAGGGGACAGCAAATTTACAGTTATACAAGCTGTGCACTCACTACTTTACATTGTAGCAAAGTGTAATTTCTTCAGTGTTGTCACACGAAAAGATATATTAAAATATTTACAAAAATGTGAGGGGTGTACTCACTTTTGTGAGATACTGTATATAAACGTCAGCATTTTACTGTAATGCAGTGGTTCTCAACTCCGGTCCTCGGGACCCCCCAACAGGCCAGGTTTGCAGGATAACTGAAATCCATCACAGGTGATATCATTTGCTGCTCAGTGATTGCAGTGTTCCAGTCTGCATCTCCCCAAGGTAATACTTAAAATCTGGCCTGTTGGTGGGTCCCGAGGACCGGAGTTGAGAACCACTGCTGTAATGGAAGGGATGATATATATGGATGAATACCCCATACATACAGTCATTCCACTTTCTTCTACCTTGTTATACATGCCAAAAGTTTTCCAATATCTTTTAAAGTGGATTTAGCATGAGATTTATGTTTTCATGTAATCTGCATGCATATTAGGTTAGATGTAAATGTACTGTTTATACATACAGTATGTATTAAAGGCATTACATTTAAAGAGGAAGTAAACCCTGATGTAAACCCTGATGGTTTACTTCCTCTTATTCACCTGCAATGTAAATTGCATCGCATACTAGCCTATTATGTGCCACTTACCTGCCATTGACACCCGCGCTGTCCCCGCAGTAGGAAGCGTCCATCTTCACCCCTCTTCCTTCCGGGACCGCAAACTCCGGCACTGTGACTGTCCGTAGCCACGTGAAGTCACCCTCGCACATGTGCGCGCAAGCCGCAAATCGCGGCACGCTGTCAGTGAAGAAACGGCATGGAGGCCGTTTCTTCACTTTGCATGTGCCGAATGACGTCGGCACATGCCAGTATGGCGTAGATCTCCTAAACTGTACAGGTTTAGGAGATATACAGGCTTACCTGTAGTTTAAAGTGATTGTCAAGAGTTTTACATGTTTCACCCTAAATACTGGTGTAACATGTTACTAAAGTTGAACGTTAAACTTATTTTCTTCATTAACAAATACATTATATTACCATAAGTATTGGGACGTCTGTCTTTACATGCATATGAACTTTATTGACATCCCATTCTTAGTCCGTAGGGTTTAATATTGAGTTAGCGCACCCTTTGCAGCTATAACAGCTTCAACTCTTCTCGGAAATCTGTCCAAAAGGTTTAGGAGTGTGTCTAAGGGAATGTTTGACCGTTCTTCCAGAAGTGCATTTGTGACATCAGGCACTAATGTGGACAAGAAGGCCTGGCTCACAGCCTCTGGTCTAATTTATCCCAAAGGTGTTCTACCAGATTGAGGTGCAGGCCAGTCACGCTCCTCCACCCCAAACTTTGTCTTTATGTCTTTATGGACCTTGCTTTGGGCACTGGTCCAAATCATTTGGTGGAGTGGGATTATAGTGTGGGGTTGTTTCTCAGGGGTTTGGCTTGGTCGCTTAGTCCCATTAAAGGGAACTCTTAGAGCATCAACATACCAAGATACTTTGGACAATTTCATGCTCCCACTTTGTGGCAACAATTTGGGAATGGACCTTTTCTATTACAACATGACTGTGCACCAGTGCACAAACAAGGTCCATAAAGACATGGATGAGCGAGTTTGGGGTGGAAGAACTTGACTGGCCTGCACAGAGTCCTGACCTCAACCCGATAGAACACCACTAGGATGAATTATTTTTATTGAACATATTACAGGCATTTTAAAGTAATGAATGTACAATTGAAAATACAGAGAGAAAATAGCCATAAGAAGATTTCTATGAGAATGAAAACCTTGTTTTCATAAAATACGTCCAAAAGAAACATATTAAAAAGCCATAATCTTGAACAATGATGAGAATACAGTATGATGCTATCAATATCTGCATCAAGAAGCTTGCATCTGTCAGTATGACATATTTTTAGTTTAAATGCTATGTGTTAAATATGGGCAGTTACTTTAGCAGACTTCTTTGAATGGCAATTTTAAGTTATTTTAAAGATGTAGCTGAAAATTAGTTATACGCTTTTCTAGGTACCAAAAGTCTCATTTAGTTGTCTTATTTACTAACATAGTAAAACTGAACTCCAGTCAGCCCTTAAAACATCTTGTCTTATTGAAGAGTTAAGCTGTCTCTGGACTCTGCCATACCAGCAATTGCCCATACTGCCCACACAGACTGTGTCTAAAGAGATATGTCATTGCATATTTAAGTCACTCTGTGCTCCATTGGTTATGAAGTTTCCTCTTCTTTACTAAGCACTGTCATCAGTGTACTGTCTGCTGCGCTGTGTTTACTACAACAGAGTTATAGTACAGCGTTGATTTTCAGTTCAAATATTTGTAGTTTATATGATCTGTGGAATAGGACCATGTAAGACATAACTGTTGCCATGGAACATGTAATGACACAAAGCAACTAAGCAGCACACTTGCAAAGCTAAAAAGCGCTTATGAAAGCTGTAGGATACTGTCTGAAAAATATTTGTCTCTTCTATCAATTATTACAGAAGATTCTCTGTAAGCATTAACCACTTGTCCACTGGGCACTTAAACCCCCTTAACAACCAGACCAATTTTCAGCTTTCAGTGCTCTCACATTTTGAATGACAATTACTCAGTCATGCAACACTGTACCCATATGAAATTTGCGTCCTTTTTTTCACACAAATAGAGAGTTTTTTTGGCGTTATTTAATCCCCGCTGGGTTTTTTATTTTTTGCGCTATAATTAAAAAAAGACCAAAAAGTTTGGAAAAAAATGAATTTTTCTTTGTTTCTGTTATAAAATTTTGCAAATTAGTAATTTTTCTTCATCAATTTTGGCCAAAATTTATACTGCTACATATCTTTGGTAAAAACAAATTGAGAACTTCCGGTTCCGGCGCCGAATGGACTAGCAGCACACCGCTCCTGCTCCCGCTCCACGGCCGCCAAATCTGCATATAAATCCAGCGGGATCTCCCTCAGAGGCACAAGAACGCTGTCAACTAAATTAGCACCCCCGATTATATCGACGGTGTCGAACCCGCTAAAAGAGTATACACAGGACCAGAGAACCTACACAATCTCTCCCTCGCGAGTGGAGGTACAGACGGCACGAGCACAAGCATAGCAACGCTAGCAAGCAACGTCTCCGGCGTAGGGGCCGGAGCTAAACGCCAACCCGGCCGCGCTAGGCGCCCGGCGGAAACGGGTCCATAGCGAGGTATGGGTCTGCCACATCCCAACTACCCCTACGAAGGATACACCAAGAACACGGAGACTCCCTCTAGGGCGACCTAAATATACGTCTAAACCGCCGGCACCTCGCCCTCGTCCTCGC
>BLSH010410427.1:551321-578389 GCA_018402905.1 Glandirana rugosa | reverse complement strand
GATTAGACTATGTTTTCCTTTCTCCCTGTCTTTATGGATCTCTCTGTAAAATCTCATTACACAAAACTTATATCTTTCTTATATGTGATAAATGTTTTACTTAACCGCTTTTTTGCTATATGATGACAAATTCATGTACACTCCTACTTATATTCAATAAAATCTAATTAAAAAAAAAAAAAAAACAAATTAGTGTATATTATTTGGTCTTTGTGAAGGTTATAGAGTCTACCATCTATGGTGCCAATCACTGAATATTGATCACACCTGATGTACTGATGGATTTCTTGAGACCCTAAGGGCCGGTTCACACTGGAGCGGCACAGAGCGGCGCGACTCCGCGGCCCGTTCACATCTAAGCGAATTGTCAGGCGACTTGAGTCGCCTGACAATTCGCCTCAATGCTGTGCAAATGGGACCGTTCTAATAGGAGCGAATCGCTTCGCTCCGCATTAGAAAAATGGTCCCTGCACTATTTTCAGGGCCATCTCAGGTGGCTTGCATTGACTTCTATGATAGAAGTCTCCTAGTAAGCCGCTTTGAGATCGCCTGGAGCGCCACATCGCGCCGCCCCGCGCCGCCCCGCACCGCCCCGCACCGCTCCGCACCGCTCCGCCCCGCTGCAGTGTGAACCGGCCCTTACAAGCCAGGAAAGTACAAATACCCCCCAAATGACCCCTTTTTGGAAGGTAGACATCCCAAGGTATTTAGTAACAGGCATGGTGAATTTTTTAAAGTTGTAATTTTTTCCCACAATTCTTTGCAAAATGAAGATTTTTTTTTCTTTTCTTTTTTTCACAAAATTGTCATATGTAAACAGGTTATTTCTCACACCCAGCATATGCATACCACAAATTACACCCAAAACACATTCTACTACTCCTGATTATGGCAATACCACGTGTGTGAGACTTTTACACAGCCTGGCCACATACATAGGCCCAACATGCAGGGAGCACCATCAGGCGTTCTAGGAGCATGAGTTAAACATATAATTTCTTGCACTTTTCAAGGTCCTGGAGCACCAGGACAATGGAAACGCTCAAAAAATGACCCAATTTTGGAAAGCAAACACCCCAATGTTTATTCTAGAAGGCATAATGAGTCTTTTGAACATGTCATTTTTTCCACAAGTTTTTGGAAAATGTGGAAAGAAAATGAAAACACATTTTTTTTACACAAAGTTGTCAATTTATACAATATTTCTAACACACAGCATGTACCTAGCAATATTACACCCAAAAATACATTCTGCTACTCCTCCCGAGTATGGCGATACCACCTGTGTGACACTTTTACACAGCCTGGCCACATACAGAGGCCCAACATATAGGGAGCACCATCAGGTGTTCTAGGGGCATACATTTCAAATCTAATTTGACTATCTTTTACACTATTGTGAGGCACTGTGGTGGCATGGATAGGCAGTGTAGTGGCACGGATGGGCAGTGTAGTGGCACGGATGGGCAGTGTAGTGGCACAGATGGGCACTGTAGTGGCATTGATAGGCATTACAGTGGCACGGATGAGCACTGTAGTGTCACGGATGGGCACTGTAGTGGCATGGATGTGTCATGGATGAGAACTGATGTGGTACGGTTGAGCGTGAATGAGGCACAAATGAGCCATGGATGGGGATGGATGAGCCGTGGATGGGGATAGATGAGCACGGATGGGGATGGATGAGCACGGATGGGGATGGCTGAGCATGGATGGGGATGGATGAGCTGGATGTTTGAGGATGGCTGGATGGGTATGGATGGATGGGTGGCTGAGCATGGATGGGGTGAGGATGGCTGGGTGGGTGAGCACAGATGGGGTGAGAATGGCTGGATGGGGTGAGGATGGCTGGATGGGGTGAGGATGGCTGGGGTGAGGATGGCTGGGTGGGTGTGGATGGATAGTGGGGGTGCAGCCTGTCCCTCACTGTCACTTAGCAGCACATCCTCACTCTGCCCCCTCTCCTCTCACAATGCATCGGTGCCAAGAGGAGAGAGAAAATCCGGCGGAAGCGCCGGCTTGTTTACATGTGATCGCTCCGTCATTTGACTGAGCGATCACATGGTAAAAGGCCGCTCACATCGGCCATTCACCGTGATCCATGATGAGCCGGGTCCCCTGGATCCGGCAGTCACGGATGTTCCCATGTGCATGCCCTAGGGGGCGTGCGGGAAGCGTGATTCTGGGAGGACGTCAATAGATGCCCCCCCCCAGAATTTAACAACTGCCCTG
Organism: Glandirana rugosa; assembly: GCA_018402905.1. NCBI lineage: Eukaryota > Metazoa > Chordata > Amphibia > Anura > Ranidae > Glandirana > Glandirana rugosa. Next base: position 576,157 of record BLSH010410427.1, on the reverse strand, counting down.
TAGCCGTCATTCGGCTATGGGCCAGTTATTAAGTGGTTGAATAGCTTTATTGCCCTTAACAAGGAAAGGTACTTTGCTATTTTGGAGGCCAAGTAATAGACACAGCCGAGTTAAGAGTTTTAGAGCAAGCTGCAGAGGAAAAAGGTCAATGTACTGTATATTTTGAAAGCATATGATAATCCTGCAAGACAAGCTTGCAATTTATTCATGGGCAGAACAATATTGACATTGCAGAGGGCACTTCAAATCCTGTACACCAACCCACAGTACACTCACCAGAGGAGAAACTCTCAGCAATCAACCACATAGGTCACCCTGGGGCATAGGACTCTTCCCTACCTATAAAGATGTCAGCACATGATCTATGACTCTAAAACATGTTTAGTGATAAGCTTCATTAAGAGCAATTTATTCTACAGTTAAAATGTGATGTGCTGCTTAGGGGGCCCCATAGAGCATTTACACACACCAAGGATGACCACAGTCAGGACCTAAAAAGTGAGGGAAGATTGCCCCCTTGTGGGCACAAGGGGAAATGAAGAGACAGATACAGAAGGTGGAATGTGGATTAGGCTGAACGGGCACTTAGTGTCACTCCAAATATCCAACATAGAATATGACTTTCCAGGACATTTCCCTTGGTTGCAGCTGGTGGATGTGGAAGCATGTTTTGGATGCATTTTAAGTGGTGATCTTTTCGCACTCCTGGGCTCACTGTCAACCGTTATCTAGCCAATTGTCCTGGGAAATTTTCTTTCAAGCCTTATCCATTTTGAATATTTGAGGTGACGCTAAGTGCCCATTTACCCTAACCCATGTTCCACCCCCTCCATGTAATTTCTGCTTAAGCCGGCACATTCCCCTTCTCCATAAGGGGTGCTCTCTACCTTTTTTGGGTCCTGACTGTGATCATATTAGGTGTGTTGTGAGTAATACCCTAGTTACCCCTTGAGTGGGCACAGCACACTATATAATAATTTTACTGATGAAGCTCATCGGATCCTGTGCTGACATCTTTATATATTGGTTTCATTAGATGCCTTTTGTAATCTAGGTTTATCTTATGGTCTATCAATACCAGAGTTGTACACACAGTGGTTGATTTACTAATACTGAAGAGAACAAAATCTGCTGCAGTTGTGCATGGTAGCCAATCAACCTCTAAGGGCCCATTCACATCTAGGCGATCCGACTTCGGGGCGACTTTGCTAGGCGACTTCAGGCGATTTCAGGCGATTTCAACACTAGTTTCCATGCTAGGGGATTTTAGCCTGTAGCCAATCAGATAATACTTGTGCTGACAGCATTCCATTTCCTCTATCCTTCTCCCTGGTCCCCTGATCTGTGTTATTTACCCCAGATAAAAAAATGACTTCTTTGCCTCATTTGATCACGGCTGTGATTACTTCTGAATTGGAAGTATTGATGGAAGAGGAGGATAGGAAGCGTAAGCTGATGATGCGAAGAAGAAGTTGCTATTGGGTCCATCCAGTGATAGCTAATCGAGAGACCAGAGGGCAGTTTTGGGCAATGTATGCCAATCTCCGTAATTTCAAGGACAAGTTCTTCAATTACACCAGGATGCCCGTAGCAAGGTAATTACATACTATTTTTTTTTTACAGATTTAAATCATTATATATTCCAGCATGTGACTGAGGTAAATGTGTTTGTTCAAGTAGCATTCTCTAAAATATTTATTAAATGACCTTATATATTATGTCCTACAGTTTCGATGAACTGCTGGGTCTGGTTGCGAGCCATCTTGAGAGACAAAATACTACATTTCGTAGGAGTATCTCATCTACAGAAAAACTCATTATTACATTAGGGTAAACTATATTCTATTAATACACAAGAACTGTTGGTCAGTCTATGAAATGTTTGAAGCGCAACTCATTGTGATAACAAAATCAATCTTGGTGATCAATGAGTAATTGTTGGGATTTTAACAAACTTCCAGCCTTTTTCTTCTATGAAGATATAGCTGTTTCTCTGTATGGTCTGAATGGCAGGGTCTGGTTCATTAAAAATGACCTTGTAAACTGTCAGTATTCTGACTCCTTCCTTTTCTGAATGAACAGAGTCAGTGATTGGTACCAATTGGTTCATTCATAACTGAAGCATAGTAAACTGCTTTTACTATACTTCAGTTTCTGAATGAATGGAAGGCTCGGGCACAGCTGTTCCTGTCCATTCATTCTGTGCAGCTGAGGCTACAAATTTGGATTTTGAGAGCTGAGGTTTGTTTAGACCCCTGATATCTCATTATAGCCCCCCAAAAGAGCTCCAAAAAAAAATTCAATAAAAAATAAAATTAAAATAAAAATGAAAAACTACTGACACCAGTGAGGGAACTGGATTGCAAAGGTTGCAATTGTGATGGGGCCCTGGCATTTCACCACCATAGGAAGGTCCGAAGATGGCAGAAAGGGAGCCTGCTGCAGAACTTGTGAAAGGGCCCCACTGCGGTCCCGCGATAGTAGTAAAGGGCCCCAGGATCAGTGGGAAGAGGCAAGGGCCCTGGCCAGGTGTCAGGGGGCCCTTCATAATTTTCTTGCACCTTGGCCCTCAAGGTTCTAGTTACGCCTCTGGTCATTAACCCTTGGGTAGTCTGACCAAAAATCTAATTAAAAAATGTAAAAGAAAAATGTGTACTAGAGGATTATGATAGTGTATAAATGGATGATAGTCCTGCAAATTTATGTTAGTTAGTTCCTGCATCAGATTATACAAAATGCATATTTGATATTGCACTACATAGTACACAAACATCATAAAAATCAATAAATGCCACATAATTAATTTAAGTCAATTTTATTCTTTTTTTTATCTTTTTTTGTGAATAAATACAAAATAAAATTATAAATATTCACATAAAAAAGTTTATTTTATTTTTTAATAGCAAAACTTTACAATCAGAACATGCCTCACCATGGTCGACCGAAGAAGTTGATTGCACGTACTCAGCGTCATATCGAGAGGTTGTCTTTAGGAAATAGATGTATGAGTCATGCCAGCATTGCTGCAGAGGTTAAAGGGGTGGGGGGGTCAGCCTGTCAGTGCTCAGACCATACGCCGCACACTGCATTAAATTGGTCTGCATGGCTGTTGTCCCAGAAGGAAGCCTCTTCTAAAGATGATGCACAAGAAAGCCTGCAAACAGTTAGCTGAAGACAAGCAGACTAAGGACATGGATTACTGGAACTGTGTCCTGTGCTCTGATGAGACCAGGATAAACTTATTTGGTTCGGATGGTTTCAAAGGGGGGGGTCATAACCAGATGAGGAGTACAAAGTCAAGTGTGTCTTGCTGACAGTCAAGCATAGTGGTGGGAGTGTCATGGCCAGTGACAACCTGTGAAGCTCTGGTGAACTCCAATAAGGTTAGGCAGTGCTGGAAAACAATGGAAGCCACAAAAAATATAAACCTTTGAAACTCTGAAACATGGGCAATTTGTCCAACACAATCACACCAAGGCCCAACAGTCCAAAATAATGACTTTATAATTCATGGTAAACTTTATCATGGTGTCCTGCTCCACTGCTGGTGGATGGCATAGGGCACTGGCTGCCATGGTACATCTGCAATTCCATCAATCCCTGGTTTTGTATTGGGGGTTTGTATTGGGGGGTTAAAGGTAGATGGAATTGGGGAAGGAGATGGGTATGGGATGGGGGGATGTGACGAATCCAACGTATTGCCATATTCATCTGAATATTGACGATATTGAGGGCAATAGTAGGGGTGGGTTCGGGGTGGTGGGGGATTTTGATTGTAAACATATGGCATAGATGGTGGTAGAGGTGGAAAATTGGCCATGGTGACACTGGCTTGCTCCAGTACAAGATTACATTCTATAATGTCCATGACAGCCTTCCTCACATCACTGTGTCATGGCGGGCTGATTTCTTTTGATCAAGCCTGACACAATGACACCAAACCCAAACTCTGCTCATTCTAGACTGTCCAGCTTGGTGGTGAGTTGATCGACAAGATTTCCAAATCGATACATGGGGTTGCTTGTGGGTCTGCCACTTCTGCTTCTGCTGTTTTGTCTCCTGATGGTAGCATGGCTGGGCCCTGCTTGCTCCACAGGAACAGGGCCATCATCAGGGCCGGTATCAGGGCCGGCATTGGGGTCAGCATTGGGGCCAAAATCAGGGCCAAAATCAGGCCCAGCATCTGGCTCAACATCAATCCCAATATCAGGGCCGCCAACAGGGAGAATGTTTGGTTCATCCTGAGGATGAACCGCTTCTTGATTGCAGAGATTCCTTTGTTCCTATATAATATTGTTTAGCACACCATTCTTTATCTAGCATGGATTTATTAATATGACAGATGTAAACTCACGCTCTCAATTTCATGTAGGGTCTCAAAAACTCAAGATCACCCACATACATGTAAGGGCCCACATGACGTTCTCCTGAACCATTCCTTTGTCCATATGTTTTGTTCAAGTGTCTTTTGTAGCTATCCCTCAAATTTTTCCAGCGAGATTGTATGAAGTGCACTGCAAAACCATAAATATAAACATTAATTAACTTTTTTTTTTCTTTCTGGTACCTGGCAACCGACCATTCCTTAGTGAGTTTACATTAAGAATTTATGGTCGCAAAGTTGACGGTCAACTATATCGTCCAAGAAACAAGTCAAGTCCTATGGTGTGTTCTTAATAGTTGATAGTTGTGAAAAGGCCTACAGCAGAGGAATGGCATAATATTGCAAGACAGTTTGGGAGCCTTTGGAATTTCCCTAATTGTGTAGGCGCGATTAATGGAAAGCATATTTGGGTGTTTAAACCTATCGGTAGTGGCAGTATGCTCTATAACTACAAAAAATATTGTTCTTTTGTACTGCTAGCCGTGGCCGATGCTAATTATTGCTTTGTATATGTAGACATAGGCTCTTACGGAAGCAGCAGCGATTCCTGGATTTTCACAAATTCCTCATTTGGTCAAAGCCTAAGAGGAAATCAATTGGACCTTCCCGAGAATTGTGCCCTTCCTGGAACCAATGAACCCCCAATTCCCTACGTGTTTGTTGCGGATGTGGCTTTTTAGTTGGGGCAACACCTAATGCGCCCTTGTTCCAGCAGGCAACTTACTACCACTAGGAGAGTCTTCAATTATCGCCTCACAAGGGCAAGAAGGGTGGTAGAGTGCACTTTCAGCATTCTAGCTAATATATGGCGCTTTTTACATACACCGATTGCACTCGATCTGGAGAACGACATCACCGCTGTCAAAACAGCATGCGTGCTGCATAATTTTATAGGCCCACGTGATGGCTATTTGTATGAAGATTCTCTCATGTATGATATGGAGAGTACTCAACTGGTGGCTGGTAGGGGATCTAATGATGGTGCTACTGTGCGGGATCAATTTGCATCCTATTTTGTTACACCGGCTGAGGAGGTAGCATGGCAGTTGGATGCCATTTCGTGATTTAGAAGTTGTTCAGTTTTTGATATTAATTATATCTTCTGAAATGATATAGAATATGATATGATATACTGATGTCCTAATACTTTTTTGTGTCATTAGTTTAAGGGTTTTTTGATGTGCTTTAAATTAACTTACTCATAAAATATAATAAATAAATCTTTTTTTGTGACAGTTTTATGATTGCCTATTTATTTTGCAATAACTATTTTAATTGTACACGATACTGCTGAAAAGATATCTATTTTTGCAATAGGACTAGACATCATTGATTGCTTGATTGAACAAATTACCATCCCCGAGTAGTTATATAATATATATATATATATATATATATATTACACTGCTGACCTGCTCTGGTTAGCTGTACTAATGGCCTGCGCTGAAAATACTGCACTGATGAACTGCTATGATTAGCTGTACTAATGGCCTGCACTTAAAAAACTGCACTGATGGCCTGCTCTGGTTAGCTGTACTAATAGCCTGCACTGAAAATACTGCACTGATGAACTGCTATGGCTAGCTGTACTAATGGCCTGCACTGAAAATAATGCACTGGCGAACTGCTATGGTTAGCTGTACTAATGGCCTGCACTGAAAATACTGCACTGATGACCTGCTATGGTTAGCTGTACTAATGGCCTGCACTGAAAATAATGCACTGGTGAAATGCTATGGTTAGCTGTACTAATGGCCTGCACTGAAAATACTGCACTGATGGCCTGCTCTGGTTAGCTGTACTAATGGCCTGCACTGAAAATACTGCACTGATGAACTGCTATGGTTAGCTGTACTAATGGCCTGCACTGAAAATACTGCACTGATGACCTGCTCTGGTTAGCTGTACTAATGGCCTGCACTGAAAATACTGCACTGATTAACAGCTCTGGTTAGCTGTACTAATGATATTAGATGAACTGTGTATAATATTTGCGCTAAAGCACCAAAAAAGCAGCAACTAACCACGTGAAAATAAAACATGTGAAACAACTAACATAATAAATAGTTGTGCTAAAGGTTGAGTGTATACTATCCCTCTTATACAAGAGAATAAATCAATATAAATAAATAATTAAATACCAAGGCCCTAATATGACAAAGAGCGCAAGTATACAAAAATCAATATGGCATCATGATTTGTGAAAAACATACATAGAAAAGTGCATGAATAGCAATAGTATACATTGAAACAAAGATAAAAATAAAAATAAAAAATCTGGTGAACCACAAAGTCCACTGAATAGAAAAAAGTTTGGATGTGAATCCTCCAAAAACAGTCCTAGAGTAAACTATAGATCCCACTTTAGGTAAGTAGAGACAGGGAGGGTGTCCAGCATAAACGTATCCTCAGAGATTACTCCACCACCAGAGGCATGCACACCGGGTGAGATGTTATAGGTGGGTACTCTTACCGATCAGAAATATTAGAACGCTTATTTTAATTAGAATGTAAGGCGATTGTTTTGCCTAGGTGATATAAGTTCTAATATATATATTTTCTGTTTGGAGCTGGGATGCCGGCTGTACTATAGTCATTATATGGTGCGGCTATTTGCTATCTGGGCTTCTGTAAAATGGTGGCCGTACTCGGGAACGAGTCTTGGTTAGCCTGAGGATATATAAGGTGGCGCGTCAGTGCTTCGCCCGTGCCCCTTTGAAGACGTCACGTTTGACGAAACATGTAGGGCGGAGCCATGCACTGACGTCACCACGCCTCTACACACGGGAAGTACGGGCGGTGTACGAGACTTGAAACATATGCCGGCTAGTCTTTATGCTGTTTTTAATTGTACCCATGTGAGTATCTTTTCATCATTTTAAATAAATGTGTCTCAACGTTATTACACTATTGGTCCTTTTCTTCTCTTACCTTGGGGGTGCTGAGACCCTGAACGGTCATATCCACTCACCCGTGAGTTACCAACCCTGAGTCGCTAGAAGGAGGAGAGTGTAGTGGAGGAGAGCCAGGCCTATTATACCTGCAGAAGGTCATTTCTGCCAGCCTGTCTGACCCACTAGGAATAGGGAGTCCCTGATTATCGGTAAGAGTACCCACCTATAACATCTCACCCGGTGTGCATACCTCTGGTGGTGGAGTAATCTCTGAGGATAAGTTTATGCTGGACACCCTCCCTGTCTCTACTTACCTAAAGTGGGATCTATAGTTTACTCTAGGACTGTTTTTGGAGGATACACATCCAAACTTTTTTCCATTCACTGGACTTTGTGGTTCACCAGATTTTTTATTTTTATCTTTGTTTCAATGTGTACTATTGCTATTCATGCACTTTTCTATGTATGTTTTTCACAAATCATGATGCCATATTGATTTTTGTATACTTGCGCCCTTTGTCATATTTGGGCCTTGGTATTTAATTATTTATTTATATTGATTTATTCTCTTGTATAAGAGGGATAGTATACACTCAACCTTTAGCTCAACTATTTATTAAATTAGCTGTATTAATGGCCTGCACTGAAAATAATGCACTGATGAACTGAACACAGTTGGTGATAAGTTGTATATATGCAGAAAAAAATGACTGACAGAACATGATGGTACTTACAATAGTAAGAACGTTCCTGAGTTGATAAAATCACCCACTCCTCCACACACAGTGTACATATTTCGAGCCATGCCACTTCTTTTTTGTGCTGGTCCTTATATTTAGGATTCTTCTTCTCCCATAGGGCTGGTCTCTGCTTCACCAGCCTGATGAGCATTCCATTATCAATGCTGTCCCTCTGGAACAGCTCTCTGTGCTCTCTTCTGTTTGACATTCTTGCAGAATGCCATGCACAGGTGGAGAATACAGAGGTGGAGGAAGTGACATTGGGGCTTTCTGGGTATTTCAGGGGGGTGCCTGGGACATCTTTTGGCAAAATTCTGTTCTTCTTCCTGGAAAGTCGCTTCTTCATAGACGGTGATCCGACTTGGAATCGACTTCCATTGACTTCTATGGGCTCAATTCACCTTGAAGTCGCTTGAAAATAGTACAGAAACCTTTTTTGAAATCCCCTTGGAGTCGGAGTGAATTGAGTAGCGCATATTAAGATGGCTCCATTCATTTCAATGGGATTTCTGATGTCAGGCGATTTGAGGCGAATTGGGGCGACACAAGTCGGATCGCAAATCGCCTAGGATCGTCTAAATGTGAACCGGCCCTAACTTTAGCTTTTTCAATTACGCTTTGGCAACAAGCTGGAAGCTGATTGGTTGCTATACAGAGCTGCATCAGATTTTTCACTCTCCAGTTTTAGTAAATTAGCAGCATCTTTCTAAATTGAATGTATGATAAACTAATACTGAGTTCCCTACAATATATGATGTAATTTATCTGTAAAAAATTGTTGTAATGTGTTTTTAATTGAAATTTTGATTGTATGTTACGACACCTTAAAAGTCCCACCATGTATGTACATTTTTCTCTGCAATTCTATTTTGGGGAAATGGTGACTAAACAGTTGCCTATTAATCCTAGTTCTCAAGTCACTCTGATGTGAGAAAAACTAGTATGCTCTTGTGCACGTGTGCATAGGATAACTGCTGGATAATAAATCAGTTTTAAGACCCTTTTTTGATATTTTGAACATGTTCATTGAACCTCACTTGAAATTTCCTAGTCGTGAACCTCACATATTGCTTGCTGCATGGCATTGCAAAAGGTAAGTAACAAGGTGTATATTACAAGGAGTATTGCAAGTGATACATTTTCTAATCTGATATGTCTTTCCTGTGGTACCCAATCCAAAGATTTTTCTAAAAATAAAACAAAGTTACAGCAACAATAATACATGAAAAACAAAAGGAAAAGATGAATACTAATACTTCCTAAAATTACCAAATAAAAAATTGTTTGTAAACAAAAGTCCACAGTGTAAGTCCCTATAGGTGCATAAAATTGCTGTGATTTCTTCAGCATACAGAATGGGAGAAATGACCACTCACCAGATCCCAATGCTGTCTCAATCAAGAGAACAGCACACATGCATTGTGTAAATAAATGCAGGCCGATCTTCTGATGAGATTGTCTCCTCCTCAGAGTAATGTTATATGCAACCACAAATAAACAGATACATCATGGTGAGTATATAGGATAAATGAATTAATTAATTCAAGGGATAGTCTGGAAAGTCACCTGTGATAGTAGCAATGAGATGAATCTGTATATCACTCCGTAATCACCACATGCAACTCAAACTCACCAGACAGAGTGTATTAACAGTCACTGCAAAGCCCAGCAAGCCCATTCAACTGATGGGATGGATGTTGATAATAAGTCCAGTATCCTCTCTTTCAGGTCTCAGTGAGATAGTGAAGGGGAAATCCGGGAACTCACACCACAGTATGAACCCAGTACACAAAGAGACAGGGTAACATATTGTAGTACGTTAATGTTTAATATCTAAATTTTAATTTGGTTTTTAAATACTCATAAAATAAAGTGCTAGGCTAAAAAGAACCTCCTCCAATTATACGTGACTGTGAGTAAGTTTTGAGCTAATTGTTCAAAGATGTCTAAAGTCTGGGATTGGGTTTTCAATTTCAGAAAAATGTCAAGATAATAATTGATGGTTTCAAGTACATATTTTCTTTAAAAAGAGCCTATGTAATGTATACTTTATTTTGACTGCATATTTCACCCCTCATCCCACATCCTGTCTGTTCTTAATTAAGATCAGGCAAAGAAGTGATCTTCTATTTCTACTCCTAGCCCCCACCTTTGGTGGGAGGTAGTGGGTGGCGACATGGAAGGTAATTTGGGTGTGTAATGGGAGTGGGCAGTTTGCCCGCATTTTTGAAACCAAAAAATCCAGGCTTTTTAAAAGCAAACGTGGCAGGAGCCTCACTGCTACACACTTCTTTTCAGCTTTTCACAGATACACATGGAGAACAACAGCTTCTCTTAATCTCTCTGAACAAAGGACTGAGCACATGGCCTGTTATCTCTATTCATTTTAAGGAAACATTTCTTATTTAATCACTTTTATTTTATTTTAAGTTACATCTATTTTTGTATTTTCTGTTACAACTTTTGTACCTATTTTTGTAACCTTGGTGTGGTAAATAAAATCACACTTATTTTTACCTTTGCTGACGTTTAAAGAAATTTTGTCTCCCAATCACCCAAAGACAAGAGAATATCACTGATGCCTTTACATAGTTAAAAGACTTTCTTACAGTTAATAATTTATTTGTCAAATTCACAACAAACAAAGTAGCCGCTGTATAGTGCATAGACCGCTCAAAAAAGGTACAAAAACTGGTGACTCACATAAAACGCCACCGTGGTCCACGATCGTGGCGGTGTGACATCACACAATTAGACACACCCAGATTTTTCTGTCCATCATCCCCATGACTTTACAGATACTACACTTCCTATACGGGAAGAAACTTTTAAGATCAAACATGTGCCTAAATCTCTTTTTTGGGGGATACTACATTCCTTGTGAATTTATCTTTCAAGTTTGTGGTCCTAAAATAAATGGAAAATCAATCAGAGCAAGGAAAAAAATAATTAATTAATACTAAACTATTAGCAGATGAACACTCTAGGTCAAATTTCCAAATCCTAGTTCCAGTATAAACAAAAAATAACAATGCAGCACTCACTAAAAGCTAAAATTAATAAATTAAGTAAAATAGTCCATAGTCCATGATTCAGAGAGTCAAATTGCAGGAGAGGGATCCACCACAGGGTGGCAGTAGACCTCAGTGGAATGGATTCAAGACCATAAATCACACAGGCCGCTTACCTCCTTGCATGAACCCCTGGGTGAACCAGACAGGTCATTCAAGCCTTTCCCACAACTGGGAGAGACATAGATAGCACTTATGTGCTGATCTTCCTGATCCTAGGTTCCTCAGTCCAGCATAAAAACATCATAAAGCCATAGATGTTCCGATATATGCAAAGTAAAAAGAAACCTAGTGCTCTCTGTATAAGTTCACAATTTGTTAGTATAAAATAAATGCACTCACATGCAAAGGCACTTAGACCAAGTGCCAAGTTTCCAAACATGTATACTCCACGATGTGTGTGGTGACATGAGGAACCTAGGATCAGGAGGATCAGCACATAAGAGCTTATCTATCTCTCTCCCAGTTGTGGGAAAGGCTTGAATGACCTGCCTGGTTCGCCCAGGGGTCCATGCAAGGAGGTGAGCGGCCTGTGTAATTTATGGTGGAGGTTTTTTCACTTGGTCTTGAATCCATTCCATTGAGGCCTACTGTCACCCTGTGGTGGATCCCTGTCCTGCAATGTATCTCTCTGGATCATGGACTATGGACTATTTTACTTAATTTATTAATTTTAGCTTTTAGTGAGCGATGCACTGTTATTTCTTGTGGTCCTAAAATGCAATGCTTTTTCAGGATAGGCCAATATATTTTCCCCAGTTCTTCCACTTGCCAAAACTGACAATTAAAATCAAGGACCATGAAGAAATCAATTTTTGTACTTTTTTTTTATTCTTCCTTTTCTTTGCCGCTCCTTACCACTGCTCCCTACCAATTTCAAACCTTAGTTTCTCCAATGCCTCTACTTTATATCCTTTAGCAACAAATCTCCTCATTATTAGTTCAGATTGTTCTATATCATCCTCCAATCTTGACCATTTTCTTTGGATCTTCATTAATTGTCCTTTAGGCATGATCCTTATCCATTGCCAGTGATGGCAACTAGTGACCAGAATGTATCCACTAGTGATCCAGGTATAACTTGCAGTGCCACTCCAAGATGAGACAAAGGGAGCAGGTGCCTATGCACCATTCAGAGGTGTACAAGCTTCAACAGAGAAAAGAAATAACACCGCTCACCATCCCAATGCAGGAATATGTGATGTAAGTAAAGAGTGTGGCCTCAGCCAGTGCCATTCGAGCCACGCCCGCTGACATGTTTCACCCCACACAATGGTGCTTGATGCACTGGGTCTGTGAGCAGTGTTCCTTTCTTTCTCTGTTGATAAATTCCAGTCAGTAGGCTTGAAATAGTTTTTTTAATGATTACACTGCCATCTGCCACAAAAAATTCAGGTTCAAAAAATTAATACGGAGTATCCACTGACTTAAAGTGATTTGTAAAGGTTAATTTTTAAAAAAATAAAATAACAAACATGTTATACTTACCTGCACTGTGCAAGGGCTTTGCACAGAGCGGCCTCTATCCTCCTTTTCTGGGATCCCCCGGTGGTGCTTTTGGCTCCTCCTCTTCATCAGGTGCCCCCCATGGAGAGCCGATTTTCATGGCGGCACCCGTGTGGGCGCGCTTCCAAGTCCTGCTGCTGTATTCATTGACACAGACAGTAGGAGCCTCCTGGCTCCCGTGTCACCGGATTCGATTTACAGCGGCCAATGGCTCCTGCTGCTATCAATCTCTCCAATGAGGACCTGAGACAGCGGCTGGAGCTGCTGGGCTCATGCTTGTCACAGGAACGATTGGGTTCAGGTAAGAAAAGGGGGCTCGGGGGGGGTAGACTTTACAACTCCTTTAAAAATGTAATTCCATACTTGTTAATGTCAATGAAAGAAAAGAACTCCGCGAGGGACTCCTTACTTCCTTCCCATATTATGAAAATATCAACAATGAAACTCTTCCATACTTGTAACTGTGTCCACTCTTTTGCAAAAATGTCCGCAGCCTCCCATTCAGTCATAAAGAGGTTAGCTGCACTGGGGGGCAAATTTAATCCACATAGCTACACCTCTCTTCTGAATGTAATAAGTATCACCATACCAAAATGCATTCCTAGCCATATTAAACCCAGGAACCTGTAATAAAAATTAATTTTGTATCCTTTTCAAACTGCTATAACTTGCCTGGGCCCACCCAAAAAATAAATAATCTTAGCTATGAACAAGGCATTACCCTTATTGGTTTGAGAATTAAGTCTATCGTTAACCCTCAGATTGGCTGTAATCATAATGTGGAGGCATTCAAACAGATGGTTGAAGGGTTGAGAGAATTACCTGTGAAAAGGCAGAAGGTGGAAAGAGATAGTGGGGCTGAGATACAGCTGTGGCACCATTGGCTCCCGTGGCTGTCAATCAAAGTCAGTCAGCCAATCAGGGGTGAGAGGTGCCAGGTCAGAGCTCCGTGTCTGAATAGATACATGGAGCTGTGGGGGCACTCAATAGGCGGGAGGGGCCAGGAGCAGCAAAGAGACACCCGAGAAGAGGAGGATCCGGGCTGCTCTGTGCAAAACCAACTGCATAGAGGAGGTAAGTATAACATGATTGCTTTTTTTTTTTTTTAATGAGGCTTGACAATCACTTTTTAATATTTGAGTTTAATAGAAACTATGAAATCAGTACAAGTTTTAAGTGTGCATTTTAGTGTTAGCCAATAGAGGGAGACACATTGCTCTAAGGCTTTTATATTTATTTATGTAAGATTAGATTGAATTGGTCTGTGGAATCTTTATATGTTTTTTATATTTCTTTTTATCTGGTAGATAGCATTTTTTAGCAGTTTTTTTTATAGTATGTTTGCAATCCTGTTTAGCATTAGTAGCATTTGTACTAAAGCTTGCTTTCCCTTAATGAAAATGGTATGGGCCGTGAGAAATGTGGGTGGAAGTAGATTATATAATGGATGCTTCAGTCTGGCATTGCAACCTTTGACAAAGTTGATGATGACGAAACGCACTAAAACTGACGCCACTTCTGGAAGTGGCAATTGTGCCATGTTATGCCTCCATGATTATTTAGTCTAGGAGTTAATGCAAAATAGTTTATCTTTACATTTACTCTCCTGACAGGAAGTGATCTCCTTCACTCTCCTCTGCTCTCATCCACTCTTATTTGCTCTTCTCTGTTGTTCTCCACTTTCCTCTGCTCTCTTCTGCTCCCAATATGTGGACAGGGCTTCATCTTCTTTATGAACGATACTAGACTATTTCTTATTCTTTGCTCCCTAGACTAATTAAGCATTTTAGGCATTTAGCCTTGCTGTGCGAGGATGGGAGGTGTATTACATACTTATTCTTTAGCACTAACTGAAGTTCAGCTTTAAAATTAGGTGATGTGGGCACCATCTTTATAGTATATAGCCTAAAGATGCATTTCACACTGGGGCATTTTTCAGATGCTTTAGCACTAAATATAGTGCTTGTAAAGCGCATGAAACCCCCCCAATCCACCCAGTGAGAAAGCCCAAGTGCTTTCACACTGGGGTGGTGCGCTTGCAGGACAAGTACAAAAGTCCTACAAGCAGCATCTTTGGGATGGTGTGGGAGCAGTGTATACACCGCTCCTCCACCGCCCCTGCCATTGAAGTGAATGAGCAGCACCGGCACGCCACACGCTGGTGCTTTCAACCCCTTCTTAGGGGTTAAAAGCGCTCTGCTGCCACCCAAATAACAGTGGTAAAGTGCCACTAAAAGCTTTACTGCTACCGCCCTGCCTGCCCCAGTGTGAAAGGGGTCTTAATGATAATTCAACTGGAATTGACCATCTACAGGTTGTCATTCTAGGCATCTGGTGTTTGAGGTCATGAGTATAACTGCTGTAAAATAAATTGTGTGGTGTTTAGTATAAAAATACTCTGATGTTCTATACTATGGATATTATAAACACACTTTGTAGTGGTTTGCACACTTTTTATGAAAAAACAGTAGATTTCAGTTCACTTCACAAAAAGCCTGCCCACATGATCAGCAGTGGATGGACATACTGAAGAAGTCATTAGAAGCTCCATTTATGGCATAGATAATGCAATCAGTGACTTGTAGGCACTTGGCAATAAAGGAAGAACTGCATATCATAACTGTATTTTGTTTACATTTCAGGAAAATATATTGCTATAGTGTTTTTATACACTTTGAGTAAGTAATAAATGGGTGACAGAGTTCATGAAAAGCACTTTTAATAATAGTTTTTTAAGAGAGATAAACTGAATGTGATTGTCAATTTTGTATGACATATTGATATTGTATGATTTAAAAGAGTGACTACATCCATGATAGGGTTATCTTCTTTCATATGTAGTTTATTAGATGAATCCAGGCAATTGCAAACTGATAACAAGGACTAGTGGTGACCTTCCACACCAGTAAATACCCAAAACTTTTAAAAAAGAAAGGTCATCTTAGCTTCAGTCAATCCAACTTTCCTGTATGTGGGAAAAAAAAGCAATGCTATTGCTGAATGGAACAGCTTTATAGCACTGCATATTTAAGCTATATGTAAAATCTCTGATAGAGAATGTGCTATTTGGTAGGACTTTTAGTCAGATAATTTTTTTCTTACCTAGGTTCTAACTTTGAAACAATGTGTTATTCCCTTGGCATTCCATATATAATGCACTCCAAAACATAAATAAAAACAATACAGCTTTATTTTTAACAATTATTGTATCCATTAAAAAGTTAAAAATATATACAATACATATATTAAAAAGTAGTGGTCCAGATGATTAGTTTGGGGTGACCCTGCTGGTGGATTGTAGGCAGGTCAAATTATTATCCTGACATGTTTCGCCTTCACAGGTTTCCTCAGGGGATTTGATTGACCACCACCGTATTATATGCGCCTGAACAATGAAAAATAAGATATAAATAACACAACAGACAAATACTGAGGCAATAAAACTTTTTTGGAATAATGGACACATTGATGCAGGGTGGCCGGGCCGTTCCCCAAAGAAGAGGGCCGCATCCAACCCCCCCTTCCCCGATGGGTCCCCAAACTTACCAGGGCAGTCACCAACCCACATGCATGGACAGAAATGCAGTCCACCCACACCCAAAAGAGGACCCATCACTCTACAACTGCAGGAGATGCATACAGACCGGGCTAGGATGGAACAATAAAGTAAAAATGGGTAATTTGAAAAAAACCCTAAAAAAACAAACAATTCTCATGCTAGAAAATGCATGATTAAATATTATTCATACTGCATGAACAAAAAGTGCAGAGCATGGTATGGACAAATGTCTCAATTTATATTACTATGCAGGAGAGATGATACATTATCATGCTCAAAAACTTACATATGTCAGAGACTAGAATACATAATGCTACACAGGGATGAGGGGAAAATGAATCCTACAAAAGGACTCATATGAGTTTGAAATGCACTCAGTCAGCTATAGAAGAAAAGCCAGACTGAGCAAACCTGGAATAGAGCATATACATAAGAAGTTATCACTATTCAAAATAGGTTCTAACTTTGACCACATTACAAGAATACAAGCCTTACTTTCCTAATCACAAGTTATGTCCTGTAGCATGCTGCAGGAAGGCATACTCTGAATCTGCATCCAGTTTCTAATTGAGAATCGGCAATAGCCACTAAACCATATTCCTTTGAAAAGAGATGGGTGGCATTCTATTGCTAAGAAGAGCAGAGATTTTGTCCAGAAGCCAGGAAATCAGTAGTTGGGTTAAAAAGGTGACTCTTAAACCTTTTATACAAATGGACATGACCAGGTTGATTTTTAATAATGCTATTTTAGGCAGAATAAAGTGTGCTCCAGAGTTACTTTATAACTTTTTAATGTATTACATTTGTGCTATGTACTAATAAAAATGCATGTTTGTTTTTATTTTATAGGTTAACTATCACTAAGTGAAACCAACACATATCAATACACTTGTGATCCTGGGGATGAACCTGTACATCAATAGTGGTATGTTTTTTTGTTTTTTGTTTTTTTACAATTAAAATCATAGAAGATTATCATTTTTAGGAATTGCCTCAATGTTAAATTATGCTCTGGAATATCATAAGGTATTTCTCTGAATACAAACACTTTTTTAGCATTCAGCCTTTACCTCTAGAGACTGCTTCACTTTTTTTTCCATAAAGATTGTATTAGAAAAAGAGGAAAATCAGTACAATGCGTTGTATTACATAATCAAAGAACATTAAATGGTATAAGACATGTTACTTAGACAATAAATCCTACTGGATAACTAACAAAGTATCTACAGTATCTCACAAAAGTGAGTACACCCCTCACATTTTTGTAAATATTTTATTCTATCTTTTCATGTGAAAACACTGAAGAAATGACACTTTGCTACAATGTAAAATAGTGAGAGTACAGCTTGTATTACAGTGTAAATTTGCAGTCCCCTCAAAATAACTCAACACACAGCCATTAATGTCCAAACCACTGGCAACAAAAGTGAGTACACCCCTAAGTGAATGTGTTCAAATTGGGCCCAAAGTGTCAATATTTTGTGTGGCCACCATTAGTTTCCAGCACTGCCTTAACCCTCTTGGACATGGAGTTCACCAGAGCTTCACAGGTTGCCACTGGAGTCCTCTTCCACTCCTCCATGACGACATCATGGAGCTGGTGGATGTTGGAGACCTTGCACTCCTCCACCTTCCATTTGAGGATGCTCAATAGGGTTTAGGTCTGGAGACATGCTTGGCCAGTTCATCACCTTTACCCTCAGCTTCTTTAGCAAGGCAGTGGTCATCTTGGAGGTGTGTTTGTGGTCATTATCATGTAGGAATACTGCCCTGCGGCCCAGTCTCCGAAGGGAGGGGATCATGCTCTGCTTCTGTATGTCACAGTACATGCTGGCATTCATGGTTCCCTCAATGAACTGTAGCTCCCAGGCAAGCAGCACTCATGCAGCCCCAGACCATGACACTCCCACCACCATGCTTGACTGTAGGCAAGACACACTTGTCTTTGCACTCCTCACCTGGTTGCCACCACAAACGCTTGACACCATCTGAAACAAATACGTTTATCTTGGTCTCATCAGACCACAGAACATGATTCCAGTAATCCATGTCCTTAGTCTGCTTGTTTTCAGCAAACTGCGGGCTTTCTTGTGCATCATCTTTAGAAGAGACTTCCTTCTGTGATGACACCCATGCAGACCAATTTGATGCAGTGTGTGGAGTATGGTCTGAGCATTGACATGCTGACCCCCACCCTTTCAACCTCTGCTTCAATGCTGGCAGCTCTCATATGTCTATTTCTCAAAGACAACCTCTGGATATGAGACTGAGCATGTGCACTCATCTTCTTTGGTCGACCATGGTGAGGCCTGTTCTGAGTGGAACCTGTCCTGTTGAACACAGATGTATGGTCTTGGTCACCGTGCTGCAGCTCAGTTTCAGGGTCTTGGCAATCTTCCTATAGCATAGGCCATCTTTATGTAGAGCAACAATTCTTTTTTTCAGATCCTCAGAGTTCTTTGCTATCAGGTGCCATGTTGAACTTCCAGTGACCAGTATGAGAGAGTGAGAGCGATAGCACCAAATTTAACACACCTGCTCCCCATTCACACCTGAGACCTTGTAACACTAACAAGTCACATGACACAGGGGAAGGAAAATGGCTAATTGGGTCCAATTTGGACATTTTCACTTAGGGGTATACTCACTATTGTTGCCAGTGGTTTAGACATTAATGACTGTGTGTTATTATTTTGAGGGGACAGCAAATTTACACTGTTATACAAGTTGTACACTCACTACTTTACTTTGTAGCAAAGTGTCATTTCTTCAGTATTGTCACATGAAAATATATAATAAAATATTTACAAAAATGTGAGGGGTGTACTCACTTTTGTGAGATACTGTATATATCAAAACGAACAATGGGTCATTTGTCAATTTCTTATTGAGTTATATCAAATTCCGAATATAACACATAAATGTTAATGCCTAGGGGAAACATGTCTAAGGGTTCCAAATAGTTTCATATAGTCACCCTGAGTGTTGATTCCATCGATAATCAGGCAGGCATTTGTCGATTGGTGTTCAGGTCAGAGGTTATTAGCTGTGTCATTAGGGGCTATATTATGGGTGCGTATATTAGATAGTTGGGTGTGACTGCTTCACTTTTTAACTTCAAGACTTTTCAAGATTTGCTTCAGATATTTTCTAAAACTGTGATAATTACTGACCCTTCAAATACACCTTACAAACTGGCCATACACTGATCGAAATTTCCCTGCTGGACCAACTGTATTTTGAATAGTGTGTATCCATTCCTGCTTGACAGGGACATGTTGGAAAATTTTCTTCAATAATCTTCAGCTGTGAATCAGTGTATTCTGACTGTGGCAGAATACAGTGTCTTAGCAGGAGAGAATTCCTCCATCCACCTTGTCTGTGTGGATGGAGCAATCTGGCTGAGCAATCTCACTGACTCCTTAATTACCTCATAATATTCTTTTTGTTATAGTTTTTCCATTCTTCTTTATGCATTTTTTCTGATATTTGTATGTATTTAAACACTATTTAAATGCTGTTGTATCATTTAAAGTTTACAGTAATACAAGAGATAATGGTGCTATATGAATGGGATACATTTTAAAATACAAAGGCATTTTGCTTATTTGGCTTATTCATCCAGATTATGTGCTAGCAGCAAGTCTGAATATCTAAAATGTGCATTAGGTTTGTAAATGTATTTTATGGAATAGGAATGAGATTTTGATTTAAAGGGGTTTTCTATGTTACATGAAAATTGCAAAAAGCTGCGGTTTCCAGAGCAAGCAAAGTATTTTCTTTATTAAAGCGGAGGTCCGCCAGGAAAAAAAAAATAAAAGTCAGCAGCTACACATACAGTAGCTGCTGACTTTTAATAATAGGACACTTATCTGTCCTGGAGTCCAGCAATGTCTGAACTGGCCGCCGATCTTCGGATCGGGGGCCGGGTGCAGCCGAGTCCATTGCGGGTAAGAGAACCCGGATGTGTAGCATTACAGCTTCATGCCGGGCACCTTACTGCGCATGCCTGAGGCTCCGCTGCGCTCTGCTATTGGCCAGGCAGCCAGTAGCAGAGAGAGCAGGGAGGAGGGAGCCGGGCTGCTGACATCAGCGGCCGGTCAGAGCTCCCGGATGTGTGGAAAAGGACACCTGTCTAAAGACAGGTGTCCTCTTCCCCCTCCCCCGAAAGGTGCCAAATGTGACACCTGAGGGGGGGAGAATCCAACCAGCGGAAGTTCCACTTTTGGGTGGAACTCCGCTTTAAGAGAGACATAATTTTCCCCTGTACAAATCATTAGGAAGACCTCCTCAGGGAACTGGAGAAAGTGCAGAGAAGGGCAACCAAACTGTTAAGAGACATGGAGGAGCTCAGCTATGAGGAAAGATTAGAGGAACTGAATGTATTCTCTCTTGAGAAGAGGAGATTAAGGGGGATATGATCAACATATACAAATACATAAGTGGTCCATATAGTAACTTGGTGTTGAGTTATTCACTTTAAGGTCATCACAGAGGACAAGGGGACACTCTTTACGTCTAGAGGAAAAAAAATTTACTCTCCAAACATGGAAAGGTTTTTTCACAGTAAGAGCTGTGAAAATGTGGAATAGACTCCCTACAGAGGTAATTCTGGCCAGCCCAGTAGATCGCTTTAAAAAAAATTCCTGAATTATTTCCTAAATGTACATAATATAAGTGGGTACTAACATTTATAGGTAAAGTTGATCCAGGGAAAATCTGATTGCCTCTTGGGGCATTTTCCCCTGCTGTAGCAAATTTTGATAATGCTTATAGAATTGCGTATATGGGATTGTATGTTTTTTTTTTGTTTTTATTTTCTATTGGTTGAACCAGATGGACTTGGGTATTTTTTCAACCTGACTAACTATACAGTATATCACAAAAGTGAGTACACCCCCTGTAAATATTTTATTTTATCTTTTCATGTGACAACACTGAAGAAATGACACTTTGCTGCAATGTAAAATAGTGAGTGTACAGCTTTTATAACAGTGTAGATTTGCTGTCCCCTCAAAATAACTCAACACACAGCCATTAATGTCTAAACCGCTGGATGCAAAAGTGAGTACACCCTCAGTGAAAATGTCCAAATTGGGCCCAAAGTGTCAATATTTTGTGTGGCATCTATTATTTCCAGCACTGTCTTAACCCTCTTGGGTATAGAGTCCACCAAAGTTTCACAGGTTGCCACTGGAGTCATCTTCCACTTCTCCATGACAACATCATGGAGCTGATAGATGTTAGAGAACATGCGCTCCTCCACCTGCTGTTTGAGGATGCCCCACAGATGTTCAATAGGGTTTAGGTCTGGAGAAACGCTTGGCCAGTCCATCACCTTTACCCTCAGCTTCTTTAGCAAGGCAGTGGTTGTCTTGGAAGTGTGTTTGGAGTCGTTATCATGTTGGAATACTGCCCTGCGGCCCAGTGGACCGAAGGGACGGGATCATGCTCTGCTTCAGTATGTCACAGTACATGTTAGTATTTATGGTTCCCTCAATGAACTGTAGCTCCCAGTACTGGCAGCACTCATGCAGTCCCAGACTATGACACTCCCACCACCATGCTTGACTGTAGGCAAGACACACTTGTCTTTGTACTCCTCATCTGGTTGCCGCCACACATGCTTGACGCTATCTGAACCAAATAAGTTTATCTTGGTTTCATCAGACCACAGGACATGGTTCCAGTAATCCATGCCCTTAGTCTGCTTGACTTCAGCAAACTGTTTGCGGGCTTTCTTGCGCATCATCTTTATAACAATCTTCATTCTGGGATGACAGCCATGCAGACCAATTTGATGCAATGGTCTGAGCACTGACAGGCTGACCCCCACCCCTTTCAACCTCTACAGCAATGCTGGCAGCACTCCTATGTCTATTTCCCAAAGACAACCTCTGGATATGACGCTGAGCACATGCACTCACCTTCTTAGGTCAACCATGGCAAGTCCTGTTCTGAGTGGAACCCATCCTGTTAAACCACTGTATGGTCTTGGCCACCGTGCTGCAGCTCAGTTTCAGGGTTTTGGCAATCTTCTTATAGCCTAGGCCATCTTTATGTAGAGCAACAATTATTTTTTTCAGATCCTCAGAGTTTTGTCATGAGGTGCCATGTTGAACTTCCAGTCACCAGTATGAGAGAGTGAGAGCGATTAACACTGAATTCAACACACCTGCTCCCCATTCACACCTGAGACCTAACCGTAACAATAACAAGTCACATGACATCGGGGACAGAAATGGCTAATTGGGCCCAATTTGGTAATTTTCACTTGTTGCCAGCGGTTTAGACATTAATGGCTGTGTGTTGAGTTATATTGAGGGGACAGCAATTTACAATGTTACTCAAGCTGTACACTCACTACTTTACATTGTAGCAAAGTGTCATTTTCTTCTTCTGTTGTCACATGAAAAGATATAATAAACTATTTACAAAAATTTGAGGGCTGTACTCACTTTTGTGAGATACTCTATCTGACTAAAAAGTAAATTTACTGTTAATATTTACATTACCATATTTATATTAGCGCTCAGTGAGTGACATTGAATGGCTGTGTTTAAACAGAGGCTTCACATGTACAACTTTCATAAGCAAACTTTTAAATTAAAACTCATAGTTTAAAGGAGAGGTGGACAGTTATACAAGGATATAGATTGGGACAATTTTAAGTTCTTCAGGGATGCATAAACCAGCAGCTATAATGTAGTCAAAAAAATACAAAATAAAATGTATTTATACAAACAAATGACATATATTGTCATATAAAACACTTAGAAAATGTTTGGCACATATACAGTGTCTCACAAAAGTGAGTACACCCCCACATTTTTGTAAATATTTTATTATATATTTTCATGTGACAGCACTGAAGAAATGACACTTTGCTACAATGTAAAGTAATGAGTGTAACAGTGTAAATTTGCAGTCCCCTCAAAATAACTCAACACACAGTCATTAATGTCTAAAACGCTGGCAACAAAAGTGAGTACACCCCTAAGTGAAAATGTTCAAATTGGGCCCAAAGTGTCAACATTTTGTGTGGCCAACATTATTTTCCATCACTGTCTTAACAGGTTGCCACTGGAGTCCTCTTCCACTCCTCCATGATGACATCATGTTGCTGGTGGATGTTAGAGACCTTGCGCTCCTTGACCTTCTATTTGAGGATGCCCCACAGATGCTCAATAGGGTTTAGGTCTGGAGACATGTTTGGCAAGTCCATCACCTTTACCCTCAGCTTCTTTAACAAGGCAGTGGTCATCTTGGAGGTGTGTTTGAGGTCATTATAATGTTGGAATACTGCCCTGTGACCCGTCTCCAAAAGGGAGGGGATCATGCTCTGCTTCAGTATGTCACAGTATATGTTGGCATTCATGGTTCCCTCAATTAACTGTAGCTCCCAAGACCATGACACTCCCACCACCATGCTTGACTGTAGGCAAGATACACTTGTCTTGGTACTTCTCACCTGGTTGCCGCCACACAAGGCTTGACACCATCTGAACCAAATACATTTATCTTAGTCTTATCAGACCACAGGACATGGTTCCAGTAATCCATGTCCTTAGTCTGCTTGTCAGCAAACTGTTTGCGGGCTTTCTTGTACATCATAATTAGAAGAGGCTTCCTTATGGGATGACAGTCATCCAGACCAATTTGTTGCAGTGTGTGGCATATAATCTGAGCACTGACAGTCTGTCCCCCCATCCTTTCAACCTCTGCAGCAATGCTGGCAGCACTCATATGTCTATTTCCCAAAGACAAACTCTGGATATGACGCTGAGCACGTGCACTCAGCTTCTTTGGTCGACCATGGCGAGGCCTGTTCTGAGTGGAACCTGTCTTGTTAAATCACTGTATGGTCATGGCCACCATACTGCAACTCAGTTTCAGGGTCTTGGCAATCTTCGTATAGTCTAGGTCATCTTTATGTAGAGGAACAATTCTTTTTTTCAGATCCTCAAAGAGTTCTTTAGCTTGAGGTGCCATATTGAACTCTCAGTGACCAGTATGAGAGAGTGAGAGCGATAGCACAAAATTTAACATACCTGCTCCCCATTCACACCTGAGACCTTGTAACACTAACAAGTCACATGACACAGGGGAGGAAAATGGCTAAATGGGCCCAATTTGGACATTTTCACTTAGGGGTGTAGTCAGTTTTGTTGCCAGCGGTTTAGACATTAATAAATGTGTGTTGAGTTATTTTTTTTTCTTTCAATAGATTTTTATTGAAGAATATATCATATCCAAACATACAGATACAAAGAATATATCAAATTCTAGACCTAAGACGGTCTGAAGCATTTAACAAGGAAACTATATAAGAAACATAGACATACAAACCTATACTATATAAGAAGTTATTTTTAGATAACTTTCTTTTTTTTTATTGAGTTGTGTGTAAATAATTACAGATTTGGCGACCGTTGTTTTGACTGATGTGGGGATTCACTTTTACAGGTTTAACCCGGGTAAATCGGTAAAAGGAGGGGACACAGTACACTGAACAATCACAATGTTCCAGAGTCCACACTTACCCCTCGTCCATACAATTTAAAACACGATAGCGAGAGTGAGAGAGTATGACCAGTGACTCTCAAGTTATACCGTGGAGTTCGATTTCTTGAGAAACTCCTAGACTTTTTTTCTTAACAAGGAGATGTATTTCTACTGGAT
>BLSH010410427.1:517716-536275 GCA_018402905.1 Glandirana rugosa | reverse complement strand
TCTCCAGTAATTTTTGTACTGCTCATGGAGCCTCTGGCAGAGAACATCAGAACCAACCCAAATATAAAAGGTATACCCTGTCAGGGCCATAATCACACTATCTCGTTATTTGCAGACGATGTCCTGCTATCAGTCACAGAGCCGACCACTTCTCTGCCAGGGATCCATGAGACTTTGGAACAATTTAGTGAAATAGCATACTACAAAATCAACGCATCCAAGTCCCAAATTTTGAGTATAGCGGTCAACCCCAAAACAAAATTAAACCTCTCACGGAAATTTCCCTACTGCTGGCTAGATTCCCCACTATCATACCTAGGTACCAAATTAACATTCCCAGTTAAGGACTTATTTAAAGTAAATTTCGAACCTTTGATTCCAGAATTACAAAAAGAGATGAACAGAATAAAAACTCACTTCCTTTCATGGTCAGGAAGACTAGCTGCATACAAGATGTATCTATTACCAAAGCTTTTATACAAATTCAGAACCCTTCCCATCCCCATACCTAACGCCTTCTTTACCACCTTGCAAAAACTTATGTCCCAATTCATATGGAATGGTAAAAAAGCTAGATTCCCCCCAGGTATGCTGAAGAGACATGCTCTGGTGGGCGGCCTAGGCCTCCCAGACCTAAAAGAGTACTATATTGCCTCAGTATTAGACCAACTCAAATCATGGCTCAACGATCTCTCCCCCAAACCTTGGTTCCAACTTGAAAGGGCTTGGATGAAGAATAAGTCCCCACTGTCCTATCTAATGTCCAAAATCTACAACCCCAAGGATCAAACTCCAGACCACCCCACAATTAGGGCCACTGTCCATGCTTGGACATACCTGGTACAAAATCTTAGACAGGCTGAGTCACCCGATCCATCCGTAAAAATCCCAAACCCCCTAGAGATCATTGAATGGTGTATACCTGATATAGATCTCTCGCAGTGGAAAATCAAAGGTATACATGCCATCCAAGATCTATATGACGGAGATGATCTGAGATCTTTCCTCAGTTTGTCGTCCACCTATGACTTGCCTGAAACTGAGAAATTTTCATATTTAAGGATGGCATCGCTACTGCGCCTATATACATTTCAGGACTGCAGAATAACTGAGCCTATCTGGAAGTTTCTAAACTCCACAGACCCCAAGGCCAAAGGCATTTCCTTGATCTACAATACTCTGTCTTCAAAATCCAAATTTCATAAACCCTCACCCTTAAAAAAATGGGAAGAAGAACTAGGAAGGAATTACTCCGACACACAATGGCTAGCTGCAATTAAGCATAACCATAAATACTCAAGGTGTATAAACTACAGGGAACTCTCTACAAAAATACTATTACGGTGGTACTACACACCTTACATCCTAGCCAAATTTTCTAAAAATAATTCGAACCTTTGTTGGAGAGGGTGTGGACAAGTCGGTTCACTACTGCACACACTCTGGTCCTGCAAACACCTTCGGAGTTTTTGGAATGAAATTTTTAAATTGGTTTCTACAGCCACAGGCAACTTTGTTAAACCCAACGTTGAACAAGCAATTTTAGGCATCAATATGTCACATATTCATGTCTCCTTAAGAGCACTTTCTATGCACATTCTTATGGCATCTAGGTTAGTTGTAGTGAGCAAGTGGAGATCCAATGATATACCTAACGTCAGTGAGGTTATAAGAATGGTAAACGACATTTCCCACCTAGAAGAGATTCTAGCTTACAAGGAGGGTAGAGCTGAAAAGTATCACTTGGAATGGTCACTGTGGCCCCGGAAAACCTAATCCCCTAACCTTCCAATCTTCCTTTTCCACCCCTTGTCTTCCCCCCCTATTTGGTCTTTATCCAAACCTAAGAGCATTCCAAGTCCAGGGTCAGATTGATGTTATACTAATGTTTGTGTTGATGTTGTACCCTTACCGGGTTCGAGTCCTCGCCTATCTGGGGCGCACTCAGGGTGGGGCGGGGGGCCCCGTGCCCGCCCTGGGCCCGCAGTTTGCTCCCAATTGGGGCGGGCCTGGAGTGGAGCTGGGCCTCAGGGTTTGCACCATGTGAGGGTGTCTCCCGGTGGGCATGATTCGACCACAGGGCTTGGCACTCGTGTCTCAAGATGTTCCTGTTTAAGTTCTGCATTTCTATCTCGTCACAGAAAGGCCGCCTGGCTGGTTACCTAAGTTGCCATAATGCCATGTTATCGCACCTTAAGAATTGGAAGGTCGCATCCTAGTATATAGTGTATATAACCACCTTGGATGTACATAGCTACATGGTAAAAAGTGTACTGACTCCTGTACACTGCAATGTATCTGTTGTAATTGGATTTTCAATAAAAAATGATTGCACTAAAATTGGATGGTGCTGCTCCACTCCCCTGCCACAGTCTGATCCCGAATGGGGTGGCTGGGGGTGTGGGGTAGTGCCACCCAAGACTTGCCTTGTGAAATCAAGGCCCTCAGGGTCTCTCTAATAGCAACTAATGCTTATTGTTTACAGCCTGGATATGTATACATAAAACCCTTTACATTATGCTCAATGTTATGCCTAAATATGTATACATTTTCTGGTTTGCACATTCTCTGTTACTTGTGCCAAAAATTTACCTCAATAAAAATTATTGAACTAAAAGGTTGCCAAAACCCTGAAACTGAGCTGCAGCATGGTGGCCAAAACCATACAGTGGTTTAACAGGACAGGTTCCACTCAAAACAGGCCTCGCCATGGTTAACCAAAAAAGTTGAGTACGTGTGCTCAGCATTATAGTAGAGTTGAGTGCACAAGTTCAGCGTTATATTCAGAGGTTGTCTTTTGGAAGTGCTGCCAGCATTGCTGCAGAAGATGAAGGGGTGGAGGGACAGCCTGTCAGTGCTCAGACCATAAGCCACACACTGCATCAAATTGGTCTGCATGGCTGTCGTCCCAGAAGGAAGCCTCTTCTAAAGATGATATACAAGAAAGCCCACAAACTGTTTGCGGAAGCAGACTAAGGACATTAATTACTGGAACCATGTCCTGTGGTCTGATGAGACCAAGATAAATGTATTTGGTTAAGATTGTGTCAAGCGTGTGTAGTGGCAACCAGGTGAGGAGTACCAAGACATGTGTGTTTTGCCTACAGTCAAGCATGGTAGTGGAAGTGTCATGGTCTGGGGCTGCATGAGTGCTGCCAACACTGGGGAGCTACAGTTAATTGAGGGCACTGTGAAAGCCAACATGTACTGTGACATACCGAAGCAGAGCATGATCCCTTCCCTTGGGAGACTGGGCCGCAGGGCAGTATTTCAACATAACAACCCCAAACACACCTCCAAGACAACCACTGCATTGCTAAAGAATCTGAGGGTAAAGGTGATGGACTGGCCAAGCATATCTCCTGACTTAAACCCTATTGAGAATGTATGGGGCATCCTCAAACAGAAGGTGGAGGAGTGCAAGGTCTTTAACATCCACCAGCTCCGTGATGTCATCATGGAGGCGTGGAAGAGGACTCCAGTGGCAACCTGTGAAGCTCTGGCGAACTCCATGCCCAAGAGGGTTAAGGCAGTGCTGGAAAATAATGGCAAACAAAATATTGACACTTTGGGCCCAGTTTCGACATTTTCACTTAGGGGTTTACTCACTTTTGTTGCCAGCAGGTTAGACATTAATGGCTGTGTGTTGAGTTATTTTGAGGAAACTGCAAATTTACACTGTTATACAAGCTGTACACTCACCACTTTACATTGTAGCAAAGTGTAATTTCTTCAGTGTTGTCACATGAAAAGATATAATAAAATATTTACAAAAATGTGAGGGATGTACTCACTTTTGTGAGATACCGTAAGTTTGCTTTAAAATAAAAAAATGTGTTTATAGCTTGTCATTGCTTCTAATGCCTTTGCTCCCAATCATATCCTTCCCAGTGTGGTACAACACAGCTGTGACAAGGGGCGTTGGAAAAGTATTCTTTATTATAATCAGAGAATAGCAATTATATTGTCTTGAAAACTGCTTTGCTAGTTTTACTTTGAAACAAATGCATCAAAAAATGTATCACAAATGTTTGAACAATATTGTGCAATATTGTGCAATTGATTATTTCATTAATTAGTGCATCTTATTATGAAAACACTCTATTGGTGTTTTTTTTCTAAGAATTTGGAATTCATTACTACACAGTGAATATTTTGAACATTCCATGTATTAAAACATGACAGATTTTTAGTCCTTGTGTTGCCATTTTTTTTTTTTTTTTTGTTAAAACAGGCTTTAAAACATATATTTTCTTAAAGCCAAGAATCTGTAAAGTAAAAAGATGGTGGTTGCAAATGTTTATGTCTCATAACATTTGTGATTATAAAATTGTAAAAGATGAGATAAATACCAAATATATGAAGTCTCAAAAATGTATACATCTGCAAAATAACAAAAAATTACACTACTCAGTCCTCTCTCCAAAATCTGAACAATGAGATCATTTTTTAGCTATCATATTGGACATAACCTGATGCAGAATATGCCTTAAAGGGCAAATCCAAAATTGCTTGATTAGTTACTAGAAAGCTCTCTATTGATGGTTGCAATTGTAGGCTTGTAGGTAATAATGAAGCCTGGGACTTCTGTGATGGAACTCTCTCCTTCTTCTGACTTTGCTTCATTGTGCTGCAGGTAAATGAGAAATCAGGTGATGACTTATCTGTGTGTGTTCCAGTCTGGTGCTCAGAGTGCTGCTTTGATCTGTCCAATCATGTTCTGCTGCTGGGAGATGGGGTTGCTGTAATGAGCTGCACATGAAAGAGCCAGTCTAGGGACCCACATCACAGAAAAAAGTCCATCAGCTTCTGTGGTCCTTTTTTTATTTTCCCACATTTGAGCATGCTTGGTGGAAGCAGTGAGTGTAACCCCACAGAATAGAAAATGATTAAAGGGTGTACACTGTATTGTGGTCACTTATTAGGACACGCAGGAATGGTGCCTGTTTACTAAGTGGCCATATTGGAAACCAGGTAGTCACAATTTTATTGGTTTTTATGTTATGCTATTAAGGGCCTTTTTAAGTTTAGGGTGCTGAAAGTTCAGTATTCACGTCTTATTAACCACGTATTTTGGAGGTGCATTTAGTTTGCAGCAAGGCTCTGCATCATTTGAAAAAAAAAATACATATGGGAACAGTGGTGCAAACATTTCACACTGAAACCACTTCAAATGATATCACTCACATTGACTACATATGCCATTGCCCTAGTAAGTAAGTAATTTTAAATAGTAAGTATTTTTTGGCATACACTAGTTAGGCCTATTATCCAAAAATGAACCTGTCCTACTACTGGCCATCTTTACACTGATCTGTCCTCTGTTAAATTTTGTAGCTAAACCCTTCCTGTGCTCTTTTACAATTTAGCCTAGTCCTACTTATTAAAAATCCTGCTGATGGCCAATTGTACATTGCTGTTTCAACTACAGTCTTTTACTTCCTCTAACAAAGCAGCTGCCTGTACTCAGTGCCTCTAGTTAAAAAATGTCCAATTTCTTGACAGGTTTACACTGTATCATTTGTAGTTTCTTAATTCATAATTAGCGTGTGAAAGAAATTGACCAGCCACAAAACAGTTTTACATCAGCAAGAACAGGAACAACCTCAACAAACAGCTGGCCATTTTCTATCGGCCAGTCAAAGCATGCCTAATATTATATTATTATTATCACTATTATTATTTAGGATTTTTATCGTGGCAACAGTTTGCTCAGCGCTTTAGAAAATATTACTGCATGATGAAAAAGCATGTGTCAACGTTAAACCTAAATAAAAAAAAACAGCTTTCTATGCCTTTTTGTTTAACAATAGTTTAATTATTAGTCATAGAAATGGCCAGGATTATATAACAAGGTTTACCCTCCATAGGCTTCAATGGGGTTCCAAAGTTTGTGGAACAATTTTTGAAACAGTTTGCAAACTGAAGTCGGTGGATTTGCTCATCCCTAATGCTTAGTAAGAGGGCACTGTAACAAGGTGATCCTAAATGTGTCTACTGTTGAACAAACAAACCAATTTTGATTCATTGTGTCATAGAAAATAGTTCCAGAAAGATGGGTCTTTGCTTACTGTATATCTTAAATGGTGAATTGTAATCTTGCACTAATGTTCTTTTTTTGAAAGAAAGGGGCTTTCCCTTCTATAGCTCATATAGAGGTTAAGTTGGCGCAATCTCTTTCTGACTGTAGATGCATGCACTCTGAGATCAAGTATCGCAAGAATTACCTGCAGAGCCTGCAATTATTTCTGGTTTTGCTTAACACTCCATTTTTTGTAGGATTAGCAGTGTTGTATATTAATTGATTGTGTTGGTTAAATTAAAATTTCAGGTGAATGTTTATTTTCAGTTGCAACAAAATGTCAGTCACTCAACACCTAGCTTTTTACATAGTTTTTTTGAAGATAATTTTTCAACATCATTGTAGTCCTTAGAGGTCTTTGGTGACTCTGATTTTTTTTAATCTATGTACTGTTTCTCTACCTGTATGCCAGCATTTTCATTTACAATGGTTTGTTGTATATGATGTTAATACTTGAATTTTGTTTGTGAAATTTCTCAGGTCTGTTTAATTGCCCACAAACACACAACACCATTCATACGATTTCTCTCTTACAGTTTTTTTTATTTGTGGCATCAAAAAGCAGCGGGTTTCTTTCTAACGGTTCAGTGCTTCAGTGACTGACAAACATGGTACAACTTAACAGAAGAACAGAGGATGTTAGAGTGTGCAAAGCCTTTTCTTCCATTTTTGAATGGCAGTTATATTCTATTGCACTTGAATGCATGCCAAAACTGAGAGAAATTTATGAAATGTGTTCTGAATTTTCTTGAGTTTTATTTACACTGCATTAATCCCTGTCTACATCCATGTGGCTCTTTCAGAAACATTAATATGCGGTATTTATTTATTTATTTATGTGTTAATATTTTGTGGTAACTGTTAGAGATATTCACAGTGTCCCTCATTTTACCAACACATTTTCTAACCCCTCCAAATAAATTGCATTTATTTACATCCTATATAGTGACATCATTCTTCTAAACTTAGTTCAGTTCACTGCTAATATTAACTACAGTCTGGATGTGTGAGATAACAGCAAGTTGTAGGCACAACACCCAAATAATTTCAGGGACCCCAAGCTAGGCAAATGGTGATCAATGCAAAGTGATAAATTATTATAAAAAACATAAACCAAATGATAAAACACTTTTTAAGACAAGTTAAAAAGTCCAAAAAGTAATGTAAATCCACAGACACTAAGGGTAGCCACCTATGTAGAGGAGAAACATCACTCTTGATGTTCTGGAAAAGAACAAGGAGAGAGGCGCCTACAAGTGCAGGATTAAAACAACATTTTATTACAAATGCCAAATGGCAACTAACATGGGTAGGTTAAAACAAGCACATCAAAGTAGAATTGGATCTCCACAAGGTTTCATCAGTGTACGTCCAGCCCTTGCTGTATGGTGCATTCATTCAACTGGGCAAGTTGAACGGCTACTGGTAACTCGCTGTAAGATGGAAACGCCCACCGGGCAGTGAGGAACACCAGAGCGAGGCTTGGTATGCAGAGATGGTGTGGTGCAGACTCGTGACATCACTGGAATATGACACGTTTCATGAGCATGTCTGCTACGATGTTCTGGTAGCCACGCTCCTTCAGGCAAAATCTTAGTTATCTGTCTGGGGATCTATACTATAAGGTTACAGTGTTAGGAGTTAGCGGGCGGGAAATATTGTAATACTGATGGCACATCAAGGTAGAATTGTATCTCCACAAAGTGGCGTCAGTGTACGTCCAGTCCCGAGCTGTATAGTGCATCCATTCATCTGCGCAGGTTGAACGGCTTCTGGTAACTCACTGTAAGATGGAAATGCTGGCCAGGCAGTGAGGAACACCAGAGCGAGGTTTGGAATGCAGAGATGGTGTGGTGTGGACTTGTGACATCACTGGAATGTGACGTGTTTCATGAGCATACGTGCTACGATGTCCTTGTAGCTGCGCTCCTTCAGGCAAAATCTACGTTATCTGACTGGGGATCCGTAATATAAGGCTACAGTGGGAGGAGTCAGCAGGTGGGGAATATTATAATACTGTTGCCACATCAAAGTAGAATTGGATCTCCACAAGGTGTCATCAGTGTACGTCAGTGTACGTCCAGTCCCGGGCTGTATAGTGCATCCATTCATCTGTGCAAGCTGAATGGCTACGTCATCTGACTGGGGATCCATAATATAAGGCTTCTCAGCTCTTGAATCTCCAAAAATTATGTAGAACCCCTTCCACTGTCACTTCTAGATTTAGTAATCTTTCCCCTTCTGAGATCTCTGCCTTGGATCTGCTGATGAAAACACACAATGTTGTGATAAAATTTGCAGACGGGGGGGTGGGATAGTACTATATTCAAAGGAAATCCGCACAGAGCAATCTGATGGTTAAAGTAATCAAATGATCAGTAGCTAAGCACAATATCCAATACAGAACACCGAGAGTAATCCAGATATAAAAGTGCAGCCCTAGATAGAGCAAGAGAGTTCATAAGTCCATAATAAGATCACACTGATAAGAGGATAGGTCCCAGCCGCCGTGCCGAAAGTATTAAGTTGATGTGAAACATAGCACCTTATGCACATTGCTCCTACACTCTTGTGTGTGACCCCCTGGATAAGAGCGGTAAAAACATACTTTGTTTAATATAGAGTGGACACCCCTTTCTCTCTCAGGCTTCCTCTTCCCCACCACTGGTGCAGACAGCGTTCAGGTAGCTCAACATTAATGGTCACATTAACTCCCAGGTCATATAATTCCACTGTAAGTACAATGCATCCATTAAGTGTTATATAATTTTATTCCCAATCCAAAGGAGTCAAGCTGGTGATAATGCCAGTGGTGGAGGAAATGGTGAAATTTTCACTTGTGTAACCTGGTAGCAACCGGAATTTTATTATGCTGTTGTTATTGCCTGGTTCATCATTATCAATTGCCTTAATCTCAATGGAAACCTCCTCAGTGTTCTCATTGACAAATGTATTATATGTCCCTATTGCTTCTGAAAGCCAGTCATTAATATCTATTAAAGTGATCTCAAGAAGAGTAGTTCCAGTGGCATTCATTCCATCCCGAGCTTGCAGAGTAGCAAAATACTGAGAAAGCCGTAATCTATGTACCATTTGGTACAAGTCTAGGAATAATTCAGGCAACAGACCTTGACTGTGGAATATTTGGATTAATTACATATGGCCTGCTACCACCATCCATACTTAACTCTTTCACAGTGAGCCCTTCTACTGGAGAAATCTCAGTTGTCAATGGAGATCTTTTAGATAGAGAACAATTTTATCAGTATTATGCTATTCTGCAAGCTCGGGATGGAATGAATACCACTGGAACTACTCTTCTTGAGATCACTTTAATAGATATCAATGACTGGCCTCCAGAAGCAATAGGGACATATAATATATTTGTCAATGAGAACACTGAGGAGGTTTCCATTGAGATTAAGGCAACTGATAATGATGAACCAGGCAATAATAACAGCATAATAATATTCCGGTTGCTACCAGGTTACTTAAGTGAAAATTTCACCATTTCCTCCACCACTGGCATTATCACCAGCTTGACTCCTTTGGATCGGGAAGAAATTGATATAACATTTAATGGATGCATTGTACTTACAGTGGAATTATGACCTCGGAGTCCCCGCTCTATGATCAGAAATTAATGTGACCATTAATGTTGAGCTACCTGAATGCTGTCTGCGCCAGTGGTGGGGAACGAGGAAGCCTGAGAGAGAAAGGGGTGTCCACTCTATATTAAACAAAGTGTGTTTTGAGCGCTCTTATCCAGGGGGTCACACACAAGAGGGTAAGAGTGGTGTGCATAAGGTGCTGTGTGTCACATCAACTTGATACTTTCTGCACGGCGGCTGGGACCTATCCTCTTTTATCAGTGTGATCTTATTATGAACTTATTATTATGAACTCTGTTGCTCTATCTAGCACTGCACTTTTATATCTTGGTGGGATAGTACTACAAAACAGAATGGACTGTGTAGCGGAGGCCAAAATACTCCTCTCAGATAAGAACACATATACCAAAATCAGGAACTATCCCACTACCCTTTTGCCCAGGAAGCCAGTCACATGGTGAAATCTGCTCTTGAAGATAACATAATTAGTAAAACAGAAGCTTCATTTCTCCTTAAGGATTTCGGCCAGATTCCTTAGTTTTATCATCTCCCTAAAGTGCATAAGAGTATGGAAGCTCCACCAGGGAGACCTATAGTGGCAGCTATGGATAGTATTACTAGAGGTTTCAGCCAATATATTGACCGCTTTCTGCAACTTCTGGTCCATCAATTGTCATCCTGACCTTAGGGATGGAACCCACCTTCTTGAGCTTTTGTCATCTTATAAATGGGAGCCTGCATATGTATGGCTCTCATTGGATGTCCAATCCCTTTATACACCTATACCCCATGAGTTCAGTCTACTGGCTTTAGATTTTTTCTCTCTCAGGATTCCCTCTTGAATGCTAGGCAGGCGGCCTTTATAGTGGAGGCCACCAATTTTTGCCTAACACATAATTATTTTAACTTTGATAGGTATTTCTACCTGCAGCTACAGGGCCAACTATGGCCAACTATGGCCAGCTACTGGGCCAGCTACAGGGCCAACAATGAGGGCCAACTTTGCACCCTCATATGCGAATTTGGCCATTGGTATTTGGGAGAACAATTACAAACAATTACATTTGGCCTAATAATCCTTCTTCTATCAATATAATCTTCTTTGGAAGATATATTGACAATATTATTGTCATCTGAGATGGTTCTCTCGATCTCATGAACCAATTCGTCCACCACTGCAATGATAACCCCTATAGTTTGTCCTTTACTTTTGTCTCTGACCCAAACATTCTGGCCTTTCTAGACCTAGAGTTGGGTCATGCAGAGGGTTCCTTTGTAGCCGACAATTATACCAAGCCCACTGCAGGCAATTCATTTCTACACCATAAGAGCTGTCATTTTCCTCCATGGATCAAGAATATACCGAGAGGACAGTTCTGCAGATTAAAGCAGAACTGTACACTGGATAGTGGCTATGTTGAGCAGAGTGCCACTTTAAAAAGGACATTTTTAGACAAACAATATCCAGACAATTTGGTCGATCAGGCCTTTGAATCATATTTGAAAGGCAAGCCCCCCCCAAAAAATCTCCTTAGAATCTGGGATACATTCCATCCGTTTTCACTACCACTTTCCACTCCCAATACAGGAAGATGGAAAAAAATTCTTACCCATCACTGGAACATACTTTTACAGGATCTGCACCTTAAAGATACCCAGAGTGCTCTAAGGTCACCCATCGTAGGGCTCCCAATTTGAAAAATAAGATTGCCCCGAGTAAACTAAGTTCTTTAGACACTGGACCTTCTATACCCTTACTGTTGCCTCTAGCAGGGATGTACCAGTGTCGCAAAGCCTTGTGCAAAACTTGTAAATTTATTAACCATGGACAGAAATCCTTTTGCATAAAAGGCAAGTCCTACATGCTGCAGGAATTTTACAACTGTTCCTTGAACTTTGTGGTTTATGGACTCACATGCCCATGTGGACTACGCTATGTGAGCCGTACCATTCGTCCTCTTAGATGTCGGTTCGGCGAACACAGGAGCTTCATTGAGGAAGGCAAGGATCATCATAGCGTACACTGACACTTTCTCGAGGTACACAATAAATCCACGATAGGTCTAAAAGTAAGGGTAATTGAACAAATACCCAGATCTCTTCCCGGGGCAGATCGCTTCAAGAAACCTTGCACCCGAGAGACCTTTTGGATATATAGTGTCGATGTTCTTTCGCCAGGTGGCCTTAATGAGTGCATAGAAATAGCCACCATTCTTTGATTCACTGCCCTGAATACATTTTATGTCTTATTTGACTATTGGCATGTTCTTACAAATTACATATTATTATTATTATATACTGGTTTTACTTATCTAACTGTTTCCCTCCCCCCTTTGTCTTCAGGTTGTTACTATGGGGGTGGCGGGTTGTTGTGTTCTGTTGGTTCCCACTGTAACTATACACACGCCCCTACTGTTATTAGAGATATTTACTTATCTATGTGCATCTGGGTACAGCCCTATTATATGATACTGATTATGGCTTATACTGCTTGTGGCCACTTTAGAAAGATCCCTTTATAAAGAGGCACCACCTAAAAAGATCTATTGGTTTAAATTAATGTCCTTGATTTATTTTAATTTAATATAATTCTATTATGTTCTTAAAACAATTGATGTATTTTCATCTATGCCTTATTATGGAATATTTTAATCATTTTTTTAATCAATTAATTTTTCAATCTAATTTTTTAATTGATCAACTGACCCTTTCCCCCAGATTAACCAACCCTTTTCGTATTGCTATCGAAACCGCTTAAGCTGGTCTATTTATTTTATAATCATTAATTATATCATTTAATTCATTCATCTAGTAATTTATTTATGGAACTATGTATTTCAAATCTAATTTGTAATTAATTAGGCAATGTAGCCTTTTTATTCTCCCATTTTTATTTTCATTTTTTGCCATTTATATAATCGTTGCTTGCCCCCCCCCCCCTTTGTCATGCACTAATTTGCATAGTGCGCCCCTTTCCATCCTGCCCTGAGTGCCCAATTACACTGGTTTTCATGTGTATGGTATCTTTACCCTGATTGGCCATCCATTTCAGCATATCAGTTGTTACTCTAAGTACCATGTACTACAGTTATATGCTAAGGCCATTTACTTTTCATCCATATTAACATACATTTCAGACTGTACCAACTGTTTTTATACTATGATGGTTTGTATCCTATATGAATGTTGTTTTAGATGCATGTCAGCACCTTAGTATAACTCTTGCTAGCTGCCCCCCGTACCCTGATGTTGTAGCCAGCAGTATTATAATATTCCCCGCCTGCTGACTCCTCCCTCTGTAACCTTATATGACAGATCCCCAGTCAGATAACATAGATTTTGCCTGAAGGAGCGTGGCTCTTAGATGTACTACAGTTATATGCTAAGGCCATTTACTTTCGATCCATATTAACATACATTTCAGACTGTACCAACTGTTTTTATACTATGATGGTTTGTAGCCTATATGAACGTTGTTTTAGATGCATGTCAGCACCTTAGTATAACTCTTGCTAGCTGCCCGCCCCCGTACCCTGATGTTGTAACCAGCAGTATTATAATATTCCCCGCCTGCTGACTCCTCCCACTGTAGCCTTATATTACAGATCCCCAGTCAGATAACGTAGATTTTGCCTGAAGGAGCATGGCTACAAGGACATCGTAGCACGCACACTCATGAAACGCTCAAATTCCAGTGACGTCATGAGTCCGTGCTGCACCATCTCTACATACAAAGCCTCACTCTGGTGTTCCTCACTGCCCGGCTGGCATTTCCATCTTACAGTGAGTTACCAGAAGCTGATCGACTTGCACAGATGAATGGATGCACTATAAAGCAAGGACTGGACGTACACTGACGACACCTTGTGGTGATCCAATTCTACTTTGATGTCCCTGATTTAACCTACCCATGTGAGTTGCCATTTGGCGTTTGTAATAAAACATTGTTTTAATCCTACACTTAGAGGCACCTCTCTTCTTGTTCTTTTGGATGTGTGAAATACATCCCATATTTTCTTCTTAACTCGGGTGATAATCTGCCGCAGATAAACAATGACACGGTCCTGACTTGGTTTGAATATTACACATTTACAAATTGCAATTAAATAACTATTTATTATGTGAGTTTAAGCATTGCTTGATTGATTGATACATGGTGAGGTACAATTATATGGTTACCTAGATATATTGTAAGTTTAGTGATAAATAACTCAATTTTTTTGCAGTTGTCCCAGTAATTTATATACATATTTGTAAATGGCCTCAGCTCTCTTTTCTATAGTTGTGATGGGATATCTCTCTAGTGGAGACACTGACTGCAACAAAATACATTTTTGGTACAATGGTCAGAGGTAACAACATCTGTCAGGCTATTATTACTCTGTGATGTGATCTCCCCAATAAGGTCAGCAACAGCAACAAAAACTTGGCAGAAGCATGTTCTCATTCCATGTATATCCATAACTAAAAAAGGCTTGGCTGGCGTTGGGCTTTAACTAAATTAACTTTATAGTATTTTGCAATGACTGCATATGATATCACTATTTCTACATCATTATGTATATGGCTAAATTACTTCTTGAACAAATTTAATCAAGTAATTTTCTTCAGACACTAATTTGAAAATCCCCTCAGCAGGGTCTCTAGTCCTGAATCAGGGAGGCAGGCGGTGCTGGTAGATGGCACACCATAGTAAAGCTGTGATACTTGATTAAGTTAAAATTGATATGATATATATTTCCTTTAAATTCTTTTAGATGGTATTAATCTTCTAAGTAAATATTTTAGGTTTAATATTGTATTAGTGATATGGTTATACACAAATACATATATACAATTTTCAAATGTTGTCATGACAGATTCTAAAAGCTATTATGAAACATAATAATATAATGTATGTTTTACATTGCTTTACATCTCTAATAATCACATCTCTTTATAAATTTCAATCTTTATCCAATATAGAATATAACCAAGTACGTAATATTAGGTTATATTCTGTATAATTTATACTACATATATATATATATATATATATATATATATAATGTTTGATGCACTGTTTTGCAAAAAGCTTTCAATTATGTATTTCATTGTTTACTTTTTTACTTTTACTAAAATATGATACTGCTATTTTTGTTTAACCCAGAGTAGTGTATTTGAATATGTGCTCCCTAGTTACATAACACTACAATGAGAAAGTGTCCTCCTTTTTATGTGACGTTGGGGATTACATAGGAAAAACACTATTCCTTTCTAGTACATGCTTGGGAGATGCTTTTAACTAGTTTCCGACTGCCCGTCGGCTTGACGGTGGCAACTTGGCTCAATATCGCAAAGCGCCGCCACCTGACGGTGGCTGTAAGATCGCGGATTGTGAGTGCGCAACATCGGAGGCAAACTCACTGTGTTACGGGGGAGCCAGGGAGCTGGTAGGGCAGACTCTATGTCCACCGGCTACCCGCGATCACTACCCACAGTGACAGAACGGAGGTCCGTATATTAAAACAACGGATCTCTGTTCTGACGGGGGAAGGAATGTGATTGTAGGCTCCCTGTATATGGGAACAGCGATCACTCTCCTCCCCCACTCAGCCCAGCCCCCACAAAGTTAGTAACACATACCAGGGAACACAGTTAACCCCTAGAGTGCCCCCTACTGTTAACCCTTTCCCTGCCACTGACATTTATACAGTATAGTTCATTTTCATAGCATTGATCGATGTATAAATGCCAATGGTCCCTAAAAAGTGTCAAAATTGTCCAACATGTCTGCAGTCCTGCTAAAAATCGCAGATTGCCGCCATTACTAGTAAAAAAAATAACCCCATGAATGAATTCTCATCGTTCATAAATGTGGCAACTTTTGCGCAAACCAATCAATATACACCGATTGCGATTTTTTTTTTTTTTTTTTTTTACAAAAATATGAGGAATAATATATATCGGCCAAAACTGATGAATAAATTCGTTTTTTTTATTATTTTTTTGATATGTATTCTAGCAAAAAGTAAGATATTGTTTTTTTTTTTTTTTGCAAAATTGTTGCTCTTTGTTTATAGCGCAAAAAATAAACCGCAGAGGTGATCAAGCACCACCAAAAGAAAGCTCTATTTGTGGGGAAAAAGGGATATCAATTTTGTTTGGGTACAACATTGCACGACCGCGCAATTGTCAGTTAAAACAATGCAGTGCCGAATCGCAAAAAGTGCTCTGGTCCTAAAGGGGGAAATCCTTCCGGGTTGAATTGGTTAAGCTGCATAACAAACATTTTATACTTACCAGCTTGATACAAATACTGGGACAAATGCAGTGGCTTTAGAGCCACTTCAAGCTTAGATTAAATACAGCAGTAGCATCCAAACTGTTTCTTTTCAGTTTCAAACAGTTTTCCTGTAAATGAATGCCTACAAGTACCATTAGCCGTAAGCTGCGAAGGCACTGGTGAGCGCTCTCATAGTCCATTGTGCTTCCTGCTTTCAGGTAACTGCCTACTGGTATGAGGTAAAGCAGACAGCTATGCTGAGAGTCTGCAGGAGCTCGACTTTGCAACTGCAATCTGCTGATCATGGGTGTAATGCTCTGCATGCTCCTTACCTGCAAAAAAATGTGCATTTATTATTATTTATTTTTGTTAAAGAACTCATCCTTTGCTGTTTTTCTGCTTTAGAAATGCTTAAACTTTAAACTACCGAAACAAATGCAATACCGCTTAAAGACATGGGATTTTTAAGGTGTTACACATACAAGAATGATAGGTTTATTTTTTTATCTATGTTATCAATTTATTTATAACGTAGATAAAAAATATCAAATCAACATTGCCAACAATGGTTGTTACAGCAAAATAGACACTAGTTAGCTATACATACTG
Source organism: Glandirana rugosa (assembly GCA_018402905.1). Taxonomy (NCBI): domain Eukaryota; kingdom Metazoa; phylum Chordata; class Amphibia; order Anura; family Ranidae; genus Glandirana; species Glandirana rugosa. Next base: position 519,708 of record BLSH010410427.1, on the reverse strand, counting down.
CCCTCAACCAGTCAGCTATAAAGCTTTAATATTTTGAGAAGAGAAGAAAATCCTTTTGGGATACGAAGGGTGTTAGTTGGTTTTAAAAGGTTTTCCAAAACACATCAGAAATATGGGAAATATATCAAATGTCTTGCCTAATCCAATTACATTATATGGGGGACTGTAAGGGGAAAAAAACTGGCTGCTTGTCACGAAGTAACCTCCACGCTGACAGCAAACTGGTCTTATAAAAACAAGGGAATAAAATGTTTATGGGTTGCTGCATGAATAAACCGAGGGGACAGATCATGGCATTACCAGGTAGTGATGCTTGTTATATGCCCCAGCCATATATGCAACATACAGCACTATTTCACTGTAGGCCCAAGGGCAAATTTCCTTTATAGCAGTTATAGTAGCAATGTGCCCCTAACTAATTAATCCTCAATGTGAATCCAATGAGTATTGAGCTAGAGCCAAATGTGTGTAGCTTGTATGCGATCTCAGTGGGCAAGCTCTCTGTGTGGCTCAAGATAGGCGATAAGCAGCTCCAGGGAGCTATGTATGCATTGATATACAGTATCTCACAAAAGTGAGTACACCCCTCACATTTTTGTAAATATTTTATTATATCTTTTCATTTCATGTGACAACACTGAAGAAATTACACTTTGTGGAAATGTAAAGTAGTGAGTGTACAGCTTGCATAACAGTGTAAATTTGCTGCCCCCTCAAAATACCTCAACACACAGCCATTAATGTATAAACCAGTGGTAACAAAAGTGAGTATACCTCTAAATGTAAATGTCGAAAATGGGCCCAAAGTGCCAATATTTTGTGTGGCCACCATTATTTTCCAGCACTGTCTTACCCCTCTTGGGCATGGAGTTCACCAGAGCTTCACAGGTTGCCACTGGAGTCCTCTTCCACTCCTCCATGGCAACATCACAGAGCTGGTGGATGTTAGAGACTTTGCGCTCATCCACCTTCCATTTGAGGATGCCCCACAGATGCTTAATAGGGTTTAGTTCTGGAGACATGCTTGGCTAGTCCACCACCTTTACCCTCAGCTTTAGAGTTGAGCGAACTTCTGGAAGTCCGGGTTCTGCTGGTTCGGCCGAACTTCGGGACAAAGTCCGGGTTCGGGTCCGGACAGAACCCAAACTTTGTCCCGGACCCCATTGAAATCAATGGGGACCCGAAGCATAAGAAACCAAGATGCGCACTAGCTAACCTAACCAAACACAGAACAGCAGGAGGAGTCTCTGTCCCAGACCTAAAAGATTACTATGAAGCAAACATACTGGCACAAACTAGGGAATGGTTTCTCCCAACCCCTTCCAAACTCTGGAGTGAAATAGAACAGGCAGAAGCCAAACAATCAGATATGAAACTTTGGCTACTGAGCGGCCAACCACTAACCCATCCCCTTACATCTCACTCACCCACGATCATAGCCACCCACAAAACGTGGTCCAAACTGATCAAATCCAAATGGAAAGAGACCCCCACCGTCCCAATGAACCCACCCTTAGACATAGTTAAATTACTAATCCCCAACATTAGACTCTCAAACTGGTTAAAGGGAAACAATCCCAAAATCAGCATCTTATACACAGCAAATTCTCCTAAACCATTTCAACAAATACAATCGGAACTTAACTTACAGCCCCAGGACTACTTCACATTTCTGCAATTAACACATTGCATGAAACATAATCAACAACTCCGTGGAATTCGTAACGGGCACTAAACCTACCTTATAAAAAGAGAAAGTCATGACCCATATAACGACTATTCGGAAACGAGCTTAACCCCCTCATCAATTCTTTCCTGGTATAAAAATCCCCCTGAACTCGTGCCTCAACAACGAATACAAAGTACGTTACACAATTAACGTCTTTACACTTCATCAGGACCCCGACATTCAATTCAAGGCTAACATAAACAACTTTACCAAATCCTCTTAAACGACACATATTCTACGACTAAAACCCTAACAAAGGGAAA
>BLSH010410427.1:500567-516313 GCA_018402905.1 Glandirana rugosa | reverse complement strand
CCAGATGTTTGCAGAACAGGTATATGGTTCCTCCCGGTTTTAGGTAAAGTGTTCTAAACAGTTTCCAGATGTTTGCAGAACAGGTATATGGTTCCTCCCGGTTTTAGGTAAAGTGTTCTAAACAGTTTCCAGATGTTTGCAGAACAGTGATATGGGTTCTCCCTGCTTATTTAAATTTTTTTGACACAGTTTGAAGATGATTTTAGAACAGTGATATGGCTTCTACCGTTAATTAATACTTTTCAGACACAGTTTGAAGATGGTCCAAATCCACCTCCATTTTTGATATTTTTTTAAAAATGCTTTTAGTTATTTCCCTGTCCCAATTTCTTTGTAGGGCACTTGTCCCACCCTTACCCCCATTTTCCATCCTTTTGCAGACCTCTAGGACCTTCCAGGACTTTTTTACAGCAATTTTCAGAACTTGTATTAAAATTACCAGATACCCGGACCCGAGCCTGGACTTTTTTTTGAAAAGTCCGGGTTCGGGTCCAGGTCCCAGACACCCCAAAGTTCGGCACGGACCCGAACTTTACAGTCCGGGTTCGCTCAACTCTACTCAGCTTCTTTAGGAAGGCAGTGGTTGTCTTGGAGGTGTGTATTGGGTCGTTATCATGTTGGAATACTGCCCTGCAACCCAGTCATGCTCTGCTTCAGTATGTCACAGTACATGTTGGCATTCATGGTTCCCTCAATGAACTGTAACTCCCCACTGTCGGCAGCACTTATGCAGCCCCAGACCATGACACTCCCACCACCATGCTTGACTGTAGAGAAGACACACTTGTCTTTGTACTCCTCACCTGGTTGCCGCCACACACGCTTGACACCATCTGCCTCATCAGACCACAGGACATGGTTCCAGTAATCCATGTCCTTAGTCTGCTTGTCTTCCACAAACTGTTTGTGGGCTTTCATGTGCATCATCTTTAGAAGAGGCTTCCTTCTGGGACAACAGCCATGCAGACCAATTTGATGCAGTGTTTGGCGTATGGTCTGAGCACTGACAGGCTGACCCCCCACCCCTTCAACCTCTGCAGCAATGCTGGCAGCACTCATACATCTATTTCCCAAAGACAACCTCTGAATATGACGCTGAGCACGTGCATTCAACTTCTTTGGTCGACCATGGCAAGGCCTGTTCTGAGTGGAACCTGTCCTGTTAAACCGCTGTATGATCTTGGCCATCGTACTGCAGCTCAGTTTCAGGGTCTTGGCAATCTTCTTATAGCCTAGGCCATCTTTATGTAGAGCAACAATTCTTTTTTTCAGATCCCCAGAGAGTTCTTTGCCATGAGGTGCCATGTTGAACTTCCAGTGACCAGTATGAGAGAGTGAGAGTGATAACATCAAATTTAACACACCTGCTTCCCATTCACACTGGAGACCTTGTAACACTAACAAGTCATATGACACCGGGAGGGAAAATGGCTAATTTGGCCCAATTTTGACATTTTCACTTAGGGGTGCACTCACATTTGTTGCCAGCGGTTTAGACATTAATGGCTGTGTGTTGAGTTTTTTGGAGGGGACAGAAAATTTACACTGTTATACAATCTATACACTCACTACTTTTACATTATAGCAATGTGTAATTTCTTCAGTGTTGTCACATGAAATGGTATGATAAAATATCTACAAAAATGTGATGGGTGTACTCACTTTTGTGAGATACTGTGTGTGTGTGTGTGTATGTATATCTATATATATATATATATAGTTGTATGCAAAGGTTTAGGAACCTCTGACACTTTCCATGATTGTCATTTTATAAATATTTGGGTGTTTGGATCAGAAATTTCATTTTGATCCATCAAATAACTGAAGGACACAGTAATATTTCAGTAGTGAAATTAGGTTTATTGGATTAACAGAAAGTGTGCAATATGCATCAAAACAAAATTAGACAGGTGCATAAACTTGGGCACCCTTGTCATTTTGTTGATTTGAATACCTGTAACTACTTAGCACTGATTAATTGGAACACACAATTGGTTTGGTGAGCTCATTAAGCCTTAAACTTCATAGACAGGTGCATCCAATCATGAGAAAAGGTATTTAAGGTGGCCAATTGCAAGTTGTTGTTCTCTTTGACTTTCCTCTGAAGAGTGGCAACATGGGGGCCTCAAAACAACTCTGAAATGACCTGAAAACAAAGATTGTTCTACATTATGGTTTAGGGGAAGGCTACAAAAAGTTATTGCAGAAATATAAGCTGTCAGTGTCCACTGTGAGGAACATAGTGAGGAAATGGAAGACCACAGGCACAGTTCTTGTTAAGGCCAGAAGTGGCAGGCCACATAACATATTGGAGAGGCAAAGGCGAAGGATGGTGAGAACGATCAAAAACAGCCCACAGACCACCTCCAAAGACGTACAACATCAACTTGCTGCAGGTGGTGTCACTGTGCATCGTTCAACAATTCAGCGCACTTTGCACAGGGAGAAGTTGTATGGGAGAGTGATGCGAAAGAAGCCTTTTCTGCACACACGCCACAAACAGAGTCACTTGAGGTATGCAAACGCACATTTGTACAAGCCAGCTTCATTTTGTAATAAGGTGCTGTGGACTAATGAAACAAAGATTGAGTTATTTGGTCATAACAAGGGGCTGCAAAAGAACACAGCATTCCAAGAAAAACACTTGCTACCCACAGTAAAATTTGGTGGAGGTTCCATCATGCTATGGGGCTGTGTGGCCTGTGCCAGTACTGGGAATGTGGTTAAAGTTGAGGGTTGCATGCATTCCACTCAATATCAGCAGATTCTTGAGAACAATGTTGAGAAATCATTCACAAAGTTGAAGTTACGCCGGGGCTGGATATTTCAACAAGACAATGACCCAAAACACTGCTCAAAATTTACACAGGCATTTATGCAGAGGAACAAGTACAATGTTCTGGAATGGCCATCCCAGTCCCCAGACCTGAATATCATTGAACATCTGTGGGGTGATTTGAAGCGGGCTGTCCATGCTCGGCAACCATCAAACCTAACTGAACTGGAGATGGTTTGTAAGGAGGAATGGTTCAAAATAGATTCATCCAGAATCCAGACACTCATTGTAGGCTATAGGAAGCACCTAGAGGCTGTTATTTCTGCTAAAGGAGGCTCTACTAAATATTGATTTGATTTTTCTGTTGGGGTGCCCAAATTTATGCACCTGTCTAATTTCTTTTTGATGCATATTGCACATTTTCTGTTAATCCAATAAACCTCATTTCACTACTGAAATATTACTGTGTCCTTCAGTTATTTTATAAATCAAAATCAAATTACTGATCCAACACCCAAATATTTATAAATGACAATCATGGAATTTGTCAGGGGTTCCTAAACCTTTGCATACAACTGTGTATATGTGTATATATATATATATATATATATATATATATTATGGATTTTTCTAATACATTTTGGGTGGAGGAATCCCTCTCGATATATATATTTTATGCTTTCTTAATGCTCTGTTTATGACTTATACAAATGTTCAAACATCCATAATCCTTAATATGCATTAAATCAAGACAAAATATATAAATATACTACCATCCAGGTATCCAACAGTCTAGTTGATAAATACAGCATGCACATTTATAATACATCTATATGTACCTGGTGTGCCTGTTCCACTCATGACCCTTAAGAAAATAAACAATAAGTGGCTATTAAATGTCTACTTAATAGCATTATGTGTATGATGTTTTTGGAGATAATACACAGAGCCTGCATAATTTTCTCTTTCCCACCTCTTGGAAATAGGGGTGAATTCTGGGACATGTCCAGAATATATGGAAGAGTGTCCTCCTTTCTTCTCTGCAGTGCCAACCATTGGGGTCAGCATTGGAAAACAAACAGTGCAGCTTCTCTGGAGATCCATGCCATCTAGTCAAAAGCTTGTACCCTGCTTCCTGCAGTCTCACAGAGATAGAACATATAGGTATGAAATAATAGATACAATCTCTTTGATAAGCCAAAAATCTTTTTCCCATGCAGACATAAAAAAGGGAACATATGAGTCAGAGGTTGCTATCAATCTAGCACAAGCCTTAAATAGTCTCCGATGTATTGGCTGGCTTTCTACATACAATCACTCAAAGCTGGTGGGAAAATCTAAAAATTCTGAACCCTGAGGTAATGAAATAAGGGCCGTATTTGTATCACCTGCCATGTTGGTAAAGATGACATAAGCATGGATTGAATATCCCTTATGGATTAATATATATTTTAATGTACAGTAATATTAGCCACCTTCCCACTGGGTACTTTAACCCCCTTCTTAACCAGACCAATTTTCAGCTTTCAGCGCTCTCACACGTTGAATGACAATTACTCAGTATACTGTACCCATATGACATTTTTGACATTTTTTTCACATAAATGGGGCTTTCTTTTGGTGCTATTTAATCACCACTGGGATTTTTTTTGCACTATAAATGAAAAAAAAAACAGAAGATTTTGTAAAAATGCATTTTTCTTCATTTCTGTTATAAAATTTTGCAAATTTGTACTTTTTCTTCATACATTTTGGCCAAAATGTATACTGCTACACCTTTCTTTTTGAAAGTAGACATTCCAAAGTATTTAGAGGCATGGGTAGTTTTTTAAAGTTTTCCCATAATTCTTATCAATATTATTTTTTTTTTCACAAAATCATATTAACAGGTTATTTCTCACACACAACATATGCATACCACAAATTACGCCCCAAAATACATTTTTCTACTCCTCCTGAGTATGGCGATACCACATGTGTGAGACTTTTACACAGCCTGGCCACATACAGAGGCCCAACATGCAGGGAGCACCGTGAGGCGTTCTAGGGACTTAAAATACACATTTTATTTCATGACTATCTCTTGCACTTTTTAAGGTTCCGGAGCAATAGGATAATAGGAACACCAAAAAATGACTCCATTTTGGAATGTAAACACCCCAATGTATATTTTAGGAGGCAAAATTAGTCTTTTGAACATGTCATTGTTTTTATAAGTTTTTGGAAAATGTGTTTTTTTACACAAAGTTGTCAATTTATACAATATTTCTAACATATGGCATGTACATAGCAAAAATTACACCCCAAAATATATCCTGCTACTCCTCCTGAGTATGGCAATACCAAATGTGTTAGACTTTTCCACAGCCTGGCCACATACAGTGGTCCAACATGCAGGGAGCACCATCAGGTGTTCTAGTGCCATACATTTCAAATCTAATTTGACTACATATTACACTTCTGTGAGGCACTGTAGTGGCACTGATTGGCACTGTAGCTGCACGGATGAGAACTGATGTGGCATGGATGAGCATGAATGATGCATAAATGAGCCATGTATTGGGATGGAGGGGCCATGGATGAGCATGAATGAGCCATGGATGGGGATGGATGAGCCGTGGATGGGGATGGATGAGCTGTGGATGGGGATGGATGAGCCATGGATGGGGATGGATGAGCCATGGATGAGGGTGAATGAGCATAGATGGGGATGGATGAGCCATGGATGAGGATGGATGAGACATGAATGGGGATGGATGAGCTGTGGATGGAAAAGGATGAGTCAAGGATGGGGATGGCTGAGCCATGAATGTGGATGGATGAACCGGGGATGGATGAACCATGGATGGGGATGGATGAGCGGTAAATGGGGATGGATGAGCCATGGATGGGGATGGCTGTGCATGGATGGGGATGGCTGAGCACGGATGAGGATGGCTGAGCATGGATGGGGATGGCTGAGCATGAATGTGGATGAATGATCTGTGAATGGGGATGGATGAGCCGTGGATGGGTATGGCTGAGCGAGGATGAGGATAGCGGAGTATGGATAAGGATGGCTGAACATGGATGGGGATGGCTGAGTGCAGGAATTGGCACAGATTAGTGCTGTGGACACTTCACATCCAACCCACAGCACTGCTGCAATCAATCTCTCTCCTCTCCTCTCTCACTGTACTGAGTGATACGGAGAGGGGAAGGGCTGAACCGGGCATGCGCCGGCTTGTTTACAACTGATCGCTCCATTATTGGACGGAGCAGTCACATGGTAAAGGGCCGCTCCCATCGACCCTTTACCGTGATGCGCCGGGTCCTCCAGACCCAATGGTCATGGATATTTCTGGGTGCGTGTGGGTACGCGATTCTGGGAGGATGTCATAGTACGCCCTTCCAGAATCATCCGACCGCACTGTAGCTGTCATTCAGCTATGGCCCGGCCGGTGAGTGATTAATAAGCAGCATAATTCCCTGAATTTGATTTGGTGAAAATTCAGAAGTCAGTTTGATTGGTTACTTGCTTTCTTGCTCTCTTTTCCTTCTCAGGAGTCAACACTGCTCAGTCCAATTTCTAGGACCTAACACCAATGCCTGAATTTCTACAAAATACTGTATAATGTAAATGAGAGCAATAGTAAGGACTGTCTAACAGAGGTTGGAGATTCAGCAGTTGCATAACTTCCCACATGAATGGTGACACAAAAATGTTCACACCACACGTTCTTCCATTAAAATACATTTGTTAATATTCCTTCCCACTGCTTAGATCTGCTATTAAATTCCAAGACTGTTTGACCACCACAGTGTTTTCTTTTTCTGGACATTTTCTGTGAAAACAGCTAATTTGATTGCTTGTTCTTTTTAGAAAAAATATAATTCTTTCTAGGATTTTATCAGATTCCTAGCTATTACTATTTTAAATAAATAGCTGTTTGTTTAACCATGCTTTTTCAGTTCTGAATGGGAGAGTCAGACTTCATTATAACCACCTGAGCAAATGTTAGTATTCTAATAAGCAAAGTTTCAGTGTCTGCATCCCTTTAGAATTACTTTATCCCTATATCTCACTAAATACCAAACTCCTATTTCAGGGGATGCCTAAAATGTAGTTTTCTGTGGGAATGCCAGCCATGTTGTTATGTTAAAAGGAAACAATATTGGAAGGAAGAAAAATTAGGCAATATAAAATGACAGCAGTTGAAGAATGACATGTGGAGGTGATTTTTGCTAGAATTAAACTACAAAATAGGGCAGTACAGTGACTGAGTAGTTAGCACTTTTGCCTAGCAGCACTGGGGTCCTGGTTTGAATCCCACCCATGGTGCAACCTGCCTGGTGTTTGCATGTGCTCCCTGTGCCCGCGTGGGTTTCCTCCCGCCATCCAAATACATGCTAGTAGGTTAATTGGCTCCTGTCTAAATTTGCCCTAGTATGTTTATGTATGGATGTGAGTTAGGGACCTTAGATTGTAAGCTCCTTGATGGCAGGGACTGATGTGAATGTACAATATATATGTGCAAAGTCCCTTTCACACGACTGGCCCGCTCAGATCTGCCTGTCCATTTTTCACGCGGATCTCAGTGGGCCACCCATTCACTTCTATTGGTAAGCAGATGTCAGCGGAGATGTGTCCGCTGACACCCGTCTGCCATCCGATCCACTTCCTGCCCGTCTAGTTCCAAGCGGTGGAACGCACGCCTAGTCTTCTGGAGCCGGTGTCGCTCGAGAGCTACACACACTGTTCATGCTGGTGCTGGCATTCAGCACACATAAATGTGAGTGTTTTATTTTGTACTTGCCTACTATTTTTAAATTAAACATGTTGCTCGATGATGTTTCCAATGCTCTTTCTTTGAATGTGACCTGAGTCAAATGAATGGGAGTCAGAGGTGTCAAACAGCTTTATTGAGATTTAAGGAGGAATTACCAATCTGTGTCTGCATGGAGGATTTACATTTACAAAAGGCGTTATTGTTTTTTATTTCTGGTGATTGCGCATTGCTTGAGCACATGTGGCGGTGGAGCACTGGTTTGAGCAGAGAAGGAATTTATGAAGTTATTTGGAATTACTTCCTTTTACACTTGGTGGATCGACCTTAAACAATTTTGGCACATTTTAATTTTTTGCAATCTCCTTTTTTTTGCACGTCTTTTCATCATATCCCCCCTTGGGGATTATGTAATTAATTGTTTTGGGAATTATTGCTTACTTTATATTAGTTTTTAATTTTCACTTTCTTAATGATTGGTGGGGATTAGAGTTGAGCGTACCCGAACTGTAAAGTTCGGGTCCGTACCGAACTTTCGGGTGTCCATGTACCGAACCCGAATCTGAACGTTTGAGAAAAATGTTCGGGTTCTGGTATTTTATCACACATGTTGTATAGCTGCAGGGCAGCCAATCAATAAGCGTTTAACTGGTTTTCCCTAGAATCCATCACAGCCATGCCTACTAATGGAATGGCTGTGATTGGCCAGTGCATCATCTGACCCAGCCTCTATATGAGGCTGGAGTCACAGTGCTGCATGTCACATTCTCTTGGGTTAGTGTAGGGAGAGGATGCTGCCGGCGCTGTGAGAAACAGATTGTGAGGGACAGATTGCAGATCTAATAACTAGGTAGAGATTACTACTACTGCTGTGAGGTACAGATTGCAATGGTAATAACTAGGTAGAGATTACTACTACTGTTTTGAGGGACAGATTGTAGATCTATAACATCTCATCCTGCATTACAGAACGATCTGATTACAGAACGATCTCTCAACCTGCATTACAGAACAATCTGATTACAGAACGATCTGATACTGGACTAGGTAGAGATTACTACTGCTTTGAGGGACAGATTGCAGATCTAATAACATCTCCCATTTTTCTTCCTTTTGCAGCCCTCTAGCACTTTCCAGTACTTTTTTACAGTCATTTTTGTGCCGAAAAGTTCAGGTCCCCATTGACTTCAATGGGGTTTGGGGTTCGGGGTAAAGTTTGGATAACGTTCGGTACAGAACCCGAACGTTTCCGCAAAGTTCAGCCGAACCGGCCGAACCCGAACATCCAGGTGTTCGCTCAACTCTAGTGGGGATGTTACTTGTGAACACCAATTAATGATTTAGATATTCACGGATTATATGTATTTTTCACAGTATTTATTACACTAAAGAGTGAACGCCATCTTCCTTTTTAATTATACAGTATCTTAGATGTGAATACTTCACATAAAGGGGGCATCAAAACTCAAAATTGTTTAAATTATAATATTGGTGCCAATCTTGTTTTATAATCTTTCTTTTGTCTAGCAGCACTGGGGTCATTGGTTTGAATCCCACCCATGGCACAACCTGCCTGGAGTTTGCATGTTCTCCCTGTGCCCGCGTGGATTTCCTCCTGCCATCCAAAGACATGCTAGTAGGTTAATTGGCTCCTGTCTAAATTAGCCCTAGTATGTGTATGTATGGATGTGAGTTAGGGACCTTATATTGTAAGCTTCTTAATGGCAGGGACTAATGTGAATGTACAATATATATGTGGAAGGCCCCTTTCACGCGATCGGCCCACTCGGATCTGCCTGTCCATTTTTCAGGTGGATCCGAGTGGGCCACCCATTCACTTCTATGGGTAGGCAGATGTCAGCGGACACCCGTCTGCCATCCGATCTGACAGGATCCGCTCAAAACAGACGGATAGCGATACATTCGGCATCCGTCCATCGGATCGGATGAAAACGGACATGCAGTCTGTTTTCATCCGATCTTCCCATAGAAAACAGTGGGGCTCTGACAGGTCTGTCCCTGCACAGTGAGCAGAGATGGACATGTTATCCGCCAGCTCAGCAGGATCAATAGAATGATCTCCCGCTGAGCTGGTGTGGTCCGCTGAGCAGATCCACCCCGTGTGAAAGGGCCTTTAAGCACTGTGTACATTGACGGCGCTATATAGGTGCCTGAAATAACTAGATAGATGTAGTTATATTATCAATAAATAAGTACAGCAAATGGAAATTTAATCAATTGTAGTAGGTCACCGTGCTTTCTCTAAAATGATCGTATTGTTGGCTGACCTAATAATATAAAAAAAACTACATATATCACAGAGTGAATTTAATAAACATGTTTTTTCTGCAATGTGTTATGTATTTCTAAGTAGAAATTATCATGTATCATACAATAGTAATTAGCACGTTTTGAAGAATCCTTGAAAAAGCTCCAAATTATATACAATGTTGTACATATTTGATGATCAGTAATCAGGTTGTGCAATAATATACTGCTAATTGTACTCACAAGAGTGATCAGTTTACCGTAACATAATATATATTTAGGATCAAAATGGATCATAATTATGTGAAAAACATACAGCATTTTATGATGATGAATCAATTAAATTACTAAATAGCATTCACATTGAAAATATAGTATTTTTTTTTTCAAATTAAGAAAAGAAATATAATTTATTGCAAGAGCTAAATAAATTAATAGCCAATGTATATCTACAATAACATATACATGGCTTATTAAAAGCAGAAAGTAATCAGCTTAAGAGCCCACATGCTCCAATGAATTTGCAGATCTTTTCAGGATTGAGGTGAATATACATACATCCATATGCATAGTTTGCTGTTTACTTAAATCACATAAAAAAAATTGCATGGATATCTTAAATCTACATTTGATCTATATTTTGATGTACAATGAAATTTTATTGGCAAAAAGCAACTTTGCATACAGTATTGTGATTGGAGGTGAAACCTAACCAAATGTGTGATTTCTAGGTTTGGTGGATGTAGACATGTTGAATTGCACTGTAGATTTGATTTATTTAAAGCTAAAATCTAGTCTGCTAATATTTTTCCTTCCATGCGCATGCGAAAAAAACACTCAAAAATGTGCACATAAAAGTGTGCTTTTGTCCACCCCCCAAAGAACCTTACTCTGAACCCTTAGGGTGCAAGGCTCCTGACAGGAACAAGGCTTCGAACTTGGTCCACCTAACCAAAAAGCCTGGCGTGGGGGAGAAAATATAAATTAAATAAATAGTGGGCGTGCAATTGTACACTGGCAGTGCCTTATTTTAACCACTTGCCTACCAAGCCAACTCTGACACTTCTCTCATATATGACAAAATGTGTATTTTTTGCTAGAAAATCACTTGGAACCCTCAAACAATATATATATATATATATATATATTTTTTTTATCAGAGGCCTTAGAGCATAAAATAGCTGTTGTTGCAAAAAATACACTTTAATGAGTAAAAAAAATCACAATATATAACCCAATTTTGTAAATTTTGAAAGATGGTGTAATTCTAAGTAAATAAATATCCAAAATGCCATGCTTTTAAAATTATGCACAATTATGGAATGGTGTCAAATTATGCTGCTTAAGAATCTCCAGGCAATGTTTTAAATATTTCAACAAGCTACCAGTTTAGAGTTAGAGGAGGTCTAGTACTAGAATTATTGCTCTTGCTCTGATGTTCGCAATGATATCTCACATGTGTGGTTTGAACACTGTTTACATATGTTGGCATGACCTGCATATTCGTTCACCATAAAAATGCCTTGTTTACATGCTGGAGAAACCAGAAGTGATCCCATGGCATCACTCCGGTCCAGTCCTCCAAGGCCATAGAGATGAGCGGAGGCTATCACTCATCTCTATTGCAAGCCACCGGTGCAACCAGATGGGTCCCGGGCTTCACTGATCTTCAAGTAAGCCCGGAAACCACCAAGAATCGGTGGGAGGAGGGTTTCTAAAAGTGATCCAGTGGTGAATTTGCTACTTGGACCTCTTTTATCTTGTAGAGAATTGGTGGCTGAAAAAAAAGCATATTGGTGCAGCCATAACCCTGCTATTTCATTGTCATTTGTCATCATTTGTCTATGACCCGGTCGGCAAGTGGTTAAATAATCCTTTGTGTTGTACATAGCCTCCTAAAACATCACAGCACTCTGCCTCAGTAATTATCTCAAGAGCCCTTGAAATCTGAAGCAAGCAACAGGCAAACATCAATATGCCTTGATTGGTGGATAGCAGTCTGAAGAAGAGGGTATTTTTAGGCAGCTTGCATTTGCATAGAGACTGCCCCAAGGTCACACCTACATGCGATGCTGAGGCTTCATGATTCTAGGAACTGAAATACTGATCAGTATCTGATCTGAATTTAATCTACTTTGAGTGGATTCCTCGTAGACTTGTAAGGGAAGGCAAAACCTGTTTGAAGTGAATAAAAGCCCAACAACACAGTTCCTAAGGCTGGAGAAAAAGAGGTTAGGTCTGGACATCCTCAAGCCAAGAAACGATAAAGAGTCTATCTGATTTGCTGCAGCTTCTAGTGAACATCATAAGAAGCTCACAGTGTGCAGAGGAAGTATTTTCAGGAGCTTTACAACTGTGCAAGATTAAAGGTAGAGCTGAAGTTCAGCTTTAAGGAGTAGACAGTAGGTTGTTTACAAAGTAATGCAATGTTTTATTGTCCAAAGTAAATGTTAATAAATAAGAAGAAGCTATGTTCATTTTAAATACTCAATCATGTGCTAGAAAAAGAATTTTATATTTATTTCTATCAAACATAATTGAGTATCCATGCTCAAAATGGGTTCACTTTATTTATTAACACTAACTTTGCTTGGTAAACAGCCTCTATTCTTTAGTAAATCAACCCAAAATACTTCTTACATATTTCTCTTCCGTTCACTGACAGACGCAGCCTTCTTATGACACATGGGGTTATGCTCATCCTACTAGGAGTAGCCTAGGCAAAACAAACAAAAGTGTAGGTTGGCCCCTCCCAGGGGGCCGTCCTCACCTTAGCATATAATCCCCCTGCTCTGTACAGCACATCAGTTTTTATTTGCCTAGTGCAAGGAGTAGACCTGGTTCCCTATGGGAGCAGCAGTCTCCTGAAGATTCATCTAAGGAAGACTGCTATGAAGAATCTGGCTGGTGGTATAGAGGATATCTCGAATCCTAATCTTTCCCCAGTCCGGCCAACACTATGCGAACCCCTTAGGGGGGCCCACCGCATAGCGCCCGTTCCGTGCGGGCGGCCAGTGGCTAAAACTCACTAGAGCCCAGTGACTGGTTCACCTGTCCAGTGGCCTGGCCAGCAGCATGCCTTCTTGCGGGGAGGTAGGTCTGCTCCGGGTTGCTACCCGCTGCGCCCGTTGGATTGGTGAGTGAACCCCTCTTCCGCCCTAGAGGCATGGAGAGTGGGCACCTGGGCAGCTCTGTGATGGTCAGCCGGTGGGGGTCTGTTAGAGGCCTTCCCCCCACTCCCCCTCCCCCTCAATCTCCCACAGGCACCTTTGCACTAACCATTCGAATCTGCACCGACCGTCCGGAGCAATGTGTTAGGTGGATCGTCGCCATTGGATTTTGGAGCACCGCTCGTTCATGGCCGACCGCACGTGTGTAATGGCAGCGTCCATTGTTTGAGAACCATGTGGTTTCCAGTCTGCTCTCTAGCGGCCGCCAGTGGTCGATTGGGAGAACTGCAGTCCTTGTGCAGGAAGTCCTTAAAAATGGGTGTGGGCTTCCAGTTTTTGCTTGGACAGCATGCCTGACACACAGTAACAAGCTCCCGGCGTGCAGCAGTTCGTGGGCATTGCTCTTCGGTTGGAGTGCTGAGGCATCAAACAGCAAGTATAGCTGGCGCTTCCTGGGTGCTGGTAGCGGTGGGTGTAATCCGTCCGGGTCTCCCTGGCTGATTTGTGGGGTAGAGGTGGTGGTTACACAGCGGGGGTGGCGGGCTGAGATGTCAGAGGCCGGCAATTTTATGGCAGGGGTACCTGCAGATCTACAGTCCACCCCAGGAGCATTTGTGTCCTTGGAACAGCTGAGGGCGGTGTTTGGGGAGTTCCTTCCCCGGGCAGGGGTGCCCGTTCCGAGGGGTCCCCAGAAGCGCCCACCCCCCCTCTTTCCTCAGGGGAGGATTCAGATCTAGAAAGTGCTTCAGTGGTCACACCTGTGGATCTTTCAGAGGGTGAGCCGCCCTCAGAGGGCGAAGAGGATCAGGAGGCTCCTAGTTCACGGGATAAAGCGATAGTGGAAGCACTGATCACTGATATTCGCGACTCTATGCGACTGGACCAAACAGGGGAGTCGCATGAGTCCACATATGTTTGTGGACCGCTTAGACCCCCTAGGTCCCCTAGGGCTTACCCTTATGATCAGGTGTTTGAACAGGCAGTGTTCAAGGAATGGCATAAGCCACCAAGTTCCTTGGCTTTGCCTAAAAGCTTTACTGTTCGCTACCCCTTTGAGGAAAGCTTTACTAAGAGATGGGCTTCCCTGGGTGGACCCTGCCATGGCTCGTGTGAATAAGGCAACCACCATCCCCTTGGAGGGGTCGCCATCCTTTAAAGAGGCGGCCGATCGCCGCACAGAGACAGTGTCTAAAGCACTATTCTTGTTGGCTGGGTCAGCCATGCGGCCAGCGCTAGCAGCTGGCATGGCGGCACAGTCACTTCATGAGCACGCTGCTGCGCTGCGCACTAGTTTGTCTGGTGAATGTGCACAGGCTGAAGTACAGCGAGTGCAACATTTGGAAGAGGGTCACCGCTACATATGCCATGCTGCTTTGGATCTTCTCCCCATATTGTCAAAAATGTCTGTTTGTTCAATTGTTATCAGACGGGTGCTGTGGCTCCGCTCTTGGTCGGGCGACCAGGCTTCAAAGAAAGCTCTGGCAGACCTGCCCTTTCAGGGAGGGCATCTGTTTGGCCCACAGTTGGATAAAATTATTAAGGATTTCACGGGAGGGAAGAGTACTTTCCTTCCAGAGCCGAAGCGACGAGATCATCGTCGTAGGCAGGGTCCTGTCTCTTCTGGTCAGAAGTTTTTCGGGCGCCCGACCCAGTGGGCAAGGCCGGGAAGGCGTTCACAGGCCACAGCAAGAGGCCCTGGCAGCGTAAGTCTGAAAAAGCGGAGGCCAAGTCTGCCTTCGCATGATGGGTTGCCCCCACCCGCCTCACGGGTGGGGGGGCGGTTTCTGGGGGTTGCAAGCAGCTCTCTGCCCCCAGAAAAGTCCTTCCCCTAAAACTTGAGGCTCCCGCAGGAGCGTCGGGGGGCGCTTCTAGGCGCCGGTCAGGCGCTCAGCAGTCAGAAGTCATCATTAACGCTGGCTTGCCGGCTGGAGCACCTAAGTCTGTTTCCGGACACGGTACAGACAGGGGTGTTCCTAACACCGGGCAAGCGTCTAATGCTTCAGGCTGGGCGAACCCTGTGATTGCGCCAGTGGTTCTCCTTACGGTTCTGTATACGGGTGTTGGGGCTCAGGGTGTCGACTTGCGAAGCGATACCTTACGCCCAGAACACTCGGCTCCTGCGAGAGGCAATGTTGTAGCGGTGGGACAAATCTCCTCTATCCCTGGACAGGCCGATCAGGTCGGAGTGTCAGTCCCGGGAACCCTTGGTTTGGGGGATTCAGGTTCCGGCCCTAAAGGGGGGGAGAAGGTGTCCTCCCCTCAATTGGTCGATGTAGGTACCGGAACTGAGAGCGAGCAGGCTTTACCTTTCACGTTGGACAGAGAAGCTGCGCCTTCTGGTTCAGTCGGTCAATGCCACGGAGGTGGCGTAGGTAAACCATTAGGGCGGAACAAGAAGCACAGCAACAGCCGCGGACACGGCTCTGATCCTTCGGGGGGCAGTGCATGGACCCTGAGTTATCGGTTCGGCAGTTTCGGTCGCTCTCATTTCGTCCCGCGGCCTACCCGGGGACTCGGTCATCCAGGGGCGCCTCACCTTCTACGGTGCCTTGGAGACGGTGGTAGACATGATGCAGCCGCATGGTTCCTACGACCTCGATGGTCTTAACAGCCCTAAGGGGGGTGGAGATGAGGCGCATGTTGGGCGCCATCTCGGGGATCTCCTCCTTTTTACATGTCGTTGGCTATGACTAGAGCTCCGGACACTTCGTGACGGGGGGCTTCCTAGTCTCGGCACAGGCGCCGACAACGACACGAAGAACAAGG
>BLSH010410427.1:487357-500557 GCA_018402905.1 Glandirana rugosa | reverse complement strand
AAGAGACAGCTACCGCGGGTTGTACGCGGGGTAGAGGCGGGGTGAATGCCGACAATCCTGGTAGCTCCGGATTGGCCCCGGCATCCTTGGTACGCCGACATAGTACGGATGGTGGCAGAGGTTCTGTGGCGTCTTCCACTTCACGGGGACCTACTGTCTCAGGGGCCCATCTGGCACCCTGCTTTACCCTCGTTGGCTTTGACGGCTTTGCTATGGAGTCCCAGGTATTGAGGGATAGGGGTGTCTCTGACTCCGTAATCCCTACTATGATAAAAGCACGTAAGAGTTCCTCACGTAAGATTTATCATAGGACCTGGAAGGCCTATATTAACTGGTGCGAGGCAGGGGAACCCCCGCTCTTATAGAGTGTCCAGAGTACTGTAATTTTTGCAGCAAGGTCTGGACAAGAACCTGGAGTTAAGTACGCTTAAGGGGCAGATTTCGGCCCTGGCGGTTCTTTTTCAACAGCCCTTGGCGTCTCATTCATTGATCCGTACATTTGTACAGGGGGTACGTCATGTGGCTCCCCGGATACGGTCGCCTTTGGCACCGTGGGATTTGAATCTGGTGCTTTCTGTGTTGCAGAAGCCACCATATGAAAGGATTACATTCCCTAACAGTTGTTGTCGCAGAAGGTGGCCTTTCTGGTGGCTATCACATCCGCCAGGCGGGTGTCGGAGTTAGCTGCATTATCCTGCAGGTCGCCTTACTTGGTCCTCCATAAGGACAAGGCAGTTCTGCGGCCTTCCCCTTCGTTTCTTCCGAAGGTGGTTTCTTCCTTTCATTTAAATGAGGATATTGTTCTCCCCTCATTGTGCCTGCACCCGTCACATCCCAAGGAAGTTGAGCTGCATTCTTTGGATGTGGTGAGGGCCTTGCGGGTGTATTTAAGTTCTACAGCTTCCTTTCGGAAGTCTTATTCTTTATTTTTGCTGACGGAAGGGTCGCGCAAAGGTATGGCGGCCTCGTCAGCTACCGTATCTCGTTGGATACGGAAGACCATGACTCATGCATATGAGATTCGGGGCAAGGTTCCCCCGTTTCCAGTCACGGCTCATTCCACAAGGGCAGTTAGTACTTCCTGGGCGTTTAGACACCAAGCCTCTGTGTCTCAGGTGTGCAAGGCAGCTACTTGGGCCTCAGTGCACACGTTTACTAAGTTTTACAAAATTGATGTTTCGGCATCCTCAGATGCTGCTTTTGGCCGCAAGGTATTGCAAGCGGCAGTATAGGCGCGTTTAGCGCCGCCTGAGAGGGCATTTTTCTGTTGGGTACAGTTGTTATGATTTGCCCACCCCTCTTGATTGGCACAGCTTTGGGACGTCCCCATGTGTCATAAGAAGGCTGCGCTGTCAGTGAACGGAAGAGAAAAAGGGATTTTTTTGTATAACTTACCGTAAAATCCTTTTCTCTGAGTTCACTGACAGACGCAGCACCCACCCCTCTGTGTTGGTTTTGTGTGGCTTGTTACGAACTGATGTGCTGTACAGAGCAGGGGGATTATATGCTAAGGTGAGGACGGCCCCCTGGGAGGGGCCAACCTACACTTTTGTTTGTTTTGCCTAGGCTACTCCTAGTAGGATGAGCATAACCCCATGTGTCATAAGAAGGCTGCTTCTGTCAGTGATCTCAGAGAAAAGGATTTTACGGTAAGTTATACAAAAAATCCCTTTTTTGCCAATGGGATTTATTTGCAGAGTTCCCAGGCTATAAAATGGAAGTGAAGAGTTCAGGTAGTAGGAATAAAATGCATACTTTTAGAAAATCTCTCATTGTGTATAGACAACCTGCAAAGAGTAAACTTTAGAAAATCCACTCAACCTTCTGAGATAACTGTGCACAAGGTTCTGTATATGACATTGAACATCCATAGATTTATTCAAAGCTGAAATCCAGCATTATCTTCAGTTTCCACAGTTGTACATGCTCTTTTTATGTACTGAAATTGCTTACTATGCTTTCACTACACACTGTAAGATTCTCATAAGCAAGTTAAGAAAATACTTTCTCAATTCATGGGAGGAGAACTTCCATCTTTATCTAAAGTTTCGCCCATCAATCCATTGGTTTGGTGTGGCTGTTGCTGAACGGAGGCTGCATTGTCGTTGGGGATCAAGATATACCGCCCTCTCTTATCCGGACGGGCCATTCTGTAGCGTTCCTTTTCATCTCGGTCTCCGTTTTGGGTTTCCTGCAATTACTGGACACCTGGCATCCAGCCCTATGTTTTACTCCCCACTCAGCTAATAGCTGATGACTTTGTTGCCACTTATTGTCAATTCAATAATTTTTTTCATATCTGCCACTGTGGGGTTATTATTTGGATACCTACCCATCAGCCTAACTTGCCTTGTTTGCTTCATATGGATACCCCACCAGTCATTGTTTTCATGGCTGGGTATCTCCTTCACCTCCTTTACTGTTGATTCGATATACAGGGTGGGCCATTTATATGGATACACCTTAATAAAATGGTAATGGTTGGTGATATTAACTTCCTGTTTGTGGCACATTAGTATATGTGAGGGGGGAAACTTTTCAAGATGGGTGGTGACCATGGCGGCCATTTTGAAGGTGGCCATTTTGACTCCAACTTTTGTTTTTTCAATAGGAAGAGGGTCATGTGACACATCAAACTTATTGGGAATTTTTAAACGAAGGTGGCCAGCTTGTCCGCACTACTCAAATTCCCTGAAAATGTAGTTGCATTAAAGGGGGCTGACTTAGACAAACTATAGGAATGGAGGATTAGCCAATCATAAAGGAATAGGGAAGCCCACCAATCAGGGCCATTTCAGGCCAACCAATCAGGCACCGGCCTAGAATGATATACCCAGACTAGAGGGGAGGAAACACGTTCTCTTTTTGGAATGATAGCCAGCCGAATGGAGCTGCCCTGTGCAGCAGCATGGTAACTATGGTCTATTTAAGGTCTTATATGTTATGTATTTGACTGTTTGTTTATGTTTGTTTTAACCCCTTCCTTACCAACTCATTGTAAAATGACGTCGGCAGGAACCCTTCGTCCATGCGGGCCGACGTCAGCGCGGCAATCACGGATCGATCGCATCCCCGGGGGTCGTGTCCCCCCCGATCGGGTTAAAGAGCCAATAGATTTGGCTCTTTACCACGTGACCGGCTGTGTCCAATCACAGCCAGTCACTACCGACCTCCATGTGCGCGGCGCGCAGTGCAGCGATCGGGGCTGAGGCTTGTCCCTCGCAATTGGCTCTTTACCACGTGACCAGCTGTGTCAATCACAGCTGGTCACATGATGTAAACAAACTGCGGTAACAAGCTGTTACCGGGTTCTCCCTGTCACACACCGATTGTGTAACAGCTTGTTACCGCCTATTGTGTACACCAAGCACACTGATCACCCCCCAATAAAAAGTACCTGTCACCACCCCATCAAGTACATGTTTCAGCCCATCAGAGTACCTGTCACTTGTCCATCAAAGTACCCGAGTACCTGTCACCTGTCCATCAAAGTACCCGAGTACCTGTTCATCAAAATACCCGAGTACCTGTCACCTGTCCATCAAAGTACCCGAGTACTTGTCACCTGTCCATCAAAGTACCTGAGTCCCTGTCACCAACCCATCTGATTACCCGAGTACCTGTCACCATCCCATCTGAGTACCTGTCACCAACCCATCAAAGTACCTGAGTACCTGTCACCAACCAATCTTAGTACCCGAGTACCTGTCACCATCCCATCTGAGTACCCGAGTACCTGTCACCAGCCCATCAGAATACCCAAGTACCAGTCACCAGCCCATCTGAGTACTCGAGTACCTGTCACCAACCCATCAGAGTATCCCAGTACCTGTCACCCGCCCATCAGAGTAACCAAGCATCTGTCACCAGACCATCAGAGTACCTGTCACCAACCCATCAAAGTACCCATGTACCTGTCACCAGCCCATCAGAGTACCCGAGTACCTGTCATCAGCCCATCAGAGTACCCGAGTACCTGTCACCAGCCCATCAGAGTACCCGAGTACCTGTCACCAGCCCATCAGAGTACCTGAGTACCTGTCACCAGCACATCAGAGTACCCAAGTACCTGTCACCTGCTCATCAGAGTACCCGAGTACCTGTCACCAGACCATCAGCATACCAGAGTACATGTCCCCTGCCCATCTGAGCATCAGAGTACCTGTCACAGCCCTCTCAGTACCCGAGTACCTGTCACCAGCCCATCAGAGTACCCGAGTACCTGTTACCAGCCCATCAGAGTACCCGAGTACCTGTCACCTGCCCATCAGAGAACCTGGGTACCTGTCACCAGCCCACGAAAGTACCCAAGTACCTGTCACCTGCCCATCAGAGTCCCTGAGTACCTGTCACCAGCCCATCAGAGTACCCGAGTACCTGTCACCTGCCCTTCAGATTACCCAAGTACCTGTCACCAACCCATCTGAGTAACCAATTACCTATCTGCAGCCCATCAGAGTACCCAAGTACCATTTACCAGTCCATCAGATTACCCCAGTACCTGTCTCCAGCCTATCAAAGTACCCAAGTACCTATCTGCAGCCCATCAGAATACCTGAGTACCTATCTGCAGCCCATCAGAGTACCCGGGTACTTATCTGCAGCCCATGCCTCATAGAATATACCTTGGGTGTTTGCTTTCCAAAATTGGGTCATTTTGTGGGTAATTCCACTGTCCTGGTGCTCCAGGGCCTTCAAAAGTGTGATAGGTATCAATGAAATTGTATGTGTAATTTAATTTATGCTCCTAGAACGCCTGACAGTGCTCCCTGCATGTTTGGCCTCTGTATGTGGCCAGGGTGTGAAAAAGTCTCACACATGTGGTATAGCCATACTCAGGATGAGTAGAAGAATACATTTTGGGGGTTATTTTTTTCTATATACATGCTATGTGTTAGAAATACCTTATAAATTGACCACTTTGTGTAAAAATAAAAGCGTTTTCATTTACTTTCCACGTTTTTCGAAGACTTGTGGAAAAAAATGAACCATTCAACAGACTCATAATGCCTCATAAAATATATGTTGGGGTGTTTGCTTTCCAAAATGGGGTCATTTTGTGGATAATTCCATTGTCCTGGTGCTCCAGGGCCTTCAAAAGTGTAATAGGTCATTAGGAAATTAGATGTGAAATTCCTGCTCCTAGAATGCCTGACGGTGCTCCCTGCATCTTGCATGTTGCACCCCTCTATGTGGTCAGGGTGTGAAAAAGTCTCACACATGTGGTATCGCCATACTCGGGACGAGTAGCAGAATATATTTTGGGGGGTTATTTTTGCTATATACATGTTATGTGTTCAAATATCATATAAATTTACCACTTTGTGAAAAAAATAAGTTTTCATTTTCTTTCCACGTTTTCCGAAGGCTTGTGTAAAAAATTGAACCGTACAAAAGACTCATAATGCCTCGTAGAATATATGTCGGGATGTTTGCTTTCAAAAATGGGGTAATTTTGTGGGTAATTCTATTGTCCTGGTGCTGCAGGGCCTTCAAAAGTGTAATAGGTGGTTAGGAAATCATATTTGTAATTTATGCTTCTAGAACGCCTGACGGTGCGCCCTGCATGTTGGACCTCTCTATGTGGCCAGGCTGTGTAAAGGTCTCACACATGTGGTATCACCATACTCGGGATGAGTAGCAGAATATATTTTGGGGGGTCATTTTTGCTATGTACATGCTATGTGTTAGAAATATCTTATAAATTGACCATTTTGTGTAAAAATAATTTTCTTTCCACGTTTTTCGAAGACTTGCGGAAAAAAATGAACCATTCAAAAGACTCATAATGCCTCATAGATTATACGTTGGGGTGTTTTCTTTCCAAAATGGGGTCATTTTGTGTGTAATTCCATTGTCCTGGTGCTCCAGGGCCTTCAAAAGTGTAATAGGTCATTAGGAAATTAGATGTGAAAATTCTGCTCCTAGAATGCATGACGGTGCTCCCTGCATGTTGGACCTCTCTATGTGGCCAGGCTGTGAAAAAGTCTCACACATGTGGTATCATCATACTCGGGGTAAGTAGCAGAATGTATTTTGGGGTGTAATTGGAAGTATGCATATGCTGTGTGTGAGAAATAACTTGTTGTTATGACAATTTTGTGAAAAAAAAAATAATTTCTTAATTTTCCCAAGAATTGTGGGAAAAAAGTACAACTTCAAAAAACTCGCCATGCCTCATACTAAATAAATTGGAATGTCTTCTTTTCAAAAAGGGGTCATTTGGGGGGTATTTGTACTTTCCTGACATTTCAGGTCCTCAAGAAAAGAGATTTTGCCATCAGTGCATCAGGTGTAATCAATTTTCAGTGATTGGCACCATAGCTTGTAGACTCTATAATTTTCACACAGACCAAATAATATACACTTATTTGGGTTATTTTTACCAAAGATATGTAGCAGTATAGGTTTTGGCCCAAATTTATGAACAAAAATTACTTATTTGCTAAATTTTATAATAGAAATGAAAAAAAGTGTTTTTTTTTCAAAATTTTCACGTTGCAAAAAATAAAAAACCCAGAGGTGATTAAATACCACCAAAAGAAAGCTCTATTTGTGTGAACAAAAACAATTTTGTTTGGGTACAGTGTAGCATGAGAGAGTAATTGTCATTCAAATTGTGAGTGCGCCGAAAGCTGAAAATTGGTCTGGGCAGGAAGGGGGTATAAACGTCCTGTATTGAAGTGGTTAAGGAATATAACCTAATTCCTATTGTTTAACCTATGTGTTTGTTCATATGCAAGGTATAATAGATAGATTGCTGTAGATTCTTTAGATCTCTATGCCATTTACTAATAAATTATATTGTTGTGTTGAAGCCTTCACTTATGGTCAAAGAACTTTCATTTAACCCAAATCATCTATGAAGAGATATTAAATCTCAAATAAAACTTACGGGTAACACTACAAACTGGCAAAATAAATAATACCAGACAAAATGTCAATTAGATGATAAATAAAGAATAAAACAGATTGATCTATTTCAAATTAATTGTTAGTATAGGGGTATTGGGAGGGAGGCCAGAAAGCTGATCTATGTAAATTACCATGAAACTCAAAACTAGATGTTTCCATTAGAAGCTCATTGATTTACATAATGTGTAAAGTGTGTATATGGTGGCACTGCTGAGCAATAATTGAAAGTCTATTGTGCAGAACATGCAGCCGTGAATATTCACTTGGCAGTTATCCATTATATATCTGCTAAAAATTGATTTAAAATGCATTCTTTGCAAGTTTTTATTATGTATTTTCCTATGTTTTTGTGGAAAAATAAACACAGACGTTCACAAGCAATGTTGGGGAAATACAATATCTCGACCTGAGGTCTATTTACAATAATTTACAATATAATAGGTTACATTTGTATTAGTCTTTTAAAAGTACCCCTGTAGTTTCTTTTTTTAATTTTTAATTTATTACATACAGTTGTGCTATCAACCCTTTAACACTGAGAGAATGCTTTAGTTATTGTGCTTGATCTGTGAAAGTGATGCCAGCCAAAGGTTTACCATAGGCTAGGATTTAATTAATGAATACCATGGACTAAAGGTTGTAAGTTACTTGTTTACATTTACAAAATAATTCTGCTGACTGTATGGTAGGATTATGGCTTAAGTAGAGCTCCAAATAAAATTAGTTATGTTCCAAACTATGAAGAACTTTTGAATAAAACATTGTATAGATATTTTAACCAGGGCATTGATTAAAAAAAACCCTACATTTTATAGTGAACATGTTGTGAACATAATGTGCAGTGCTATTAACATATACAAAATGAAATAATCAACAAAATGTGCTGTAAATATAACAATCACACAAATAATAGTGATAATCCAAATAAAATAAAATCAAGTGATATAAAAGCCCATGTTCCAATTTCCAGAGAAGCCACCAAATTTCCAGTAGGGACAAAAATAAATTGAATGCTTCCCAGGCCACCTTGGACCTCTTGCTACTGAGTGGCCAGAAACGCTTAAGGGATTAATCCCAAAAATTGCGCAAAGAGATGGTTTACTCTGGCTTTTAATCCCACTTTGCTTATACAGCAAAACAATATAAAACAAACTAAACCTCATTGTGCAGTATGCCAATTGTAATATATTTATTTAAAAACAAAAAGTGTGCACTCACATTTAATTCACTTCTATTTTAAAAGCTGCAGAACAATTCCATCCACCATACCATCCTTCCAGCCTGGCTGTGTATGATGACATCACGTTATGCTTGATTTGGTCACTTTATTTGGAATATCACAATTATTTGTGTGATTGTTACATTTAGAGCACCTTTTCACTGAGTATTTAATTTGTATAGGTTGATAGTTACATAGTTAGTCAGGTTGAAAAAGGACACCAGTCCAACTAGTTCAACCGAAAAAATAAAATTAAAAAAACATATAAATAAAAAACCTCACATATAAATGTTACCCATAAGTTATATTTGAGATTTAATATCTCTTCATAGATGCTTTGGGTTAAGTGAAAGTTCTTTGACCATAAGTGAAGACTTTAACACAACAATATAATTTATTTAGTAACTAGCATAGAGATCTAAAGAATCTAAAGTAATCTATCTATTATACCTTGCATATGAAGAAACACATAGGTTAAACTATAGGAATTAGGTTATATTCCTTAAAACCAACATAAAAAAACAGTCAAATACATAACATATAAGACCTTAAATAGACCATAGTTACCATGATGCTGCACAAGGCAGCCCCACTCTGATGACTACCATTCAAAAAGAGAGCATGTTCATAATTACAATATTTTACAGCTGTTAATGGAGATTTCACATAAACTCATAAGGCAACATGAACTATCCTATATCAACAGTTCATCCAGAGAAAAGCACAAAGACTCCACTAAATCAATTTGCTTCACTGGGGGGAACAAATCCTTCCATGAGGCAATTGGATATTCTTTGGCTCAACTACCCCTGGCTTTATTACCTCTAAAAATGAATAGCCAGTTATATTTTGTGCATTTAGAAATGCATCCAGCTCTTTTTAATGCAATGACCTGAAAGTGAATAGCTTTAAACCAAATTCACTATATGGACTACTTATGTATTTATACATGTTGATCATATCCCCCTTTAATCACCTCTTCTCAACGGAGAATAAATTCAGTTCAGTTAATCTTTCCTCATAGCTGAGCTCCTCCATACCTTTTATCAGTTTGGTTGCCCATCTCTGCACTTTCTCCAGTTCTCCAATATTCTTTTTATGAACTGATGCCCAAAACAAAGCTGCATATTCCAGATGAGGTTTTACTAATGATTTGTACAGGATCAAAATTATGTGGCACCATGGAGCATTGGAATTTGATGGATTGATATGTTGACCGTTCTGCTATTGCCTGATGTTCCCTGCTTCACTTTGGCAATGTGCAGATCAGTTAAGCCTCTTTTGGATTTCTTAGATATTAGGGCAACTTACCTTTGGGGGTCACCCCTTCCACATAATAGTCAAGAAAGATAATACCCAATTCCTACTTAATTGGTGCACTTCTGTTTATTCTATTCTCCCACAACTGGCCAAGGAACTATTCTTTTTCTGTGATTAAAACATTTGATCATCAACATATAAAATCCAAACAAGGACCGTAATAATGCAGCAACTTCAATTTCTCTACATTTTTGTCTCTACAATTTTTCGCCAAACGATGGCTTCACCGGGATACTTTTTTAATGAAAAACTGCATATAAATGGCATTAAGATTGAAAAATAACAGATTTTAGATATATAACAACACACAATTTTACACAAACATTTTATATATATATATATATTGACATATTTCCCAAGTGTAGCTAGTCCATATGTAGTCCTTGTGAATTAGCAATTACCTGAATGTTGATGGCCATAAAAAAACTGCCAAGAAAGGCTCCAGTACCAGGGAGTTGATCGAGAAGGGCAATGGTGAAGCCATAGAAGGAGGGATATCAAAATCTCCAACGGCCTAACTGAGAGGAGAATCAAAGCTTCAACATCCACAAGATGTAACTAAAACACCACAGGCAGCCAAAGATTAATATCTATCTGTATTTATAGTCACAGACTTCCAATTGCTAGAAGCAATAATAGTAGTCTCATATTCTAAAAGAAAACATCAGATTAATCACAGTTAATGCAGAACGCAGAACGTTCTGAAAACAGGAAGCGGAAATGACATCACACGTCATGCCTGGCCCTGTAGGCGCCATGATTAGTGTTGAGCGAACCCGAACCGTAAAGTTCGGGTCCGTACCGAACTTTTGGGTGTCTGGGACCCGGACCCGAACCCGGACTTTTCAAAAAAAGTCTGGGTTTGGGTCCGGGGTTCTGGTAATTTTACTAAAAGTTCTAAAAAGTGCTGTAAAAAAGTCCTGGAATGTCCTAGAGGTCTGCAAAAGGAATGAAAATGGGGGTAAGGATCGGACAAGTGCCCTACAAAGAAATGGGGATAGGGAATTAACTTTAAATAATTAAAAAAATATATATAAAAAAATGGAGATGGATGTGGACTATCTTAAAACCGTGTTAGAAAAGTATAAATTAGAGGGGAGAAGCCATATCACTGTTCTAAGAACAGTGATATGGCTTCTCCCAGCTAATTTATACTTTTATCACACAGTTTTAAGATGATTGTACATTCTACAATCATCTTAAAACTCTGTGAGAAAAGTATACATTAGCCGGGAGAAGCCATATCCCTGTTCTTAGAACATCTACAAACTGTGTGTGAAAACTATCAATTAGCGGGGAGAAGCCAGATCACTGTTCTAAGAACAGTGATATCTCATATCACTGTTCTTAGAACAGTGATCTGGCTTCTCCCCGCTAATTGATAGTTTTCACACACAGTTAGAAGATAATTGTAGAACAGTGATATCATATCAATGTTCTACAATTATCTTCAAACTGTGTGTGAAAACTATCACTTCTCCCCGCTAATAGATAGTTTTCACACACAGTTTGCAGATGTTCTAAGAACAGGGATATGGCTTCTCCCGGCTAATGTATACTTTTCTCACAGAGTTTTAAGATGATTGTAGAATGTACAATCATCTTAAAACTGTGTGATAAAAGTATAAATTAGCGGGGAGAAGCCATATCACTGTTTATAGAACAGTGATATGGCTTCTCCCCGCTAATTTATACTTTTCTCACACAGTTTTAAGATAGTCCACATCCACCTCCATTTTTGATTTTTTTATGTTATTTTCCCTATCCCCATTTCTTTGTAGGGCACTTGTCCGACCCTTACCCCCATTTTCCTGCCTTTTGCAGACCTCTAGGGCTTTCCTGGACTTTCTTACAGCCATTTTTGTGCCTAAAAGTTCGGGTCCCCATTGATTTCAATGGGGTTCAGGGTCCGGGTCAAAGTTCGGGTTCTGTCCGGACCCGAACCCGGACTTTGTCCTGAAGTTCGGCCGAACCAGCAGAACCTAAACTTCCAGAAGTTCGCTCAACTCTAGCCATGATGGAAACAGTTTTGCCCACAGTAAGGAGAGGCTGTGGGCGATGAAGACTCCGCCTTGCCCCTTCAATCACTGCAGAGTATTGGAAAAACATCTGCACAAAATATTACTGTGGAGGCAGCAAATGAGCACTCAATCAATGGAGCCATGCTGAGCAGTCCACCTCGGATGTTCATCCGGGCAACCACTAACCATGACGCCCTAGGCATCCATATGGTCACCTGATCCTATTTTCATCCTTATAGAAAACGCAGCCTCATAAAGCTCCAACAATTAGAGCGCCACCTAGAGTGAAAATCAGAGAATACTGACACTCTTAAATGGAAATATATTGGAAATATTTCCCATCTTAACCACTTAAGCCCCGGAAGGATTTGCCCCTTTCCTGACCAGAGCACTTTTTGCGATATGGCACTGCATTGCTTTAACTAACAATTTTCATGGTCGTGCGATGTTGTACCCAAACAAAATTGATGTTTTTTTTCCCACAAATAGAGCTTTCTTTTGGTGGTATTTATTTTTTGCGCTATAAACAAAAGAGTGAACCAGTATTTTTTACTTTTTTCTATAATTACATATCCAAATAAGAATTAAAAAAAAACAAGTTTATTCACCAGTTTAGGCCAAAATGTATTCTACATATTTTTGGTAAAAAAACTTGCAATAAGCATATATTGATTGGCTTGCACAAAAGTTATAGCGTCTAGAAGCTATGAGAATTGATTTATGGCATTTTTTTTTTTACTAGTAATGGCGGCAATCCGCGATTTTTAGCAGGACTGCAAAATTGCGGCGGACACTTTTTTGTGACCATTGACATTTATACAGCGATCAAAACTAAAAACAGCCACTGATTACTGTATAAATATGACTGGCAGGGAAGGGGTTAACACTAGGGGCGATCAAAGGGTTAAATGTGTTCCCTGTCAGTGTGTTCTAACTGTGTGGAGGCTGGGATGACTGGGGGGGAGAGTGATTTCTGCTCCCATATACTGGGAGCATACGATCGCTCTCCTCTGCCCTGTCAGAATGGGGATCCGCTTGTTTACATACACAGATCCCGTTCTGCCACTGCCGGAGAGTGATCACAGGTGGCCACTGATTGGCTCCCCCACTAGCGTATGATTGTGCGAGCGCACCTCCTGCAGCACACGCGTGCCCACAATACTCACTCCTGCACCCACCGTCAGGTAGCGGCGATACATGCAGGAGAGCCATGTTGCCGCCATCAATCCACGGTGTCTGGTCGGCAACTGGTTAATATACTGGTGCCAAAAAGGTCCGAATAAGATAATTTCTAGAGTTGAGCGAACCCGAACTGTAAAGTTCAGGTCCGTACCAAACTTTGGGGTGTCCGTGACCTAGACCCAAACCCAGACATTTGAAAAAAAGTTTGGGTTCGGGTTCTGGGTCGGTTATTTGATCCCGCCTGTTGAATAGCTGCAGGGCAGCCAATCAACAAGTGTTTCACTGGTTTGCCCTTAGAAGCCCTCACAGCCGTGCACAGCCATGCCTACTAATGGCATGGCTGTGATTGGCCAGTGCATCATGTGACCCAGCCTCTTTATAAGCTAGAGTCACTTAGTGCTGCATGTCACATGCTCTCTGGCTAGACCCAAACCCAGATCCAGTGCCTGTGGGGTTTCAAACCATGCCTGGACTTGAAATGTCAAGCCCAAGCGAGTTGAGATCTTTAATAGAATAAGCCTGGAAAAACCGTGGTCATATAAT
>BLSH010410427.1:470550-487347 GCA_018402905.1 Glandirana rugosa | reverse complement strand
GAGATTACTACTACTACTGCTTTTAGGGACAGATTGCAGATCTAATAACATCTCATCCTGCATTACAGAATGATCTGATTGTGGACTAGGTAGAGATTACTACTACTACTGCTTTTAGGGACAGATTGCAGATCTAATAACATCTCATCCTGCATTACAGAATAATCTGACTGGACTAGGTAGAGTCTACTGCTTAGAGGGACAGATTATTGTTCTAAAAATCATCTTCTAGTTCTATAGGGTCAGGTTCCTGCTGTTGCTGTAAGGGACAGATTATTGTTCTAAAATCATTGCCCACTCCTATAGGGTCAGGTTCCTGCTGTTGCTGTAAGGGACAGATTATTGTTCTAAAATCATCACCTACTCCTATAGGGTCAGGTTCCTGCTGTTGCTGTAAGAGACAGATTATTGTTCTAAAATCATTTTGCTTCCTTTTGCAGCCCTCTAGCACTTTCCAGGACTTTTTTACAGTCATTTTTGTGCCGAAAAGTTCGGGTCCCCATTGACTTCAATAGGGTTCGGGGTAAAGTTCGGGTCAAGTTCGGTACCGAACCCAAACTTTTTCACGAAGTTCGGCCGAACCCACCGAACCCGAACATCCAGGTGTTCGCTCAACTCTAATAATTTCAGTAAATCTGATAAATATAATTTTTTCCCAGAAGGGAATAACAGGACAATAATGGAAACATGGTACAAACCATACATAATAAAATATATATGTAAACACAAAATTAATCTAAAGTTTAAATATATTTGATGTCAGGTAGAAATTTTTCATCTGTTTAGCAGATATACTTTAATCCTAAATGGGGAAATATATTCCCTTTATTTGTCCATTATAGAAAGGGCTTGTAGCTACTGGATTTGTTCAAACCAGGGTATTTAGTGGCTGCCAATCCAAATGGTCTCTCTCTGCAGAAGAAGCCTATCAATACCTCCTCCCCTCTCATGTACCGGCAAATATTCCAAGGCAAAGAATTTTATCTTTGACAATTAGAACGAATGTATAGGCCCATATGTCTGCTGATAGTTTCAAATTTCTTCTTCGACACTAGGGACACATGGTCCCTTATTCCATGGAAGAAAGGTTATTTTGTTTTTTCAACATGGAAAGCTTTGCACTCATATTCCATATAGTACACAACTCCTATCGAATGACAATCACCAGAGAAATTGGACCTATAACATTCACCATTTGGTAAGTTAATCTCAGTGGTGTTCATAACATATCTGCAAAAATTGCATTTATGACACGGGGCAGTGCCAGTTTTTTTATGGGAATTTGGGTTGGCTTTTTTGCTAGATGGCTGTGAACTAATAGGTCTTTCAATGATTTAGATCTCTTAAATGTAATCTGAGGATGCGGATTAACCTATTTAGATACCATTTCATCTGCCATCAATAAATGCCAATAGTTTTGAATAATATGCCGAACTTTATTGTGTTGGCCAGCATACCTAGTTATCAAGCTAAGCTTTTGATCTTCAGGTTTGAAGTTTTTTATATGTATTAAATGGTCTCTAGCATTTTTGCACGATGATAGGCCTTCTTAAGGCATGACTGACTATGGCTTCTATTTAATAGGCGATACTGTAAGGCCCTTGCCTCTTTTTCAAAATCTGTATTTTGGCTACTATTTCTTTTTGAGTATGAGATGTTGGTTATAGGGTATGCTAGACATTAGGGGTCCTAGATGGGAGCTTGTGGCCTGCAGGTTGGTGTTTCCTGCCGAGGGCTTACGAAACAGAATTCACATATACAGTGATATCAAGAAAACTGATAGCTTGCTGGCTATATGTCATTGTAAATTTAAGATTATATTGATTCATCTTTAGGGTCTCAAGGAAGGAAAGAAGTTCCTCCCTTGAGCCTGTCTAGATGATAAAGATGTAATCTATAAATCTTTTCAGCATCAGTACCTTTTCAAAACTTTCTTGCAGTTTCTCCAAGGCAAACATCTGACACTCCCCCCCCCAGGTACAGGTTTGCATACGACGTGGCACATCTTGTCCCCATTGCAACATTCTGCACCTGGAGGTAGTGGGAGCCATCAAACATAAAGATGTTATTGGTAAGGACAAAATGTAATAAACTTAGAATGAACTGATTGTATGGATCTGCTCTCGTGCCTCTCTCCGAGATGAAGCCATCCACAGCCCGAACACCCAAATCATGGGGGGTCGAGTTGTGGAGGGTCTTCACATCAACTGCCACCAACCAAGGTTTTCAATAAATCTGATGTATCCTGAATATAGGAGCTTAGAGCTCCCACATGAGGTCTGAAATAATCATTGATTACTTGATTGGCTGTCTCTGTGAGGCAGCCATTTCCAGATATAATGGGCCAACCAGGTGGGCAGTCCATATGTTTATGTATTTTGGGTACTGCGTATAGAGTCGGCATTCTAGGTGTCTTTACTATCAGAAATTGGCAAGTTTTTTTATCAATCAGTTCATCAAGAGAGGCTTGAGAAATCAAATTCTGATAATTAACCTGCACCTGTTTTACCTTAGATTCTCCAATTTTGCTATACCACTGACGGTTTTTTAGCAGATCCATAACCATGTCTTTATATTTAATGAGGTCCATGACCACAATATTTCCACCTTTATCAGCCGGTTTAATTATTTCATGGTTCTTTTTTTATTTTTTTATTCATAAACATTTTATTGAAGGTTTTTTATGAGAGTTACAAACAAGTGTATCAAAAAGTGGTTCTCAGTATATCACATCTTGTAAACATTCTAAAAGAGTACAACGCATTGCATACTAAAAAGGCAATACTTGCATCGAATAAGTATGATGTGAAAATTACAACGGCGTCTTAGTGAGGTCATAACAACCAAACCACTTTCATTGATAGCAACCTACCTATCTAGAGTCTTTTTCAGGGTAACCGTGTAGTAGCTAGTTTTAGTGAGGGAGAACAAATTGTTCAGCAGGTCATGATTGACTTGAGTCAGGGGCCTGTTGACTGAGGCAGTCCCCAACCCCATAATCTATGTCAGCTAAAGTTTAAATAGGGGGGTAGAAGGCAAAAAAAGGGGTGAGGATAGGGGAGAGGGGAAGATATTCATAAGAGAAAAGGCAAGAAGAGCAGGTGGGGACACCACCAACAACCCTCTCCATCCCATTCTGGCACCAATATGTTGTAAGTTGGGCCCTTAGTGCCCTCTGGTTGCGTTGTGAGATACATCATTGCATCAGATGAACCATTCAAGGACCCTCCTGTATTAAAGTTTGATAAGACTGGGACTTCAGGAGCATAATCCAGGGTTCCCATATTTACAAAAAGCTGGATATTTTATCCTGTGCAGTATAGATCAGCTCCTCCATCACTGCAACGTGATTTATGCGAGAGGCCCAATCCTTCATTGAAGGTGGGGTTACCGAATACCAGTACACACAGCCTAGCAGCGTTGATCATATGCATGTCTACTTATAATCTCTCTTTTTGGATATTTTAGAATTTTCAGCAGCACAATACCTACTTCATTTTTCCAATGGGAATGAAGAGATCTTTGCTATCATGTCATGCACCTTGTGCCAGTATGGCTGGATTAATGGGAACGACCACCATATATGGAAAAAATATATCCTCTTGCAACAATCCGAGACTGACAAAATACATTTGGGAAGCAGATCAGGTGTTCTGTACCATCCCATTTTAAGTTTGTATCCGTTTTCTTGGGTTTTCATGTTCAGTGATCCTTTGTGTATTTATAAGTAAATACGGTCCCTGCCGGCACCATCTATCTCTATATTTAGAGCGTGTTCCCAGAACATATATTCAGAGCGCAATGAAGTATATGGTTTCCCAAACATTGAGGTGTATAGCACTGAGATCACGTGACTTTGGGGTGCCGAGTCCTAACACATGGATTAAAAAACTGTGGGGGCCTTAGCATAGCTCTCTCTACTAGCCGGGCTGTCTAAGTAAGGCTTCAATTGTATGTAAGACCAGAAAGGGAATGAGTCCATTTTGGAAAAGCTCTCTCTGATGCATTAACTTACCTCTGCAAAAGAAATGTCTTAATCAAACATGACACATTACAATTAACAAATCAAAGAAACGTGAAGCCAAAAAGCGGTTTTGTTAACAAAAATGTGTGTGTGAAATGTGGGGTCACGTGACCCCACGACAGGAAGTGACGTGTGCGTTTCAAGCAAAGCAGAGGAAGTGGTGTACACACGCCGAGTCTTTCTCCAGGAGCGGTGAGACGCCTCGTATCCACATATAAATTGTGTTTTATGCTGATCTACCAAAAGTTTTTTGTAAGTGTGATTTTAATAAGGGGTATAATAAATGTTTTAAACGGAGTCACACTATGTGAGAGTATTCTTTATGTGGATTGATCTACCACATTACGAGTCTATACCAGTGGAGTTTTCATCATTATAATTCAGTCTATATGGCATAATGGAGTCCCTGCAGATTTGATTATAAGAGCACGCTGCACGGTGGAAATTTATCTTACTCTGGGAAGTTTTCTTCACTTGGTGGTCGGTGGACATCTCCTAAAATATCTCCTATACCCATTTATGTGTGTGTCTCGGATTTCGTACACCCCTTACTTATATGGACTTTGGGACTTTTAAAGCGCTATGACACATTTTTGTTAACAAAACCGCTTTTTGGCTTCACGTTTCTTTGATTTGTTAATTGTAATGTGTCATGTTTGATTATGATCTCTGTTTGATAGATGGCAGCTTTGAGATAGGTCCCAGTGTTTAACAACACTACTGGAGTCCAGCAGTCCCTAGCTCTCCATATGCGCTGATTGTGTATATAGGTGGAGCAGAATTATTACACGTTTTTCTTAAAAGAAATGTCTTGCCTGCATCTCCGCATATGGCCATCCTGCTGCCAAGTAGGCCTTAGCCATGCCTGGAGGGAAGTCTGGATTACCTTTTAACCGGGGTAATCGGGCATGCCCTACTAGAGAGCACATAAACTTGCTCTGTCAAAGGCGTATAGGGTAGCCCCAATAAGGGGATGCGAGTCAAGAGCAGGCGGTATGTGTTTATCGAACCAAGGCACCAAGCCTAGTTCAGTACCTGAGATTAAGCATTTGAGAAGTACTCACCCTTTGTATTGGGCATGTATCTTTCAATCCACCACTCAAGATAAATGGACCACGCAATAGTAATGTTGCAGATCAGGGAGGCCGATTCCACCACCTGACTTTGGCAATACCAATTTTGCCCACCCAATTTTTGGAGGAGATGGTAGGAGCATCCCATCTCTTAAGATCTTGTATATTTTTTTCAGTTCTGACAAGAAGTTTTTATTGTAGAGATCTGCTAATTTAACTGGAAGTTGTATACCCAAATAAGTGATGGCATGCAATTTCTATTTGAAGGGAAAATTGGTCTGGCATTGCTTTACTAATTCTTTTGGCAAGGAGACATTCAATGCAAAAGATTTTGCATAGTTAATTTTCAGATTTGACATAAGCTTGAACAGTTCCAGGACTGTCATAAAATTAGGCAGAGATGTTCATGGAGAGGAAAGGAAAAGCAAAACGTCATCTGCAA
Organism: Glandirana rugosa; assembly: GCA_018402905.1. Classification (NCBI taxonomy): domain Eukaryota; kingdom Metazoa; phylum Chordata; class Amphibia; order Anura; family Ranidae; genus Glandirana; species Glandirana rugosa. The sequence goes on along the minus strand of BLSH010410427.1, from coordinate 481,808 downwards.
AGGCAGCAATCTTAAATTCCTTGTTGTGTACCTCGATTCCCTTTTTATCCGAGTTGGCCCGAATACAACGAAGAAGTCCAAAGTAAAAATATAAGGCAAGGGGGAAAGAGGACAGCCTTGTCTGGTTCCACCGTGTATAGAGAAGGCGTTCGATAAGTAGACGTTTACCTTTATTTTGGCTTTCAGATTGTCATATAGAGATTGAATTAAAGCCTGCATAGGGGCTCAAAACCCCAAAGCTCCCAAAAGGCCTCCATATAATCCCAGGCCACGCGATCGAATGCTTTCTCCACGTCCATCACCAGAAAGAAACCTTCCCGTTAATTGGAGGTGAGCCAGTGATGCAGATTCAGGGCTTTAATTGTGTTATTGCTGGCTTCTCAGCCTGGGAAAAATCCTACCTGATCTAGACCAAACCAAACCGGTACATGGTAAGGTAATCGGGTTGCCAGGATTTTGGAGAATAGTTTTATATCCATATTTAGAAGGGATATCGACCTATAATTAGCAACAGTAGCAGGGTCTTTATTGCTTTGGGAATTACCAAGATATATGCTTCTAATAGAGTTTCTGATGGACAGGGGGCAGTAGATAAGGCACTGAAGGTCTTAAGGAAACCTGAGGCAAGAAGATCTGCAAAGCTTTTGTTATATAGCACCGTAAAGCCATCCAGGCCTGGGCTTTTGCCTGGCTATGTGGCCTTCAATGCCGCCTCCCATTCCTCTAATGATATCGGGGCTTCTAGCTGTCGAATCTTCTGTAGCCAAAGCCCTGGGACTATATTGGCATAAGAAGTCTTGGATCAGCTCCTTACGTGTTTTATCTTTGAGGGGGTCTGATTCACTTCCTCTGAGGTTATACAGTTTAATATAAAAGCACTGGAACTGCTTTGCAAAGTAACCGTTTTTAAAAATGGGTCACTCAAAAAGCATCAGTCATGTGATGTACCGTGGAAGCAAGAGTGCGTTGTGTGAATCTGGCCAAAAGTCTACCTGGTTTATTAGCCTGTTCATAGAATCTAGGCTGACCAATGGGGTTTGACCTGGATGCATATATGAGCGGCATGTCTGCTCTGCTCCAGGTGTCTCCCCTTCATGGCAGTCCGCGTGGTGTTGGTGTGTTCGGTTGGTCCTGCTGCAAGCACATTGTACCTTACATGCTGTAAGTCTCACTGGCACTGTTGCAACTTTGATCTTGTTCATCTTCACTGCTGGTGTTTTTTCCTTACCCTTTCAGCTTCACCTTGGTTCACAGTACTTTTATCTTGTTGCAATGTCGGTGTCCACTTGGCTTTATAGCCTATCCTTAAAGCTAAAACTCACACAGTTGGTGTCTTATATCCCTATCACCTTCCTTGGTGCACGGGTCTCTTGCTTTTACTCCCTTGGACTAGACCTCTTTTAATTAAATTTTCTTTGATGCTCTACATCCACCACAGATTGGAGCCCCTGCGTTTTTGTTGTTGGGACAATCTGACACCAATTATCACTTTCTTGTGCTTCCTCGTACCACGTACAACACCTCAGCTCCCGATATGGGTGCCCATGTCAGCCCGCCTATCTCAGCTCACTGCCGTGCACATGCTGGTCCATGTAAGTAGCTCACCATGCATCCAATTTACATCAATTAACCATTTTTTTACTTTTTATTATTTTTTGGCTTCCCCCAGCAGGGTCGCTTTGTTTGTGCTTTAGTGACATGCCCATGTCTTTTTTCAGATTCTACTCACTTCATATCAGCCCCTGAAGAGTGGCCCTACTGCCACGAAACACGTCGGGCATACTCTAGATGCAAATAGTTTATTCAGGTTATTGTGTGTGCTGTCAGCACTCCACCATTTGGAGCTTGTTTTTTTATCAACCTACTGTCTCATTCATGTGCAACAAATCTCTAATATATTATTGTCTACATGTTTACCATTATGTATATGTACCCATCACTGCATGGTATTGTCAAGGTTCAACAATAAATACTTACATTATTTGGTATCCTTGTTTGAAGTCGCATCAATGTATACCTCATTTAAAGTCCCACCCTTTTCCCCTTTTCATGTTCATAAAACAGCTTCTGAGATAGGCTCTGTCGCTGCCGTGCACTTGTGGATAATTCTTCCAACAGCAAAGACTGTGTGTCTGCTAGTTCCTTTGCTACCTTAGACGCCAGTGAGCACTTATGTTGTGCTGCAAGTTCTGTTATCTTAGCAGAAATTTCCTGCACTAGCTTCTGGTGTTCCCTTATTTTACGGGCTGCTATTACCAGCAAATGGCCTCTCACAACACATTTATAGGCCTCCCATTGAGTCATGGGAGAGACATCTGGTGTGTCATTATGGTAAAAATAGTCGCCAATCACTGGTTTGATGGTAGTTAAATCGCCCAGATCAGAGAGAATGAAGCGTCCATTCCCCAGATCTTGGTGGACAGTTCCCTCTGAGAGAATCGAAGAGTCAGTGTGATCGGGTGATGGTCCAAGAATGTCATATTTTCTATGGTAGCATCATGGAGATAGGGCAAGTCAGATTGGTGTATGAAAAGGTAATCCCGCCTTGAGTAACGGTTATGCGGGGATGAGAAAAAGGTGTAATCTTTCTCTCAAAGATTGAGATTCACCAGGTATCATGGAGTGTGAGAGTGGCTAATTGAAGCTTTACTTAACATAGAGCAGAGAAGGGGATCAAAGAGGTACCAGTAGAAGTAGCGGGTTTAGAGCCATATTAAAGTCTCCATCTAGAATCAGAAGTTCTGTTTGAAAGGTTGTAAGCTTCAGGAGCACATCTCTTAAAAAAGCTATCTGCTTGGAATTAGAACAATACACGTTTGCCAGGGTCACTGGTCTATCTTTTCAAGTACCTTTTAGGAAAATAAATCTGCCTTCTGGGTTCAAAAGTTGATCAGTAAGGTGAAATGGACATGATTTTGAGATCAACATCGAGGCCCCCTTGGTCTTGGAATCAGCGCAGGTCACATGATAAACTATAGGAAAGTGACTATTAGATAAACGGGGGATTGACCCCTTTTTAAAGTGGGTCTCTTGCAAAAAGATAATTTGAGCTTTATGTCGGTATGCTTCTGCCAAAACACTGCTACACTTTTCTAGTGCATTGAGGCCTTTAGTGTTTAAAGAATATATTTTGAGAGAGAGAGGAACTGAGCTAGCCACCTTTGATGGCATGGTTAGAGAGTACATGTGAGTATGGCTAGTGCCAGCACGCTATAGATACAGAGGGCCGTGGATGGTGAAGGAAGAAGAAAAAAAAAGGGAGGGTTAAGAATAGACCTAACCTAAGTATTCAGGTATTAAACCCTAGAGGGCTGATAGGGATCTGCTGGCAGTAGAAAACGTAACCCCCAAGTGCAGGTGTCGTGTCATAAATACTGGAGGTGATTTCAGACCTGCTAAATCGCCTAATAGGAAGGGCTTGAGTTGTAAATGAGAAAGAAAAGGATTTCCCTGTTGGTTTCAAGGGGGAACCTGCCTCTCTGGGGTGGGAGAGAGGTCTAACACCAAAGTATGTAAATACACTGTATTATCCATAAACGTCAACAATCAAATTGTGAGAGAGCCTCAGCTTTAAGAGATAAAGAAATACAACACAAGCTGGACCCCCCCTCATTATGAATGGGTAGGTCCCAGCCTGAACCCTCCCATTACAAACCTCCAAATAACCCGGATGGAATTATAAGTAATCATACGTACACAGCCATGAGTCAGGAAGGGAGATGTGCAGTCAGCCACTGCATCTGTTAGCTCTGCTGCCCGCCAGAGCCATCTATCCTCCCATGCATTGGAGCCGGGTGTAGCACCAGAAGACAGATGTCCCAAGCCGCATTCCAGCCAACCACCACCTCTCCCAACCTGACACAGACTCCAGGGTTTCATATATATTAACAGATAAACTCACATTACCTAGGTCAAGTATATAATCCTGGTTCTCAACAACCAGCCTATGATTGCCCAGCTTGTTCACCATAGCTATGATATACTAAGCTAAACAAGGGGCAAAAAAAGATTTCCCCAAGGACCAAGGGCATAGTCATCGGCTCATTCAGTGATTAACCAATACATTCTCACCCGGAGACCTCTGCGTCCAGGTATAGAAGCTAAGAGCACGCATGCGGCTCGAACATATTACAAAAAGGCATCAGGGGACAGAATATCCATGGGACCACTATATAAGAACTGTTTCATTGCAATACACTAAAACATTAGCTCTACATAGGTTATGCAGCCTAATCGGGAGCATTGTTTTTTCCAGTTTACATGTTATGCCATCCTGACAGCATACTTAAATTGTGTAAGCCCTTCAAATGGCCCCTGAGTTCCTGATTTATCAAAACTGGCATGGCACCTATTAACATTTCACCTCTTTTCAAGTGTGTTAGTGTTTAGTGAGTGGCTCAATCATATTATGGGGCAAAAAGGAACAAATATAAAAAGTCATTACTTCTCATCACAGCTACCAACTATCTGTCAGGAGTCCCATTGTAGCAGGGTAAGGTGGGGATGTATGAGGTGCACCTCCTATAGGCCCATCTGTGTCCTTGTATCAAATGTTCTCCCCTTTTCAAAAGATAAGAGCAGGGCACAAATCTGGAAAGTTTGGTAGTCATAAAGTGTGTGGCGTAGCTTCACCCCTCAACCTGGAGCCCAGCAAAGACTACCCACTGATGAGTATCATGCACCAACATTAAGCTCCAACGTTCCTCCTTAGGTTGAGAGGAGAAGGCAACCCCCCGGCACTCGGGGGGGAGGGCAGGCAAACTTTTTCAGCACATTCTAACAAGAGCCACAGAGCCCTGTGGGGTAAATGTTATATGTAATTGCCATGTCTAGGCAACTGTGCTTGGGATTCATCTCAAGGATAGTTCTCAGGAACAACAATATAGTCAGTAACAACAGACGTAACTTTCCATGAATTAGAGCTGTATAGACTATCTGAAGGTCAGCTCACTAATTAGGTGACTTTAAATGTAATGGTGTGTCTTGCGCTGAACGGACGATGGAGAGATCTGTGGGCTTTCATCTGTGTCCATGTTTCCGCAGAGCCTCTGTGGCGAGTTGGATGAGGGCCTACGACATCTTTGTCTGTTTCTTTGCAAACGAGGGGGTATCATCTGGCTGGGTTGGAATCCAGGGTTCCATTTGCAGAAATGCACTGTACCAGTCTGGAACACTAACCACTGGGATACCGAGAGTGGTACAGAATATATGTAGGTCCGCAGGTACTTTTAATGAGGCTGCACAAGTTCTGTTTGTCGCTTGCAGGCAGAAGGGAAGTATGCAATGTGCCTTTCCCGTAAGACATAGGTCTCGTCTGTGCTGAAGGGTAATGGCAGAGAGGTCTTGAAATATTTGTATACGTGCTCCCTCATGTCCCAAGTGATTGTGATTCCTTGCTAAATGTATTATGTCCTCCTCCTGGATAAAATTCACCAGACAGCACACAGCATCTCTCGGTGTATGATTATCTTGCCCCTTAGGCCTAAGAGCTCTGTGGCATTGTTCCATTTCAATAGGGGCATCTAGTGGCCTACCCAGAGCATATTAAAAATTGCCCATGCTACTGGTTGTAGTTGCGACCCTTCCACTGTTTCTGGTATCCCCCGATTCTAAAATTGTGCCTGCGACCTCTATCATCCAGGTCCTTCATATGTCGATGCATGTCAATGAGGTGTTGTGCATGCACACTTGTGGCCCTTTGTACTTGCTGGATGGCTGAGCCATGCGTCATGGCCGCCAACTCCATGAGCTCTCACTGTAAAACTGGGAATGAATGTGATTTAGGTTTGTACATGTGAGGAGGAGGAAATCATCTCTCTGCAGAGGAGACCAACATGGGAATGGATTCGGTTGATCAGCCAGAGGAACCCCTAAGGACTCATCCAGGTTACCCTCCTCCCAGAGTTCCATCAAATCACTAAGAGCTCTGATCTCATTTATTGAAAAATCCTTCCAAATGTCTTCAGTAGGACCTGTGGATTTGGGCACTTGATTGTCCTTTATCAAAAATATTTTTATACATTAGTTTTCTGGCAAACAAGTGGACATTCTTAATAACCTCAAAGCTATCCACTTCCTGTGTTGGACAGAAGGTCAGACCCAGACTCAAAACCTGGATCTGATCTTCAGTTAGTGGGTTAGAAGAAAGGTTTATCACTTGGAGCCTGTCTTGGTCACATTCTTAGTTTGTGCTGTCAATCAGTTGGGGATCGTGGCCAGCTGCTGACAGAAATGGATGCCTGAATACTGAGCTCTGCTCAGCCAGAGATTCATAGCAACCCCACAGCAAATGCCTGCACGGGACATTACTCCTAAAACATCCCAGAAGTGTCCTACCACCATCTACCATATCTGGGTAGCACCTGGGGAGCGTAGCTGCGAAAATGAGGCCCACTGGTCCGCAAACAGAAACTGCCACAGCAGGGCAGCTGGCTCGCCGGTTCTCATCCTCCGCCATCTGAGCTTAGTTAGGCCAGGTGAGCTACCACACTGTCACACACGGCTTCCCAGCTCCTGCCTGCCTCGGCTGAGCTACATCTTAGCCAGATTCTGAGAAGCCCAGCGGTGGTGCAGCCGAGCGCTCGTCTCCGTCTCCGGGTGAGAAGCTGGGATGGCCTAACCGCCATCCCAGCTTCACGGCACCTGGTCTTACTCCTGCACAGCGGCGGGCTGCACCTTAAAGCTCTATCAGCCTCTGCCACCCATCGCTACTAGAGGGGCACCCCGACTTCCACCGCAGCAACAAAGGGTACCAGGATAGTATCAATCAGCCCTAATCCTTCCGGTCTGCCCGCCATCTTGTCCCGCTGAACAGCATGGTGCAAGGCCTGAGTAATGCTGACCTGTCCAAGAGACTCGCATTGACACTGGAGTCAGTCTGGGTCACCGCTTGCAATACAGGGAGGACATTCAGGGGACCTGCTGCGGCGCTCTCCCAAAGCCCGGAAGCGGATCCATGGAGTCATTACTAATTGAGGCCCCGGTCTTGGCCTTACATGCACAGCACTGTGACAGCAGCCACCCACCGTACAAAGAGCGCAGTGCTGCACAGGATCTTTTTGGAATCTGGTGTGGGTTAAGTGAAAATGGGTGCTGGTCGTAGGTCCCCTTCTGGGGATGTGGGTTGGGAGTCCCCCAAGTGAGTATTTGAATCAGATTGGCTTACCTTAGGTAGAGGAGGAGCACCATGATTAGAAGCATTAGAAAGTGCAGAGGCCAGATCACCCAGTGGTGTAAAAGAAAAAGGTAGAAGTGACATTTTGTTAGATTGATTAGAAGCTTGCCGTGTGCACTCATTTGTGGTGCGTTTTGAGGCGCATGAATGAGGTCCAGGTCCATCTTTTTTATGTTTTAATGGTCCAGGTCTTCCTCCCTGTGATGATTTTACATACCTCCTCATAAAAAGAAATCAGGTTTGTTTGACAAATGTCTGTCTTTTATAAATCAATGCTGTATGTTGCTTAAAATATTTTTTTCATCAAGAACTCATCTATGTAGTCATTTATTCAACGCTCCAGTATCTTCCCAAATATAGAAGTCAAACTAACAGGTCTATAGTTACCTGGCAAAGACTTTGATCCCTTTTTAAATATGGGCACCCCATTGGCCCTACGCCAATCCAGTGCTAATATTCCAGTCATTAACAAGTCCGTAAAAATTAGATGCAATGGCTCTGAAATTACAGCTCAATTATTTTAGGATCCGTGGGTGGATGCCATCTGATCCAGGTGCTTTATCCACCTTTATTCTGTCTAAATATTTCTGGACCATTTCACTTTTGAGCCATTGTGGATCATTTGGGGCTGTGTCACTACCACCCCCATTGTGGACATGAGCTCCCCCAAAATCCAGTCACCCATTCTAGATTATTTTGTACTTGCTCACACCTGACCTTTTTACTATGAATATATTTTAATACATTTTGGGGTTTGTTCTACTACCATTTGCAATCTGTCATTTGTTTTGAATTTTTGCATCCTTGATTTCCTTTTTACATATTCTGTTATAGTCTTTGTAACATTTAAAAGATGATAATGTTCCTTCATTTTTATATATTTTTAAAAGCTCTTTTCTTATCTTTTTTTTTATTTTGATAAACATTTTTATTTTGATAAAGTTTAGTACAATACAAGAAAGGAGTGAATATAGGACATGAAATATGTAAAATGGACTCAGGTACAAAATAATACAATTACATCATTGTAGAACACGGTGTAACTATATGTTTTGAACTTATATTCATTTCTTAAAACATCCTTTATCAACATTAGTGAAACGTACTTGTTGATTCTTTAAGTTACCTGAGGGTTTCTTCACAGAGTATAGGGTAGAAGGAAGGATTTGTTAATTTCCTTCTTTGATGTGTGATAGAGGTAATGGTACGGTGTATTTAGAAGTACCTAAAAGCTTTATAATATATATGGAAGGATGAGATGGTATTTATGTTAGAGTGTTTATTCAGGAGGCAAATCTGTAGCAAGTGCATCGTAATTGTCTGGAGTTGTATCGTCAGAATTTACATTAATATAACGCTGTATCTGAAGGAATTAAAAAAATGTCAATTTGGGGGGCGTGGCCAGCTGCTGACAGAAATGGATGCCTGAATACTGAGCTCTGTTCAGCCAGAGACTCCCAGCAACCCCACAGCAAATGCCTGCACAGAACTTTACTCCTAAAACATCCCAGAAGTGTCTTACCACCGTCTACCATACCTGGGTAGCACCTGGGGAGCATAGCTGCAAAGCTGTGGATACGAGGCCCACCGGTCCGCAAACGGAAACCGCCACAGCAGGGCCGCTGGCTCACCGGTTCTCATCCTCCGCCATCCGAGCTCAGTTAGGCCAGGTGAGCTACCACACTGTCACACACGGCTTCCCAGCTCCTGCCTCCCTCGGCTGAGCTACATCTTAGCCAGATTCTGAGAAGCCCAGCAGTGGTGCAGCCAAGGGCTTGTCTCCTCACAGAGACAGCGGCCACCATCTTGCGGCCTAACTGCCATCCCAGCTTCACGGCACCTGGCCTTACTCCTGCACAGCCGCGGGCTGCACCTTAAAGCTCTATCAGCCTCTGCCACCCATCGCTACCAGAGGGGCACCCCGACTTCCACCGCAGCAAAAAAGGGTACCAGGATAGTATCAATCAGCCCCAATCCTTCCGGTCCACCTGCCATCTTGTCCCGCTGCACAGCACGGTGCGAGGCCTGAGTAATGCTGACCTGTCCAAGAGACTCTGCATTGACACTGGGGTCAGTCTGGGTCACCGCTTGCAATACAGGGAGGACATTCAGGGGACCTGCTGCGGCGCTCTCCCAAAGCCCGGAAGCGGTTCCATGGAGTCATTCCTAATTGAGGCCGGTCTCCGCCTCACATGCACAGCACTGTGACAGCAGCCACCCACTGTACAAAGAGCGCAGTGCTGCACAGGAAAGACCTTAAAGTCCTACATATATAATTGCCATGGGAATAGAACACAATTAGCAGCCTAAAGAGACAGAGGAAGCTCTGGGGGCGTGGCCAGCATGTGAGACGGAGAGGACGTGCAGTGCCGGAGCTCCGATCCTGACTTAACTTTCAGCTAATCAATACACTTACCTCCTGGCTCTTTTCTACTCACCTGACCCGGGGTACACTTCCTTCACGCGGCTGCACTGTCTGGAGACGGGGGAGATCTCTGGAGAGCCGGGGCTCGGTTCGGGATAGGAGGCCTACAGACGCCGGCCATTTTGTCCACGAGGCGACGCGGACGCAGGACACGGCGCGGCGGAGAGAGGTGAGACCTGCTGTGACTGCAGCTGGGGCTGGGGGAGATCCAGCCTAAGACTCTGAGACCTGCCTGATTAGCCTCCCTGGCCAGGGGTGCAACCCGCTGAGTGAGTCCGGGGGTCGGACGCCCTCTGCGTATAGGGGAAGTGGATGGGCCCCCGCGCACTAGATCCACAGCATCCAGTGACACCCAACGGTCATACTCTTCGGTGGTGCGGGCATCAGGACACCAACCCCACACTATGGCAGCAAGCACCCAGACCGTGTCGGAACAGGCGGTGGCAGGGACCCCCCTAGGGACAAACATCCTGGAGGCCATCAAGGCTTGTAATGAATCTATCATGGCATGCAGAGAAACGCTAACTACCAAAATAGACTATCTTGCTCTGGATGTGGGGCTCATTCGCCAGGACATGGACAAATTCAGAGGCCGAGTAACAGAGGTAGAGCATAGGGTGTCAGGGCTGGAGGACACAGTTCACTCAGACTCCAGAGAGCTGAGGGCCCTACAGTTGCAAGTGAAAGCACTCCAACACAGAGCTATTGACACAGAGAATCGCCTGAGGCGAAATAATGTGCGTATCCTTGGCTTACCTGAGAGAGCTGAGGGCACCAACCCAGCAGAATTTACGGAACACCTCCTGACTACAATACTGGGACTTGGGCCTATGCCGCCTACGTTCGTGGTGGAGAGGGAGCACAGAGTTCCACCGGTGCCTCCCAAACCTGGTGCTCCCCCACGCCCCTTTCTGTTGCGGCTACTCAACTACAGGGACAGAGACAAAATCCTTGCGACCGCCTGGGCCAAGAAGGAGGTCATATTTGAAAGTGCAAAACTATGCTTCTTCCCAGATTACTCCCAAGAAATTCAACAGCAACGTAAATCTTTCACGGAAGTTCGTAGACGCCTAAGAGAAAAGGGCATAAGATTTGGCCTCTTATATCCCAGCAAGCTTCGAGTTACAGATGGGGATCGCACCCGGTTTTTTCTTACCCCAGAAGAGGCCTCAGACTGGTTAGATTCGCTATAAAAATGGTGCTCTCCCCCCCATTGGATCCTACTGTCCTGGGCCGGCTGGCCTGTTCCCTCTCTCTGGCTCTCTCCCCCCCCCTCCCTTTTTCTCCTTGCCTGCCTCCTGCACTCAATGACAAAATGAACATATTTTGAGGAGAAACTGTCTACTTGTCCTGTCATCCTAGGTTACCCCCCCTCTCGTGGTAAAAATATCGCTTAGATTGGTCAGACTCCGGAGAAGACCCCATTCTTTTTTGGCCCACGCTAGGGGTAGACATTGAGCTTCGAACGACCCTATATTCTCCGGTTTAGAATACGGGAAAAGAGAATCCGCAGATGCTTGAAGGCACTTTCTAAATGCAACGACAACTTAAAGAACCCTCATTAGACCCTTCTTCGTATCAAAACGTGAAAGTTTATACTGGAGGAAGAACCGGGTCCGCCAGCGTTCCTAAAACAGAGACAGGGACATCAACTCATCG